>CM068833.1:108066491-108543991 GCA_028554795.2 Sinohyriopsis cumingii
TAATTATTTGGAGGATTACTTTCAAAACGCTTCCACATTTTCAGCACAAGTAGATCTTTGCCCGGAAGACGTTATTAATCATCTCTATATTGCGCGTGAGGCAATGGCTCCTATAACCTTATGTAAAACAGTAAAATAAGGTTGTACCTAGCTGATGGTCTGTCCAGGAGACATTTTGGGATGCAGTATAAAAGCCACACTCGATCACTGAACTGCACAAATGGATATTTTAGTCGGATAAATGGTACTAAGGTTAGGAAAACAAAGATGCATGTTCATAACTTTAAAAAAAACAAACATCTAGTGCTATGATGCTTATCACATCTCATGATGAACTATCTTAGAATATAACGGATCACTGCCATCTCACCTCTGTCTGCGGCGGTTCGAGTCAAAGATTCAGCCAATGTGGGCATGTGAGAAAGCTTGCCAGTAGCTTCTCGTGGGTCGGTGGTTCTTTCCGGGGTTTTCCGGGTTCTTCCTCCACCATTAATACTGGCCGCCATGTATAGCCTATCGTGCTGAAAAATGGCGTTAAACCACACAACAACATCTTAGAATATAACCCTACTTTAAATCCTTTTTCTTCAGTTGCTGATGCTTCTAGCACTGTTCTTACTACTATTGTATAATGCATAATAACGAGTAGTTGCGCAATGAAGACTATTAGTTGTAGTAGTTGCATTTATAGTAAAAGTGGTAGTAGTTATTGTTGTCCTTGTTCTGTTTATCTAATCCATTACGGTCAGAGGTATACCGGGTTTGATTAAAACCTTGTCTACCTGATCGAGGATACCGCATATTGAATATTACATGACCATTTGAACATCCTTTTCTGAGGCGAGAGTCGGTATAGAAAGAGCCATTGTTAGTAAATTCCCCACCCGTCTGTAAAAGGGTTTAAACGCCATCGAATATGTACAAATCATGTCAGTCAGAATTCACGAGGAGCGGATCTTGATAGAGATGCATCTGGGTAAGATGATGAGTAACGTCGGTACTTAGGCAAAGTGAATAAAGCTCAACCAAACTAGCAAAGTCACTGTTCCTTTCCTCTTTCGTTTTAATCACGTGAGATGTGAAAGGGACTTTAATGGTCAGGAAATGTATTGAAAACCATCTTTGCTCACAAGATATTCTTAACATGACGAACAGCAAATTAAAAACATTTCGGTGAGTTACGTTCCTAGATAGACCAAATCTCTCTCATTCCACACTGCTGTATGCCAATTCCCTGATGGAAATGTCACACACACACACACACACACACACACACACATATATATATATATATATATATATATATATATATATATATATATATATATATATATATATATATATATATGAGGATATACACGTTTACACAAATGATGTGCACTATAAACTCAGGTTGAGAAAACATATATATATATATATATATATATATATATATATATATATATATATATATATATATATATATATATGAGGATATACACGTTTACACAAATGATGTGCACTATAAACTCAGGTTGAGAAAACATAACGTTGGACCAAAACCTGGAAGCTGTTGACAATAGCAGGTCATGGCCAATTGGGATTTTCATTATCGTGCAAAACACAAACGAAGACAAACATTACATTTTGCTGTGCATGACCGGTTCTATCTCTGAGGCTTAGTGCACTCACCCGTAATCATCTCTGATAGATCGCTAACCATTTGCAGAATGAAAGATAGACGATAACATGACTGTCCTTTCCCTAGGCAATACGTCAGTTATTAACTGTTCATTGTTACACCATACAGCAAAGTGCCGGCCTGGTGGACCCATACAGTTTATAAACGTATTCAGACATAATTACATGACGTTATTCATGAATAATTTAATGTGCAAAACTATATATTGTACTCATGTATGCCTACTTTAGTTAGCACATTCAAGAAACGTATTTACCTGATGCTAACCTATTCTACAAAATCTGAAGCTATATAATTTCCGAGATCTCAAGCTAATTACTTTGTTTTGGCAATTTGTATTCATTATTGTTCAGCTTCGTCTATTTTTGGATTGGATTATTTTTTCAAAAAATAGTTATTGGATATAAGATGTGTTTGTTGAATGCAACCCAACTTTGTAATGCATAATTGTATATTTAAAGTGTGTAATTAATTGAAAACGAGACACGCAGATAATTTTTAAAAAGAGAGAATGTGGACAATGGTACATCATTGCACAGCGAAGGATCTTTTTAAACAATTATTATCAATTATCAATACAAACTAATGATGCACACAATATGTGACAAAATCATGGACATTGTGGACATTGGTATATAATGGACATTAGGGACATTGGTATATAATGGAGCAGCAGAGAGGCTGAGCCCACCAACTAGTTCGTCCAACAGAACCCTGTATCGAAAACACTTTTGATAGAAGATCTTATTTCACAAAATAAACCCTCTATTCAGAAAACTATGATAAATAACTCCTCTCTGCTGACCAAAAGTTATTTCATGAAAAATAACTTACTATAAAAATACTTCTTGACGATAGGGGTGGTCGACGAAACACTCGGTGGCTCAGCCTCTCTGCTGCTAGCGATGCAAATGTTCTAGGATTTCTGTTGTGAATTAAAAATTTAAGTTAACAATAATGGCAAATATCGGAGAAGCACATTCCGCTAGACTAGCTCGAGAACGACTTGAAGCAATAAAAAAATTTCTTCCTGTTCGTGATAGTGTAAGACAAAAATTACAAGCACGGCAGCAAGAAAAAGTTGAATTTGAAACAGGTGCAGAAGAATTATTTAAACCTGTTACAACAGCTACTGAAACAGTTAAAACCGCTATCATAGGAAAACCCGATCCTACTGATCCTGAACAATCACAGAAGAGTTTGCTTCAAGCGATAGAAGAACTTAAGCGGGATCAACCTAAACCGATTAAAGGATTTAATTATCAAACAGACTTTCTTGAAGGTTTTGTGGATGAAATCAAAAAATATCCAGTCGGAAACAGAGATGAAATAATTGCTTTTGGCGTTGACGCTGCTAGGGCTTATCACTCTCGAGAACAGTTTATAAAAGATCCTAATCAAAAGGTATCTAAACAACAATTTCTCGATGAAATTTATAAAATAAAACAGGGTGTTGAACGGTTAGATACCAGTGATGTATTTTATCGAGAGTATATGTCAGGATCAGATCGATTTGATGTCCAAATGCGACAGACAATACGACATAAAAAACCAACTCTGAAAAAAATAGCTAAACCGCAAGTCGTCACAGATCCAACAGAAAAAGAATCAGAAGAATTATATCGACTTCCTCCTCCGTTGCAGCAGACCCAACAAGGAACTCTTCGAGTTTTTTTAAAGAAACAAGGTCTTGAAAAAATTGATAATGCTTGGAATCTTCCCGCTTTTACTTTTAATAATTTTGAAAACAGAGAAAAATTTTTAAGAGTAAAAGGTAAACAAAAAATAGACACCTTCGAGAAATGGGCAGAAGCGGTATATTTTAGTAAAAAAGGTTCACACGTTGATCCAAGCGATCCTGGTTACATAAAATTTAAGGAGGAAATAGCAGAGTTAGCAGAGTTACAACAACGACAACAATCACCCCCAAGGAGGAAATCATTTCAGAGGAATTTTTCGATGAACCTAAAACTGATCTGGTTTTATTTCCTGTCCTGATAATATCATCAATGATGTATCACGGCTAGAAGTTCTCTTAGGAGGCAGACGAGCTGGAAAAAGCTCACCAGAAATAATTAATGAAGCAGCTGATATCTGTCAGCGACTATTTCGCGGCGGCATTATGGATACTCACATCTATCGGGAACTTATTGATAAACTCGTCGACAGCGATTAGAGAAATGACAATTAAAAATAAATGATTGTACACAATACTCATCGTAGACCAGTCATGGTCAGGGTGGTAAATTCACGAGTACCTGTATACAGGATGACTTATGGAAATGGATTTGGCGATGTTGTCAAGGGTTTATTTGCGAGAATGGCACCTAAAGCAATACCGATCGCAAAACAATTATCGATGAAAGCCATTGATGTTATTAAAGATAAAGCTATTGGCGCTGTTGGTAGCGCTGCCGGTAAAGCATTCACGGCAATCAAGGACAGACTAGCACGACTGATACGCAGAAAACCTCCGCCGGTAAAATTACCAGCCACCGCAGACATGCCAGCAAATGTTAGTAAAGTAATAAATGAAGCCGCAAATCAAAAACTAGCGGCGCTGATAAATCCTGAACAAATAAACACAAGTTTATTTCGGGAAAGGGTCTTCGTTTTAGACGATAACTTCTATAATAAAATGTTTAAACGGGAATCCGATCCGGCATTCGACATAGACGAACCAGTCCTTAAAAATGAATCAGTGCGTGATTATCAGTATTATTCTTATGACGCACGAGAGCCGAATAGACGAGGACGAATTGAACTTCAGGTTCAAGATACCAGTAGATATTTCCTGCCCGCTGAGGCATTTATTGAAATAGAAGGTGAAATTGTAAAAACCGATAATACAGCATACAATGCTGCATTTAAAGTTGATTTTGTCAACAACGGAATCATGGCGCTGTTTGATAGTGCTATTTATATGATTGATGGAAAAAATATTGAAGCAATTCAGAAGGATGTCGATGTTGCTACAACAATAATTGGTCTAGCAAGATATTCTGATGATTATACAAGATCATCTGGTCCATCAATGATGTTTGCCAAAGATAATTCTAATCATCCTGAACCAATTTCTGTAACTATAGGTAATGTGAGAAACGCAGCTGGTGATAATCCGACACCTGCAGTAATAGGGATGAATCCAAATTTTAATTTAGGTTTTTCAACGCGTAAACAAATGTTGAAAGATAGTAGAAGATTTTCATGTGTCATTCCGTTGTCACATATTTTTGGATTTTGCCGAGATGTCAGAAAGGTAATTTTCGGAGCAAAACATACAGTCGTGCTTGTTAGAAAAGCCGACGATAATGATGCGCTATGGCGAGAAGCTGGTGCTGGTGCTGGTGATGCTGGTAAGGTAAACATAAAAAAACTATCACTGTGGATGCCGGTAATGACTCCTGCAATTGCCGAAGAACAACGACTGCTTTCTTTTATGGATCAAGGTGGTAAAACGCTGCTATCGTGGCTTACAACAACCACAGATAGTTTTCAAAGTACCATCAATGGTTTATTCACATGGAATATAGCAACACAGCAAGGGGTTGCCGCGCCGCGACATATTTTCATTGCTCTTCAGAGTGTTGCACGATTAAACTCACAAATACATTCGCATATGATATTTGATCAACTTGGTATCACTGAAGTTTCTCTGAGAATAAACGGACATCAAGAACCATCCGAGAACATAACGCTAAATTTTGATGACAACCGTGTTGCACGTGCATATCAACAATTGACGAAATATCTAGCGCGTGATTAAAATATCGACACTGGTTTGCAAATATCACAATTGGATTTGATGTTTCAGTATCCAATCTATTACTTCTCGCTGGAGCATCTTGATTTAACCAGACAGTCTGTCGTTGATATTCACTTCAGGGCTATCGTAAACATAAATATAGTAGATATACCTAATTACAGAGCCGTCGCGGTTATACTTTCCGATAATGCAATGTTACTTGAAGGTGCTGGCGGCCGAATGAGAGTCATCGATGCCCCGGTGGAAAATATGTAGGTTTTCAAAAACATGTCAATTAGATCAATCTCGTATTAAATAAAATGTCATACAGTCATGTTAATGTCACTCTGACTCCTGGTCAGGTGAAGAAATTACAATCGAAAAACGCGAGCACATGTGGGACATCAATAACACTAAAACACGATCAGTTAGCGGGTGGTTCAAACAAACTGTCATTAACTAAAACCCAACTAAAACATTTCAATAAAGCGAAGCAAGCATCGACTGGAGTTCGACTTGATCTCTCTCCAACCGCGGTCAAAGATATGGTTAAAACCGGTGGTATATTTCCGTTACTTGCCGCGATACCAGCATTGATTGCCGCAGCAGCACCAGCAGTAGCCAAAGCTGTCGCGTTAGGAGCTGTTGGAACAGCTGCTGAAATGGTACTAAAGAAAGCCACTGGGCGAGGATACAAAAAAAGGAGGGATCCGGTCTAAGACTTCCAGGAACTCCGGCGTCATGGTACCCAAAAAGGTTCTGAAAACCGCATTTTTTCTACCGATGTCAAATTTTGATTTACTTGATGCTGTTAAACAATTACGCGTAAAGAATTTCAGACGTCTTTATGCGAGATCAATTACCAGCACGACCGAATAATCCAGAAACCGGAATTATTAATCTCGACAACAAAAACGGTCCAGGAACTCACTGGGTTGCTTACGCGATCGATCCACGTGGAATTATCTATGTCGATTCGTACGGGCTAGCACCGCCAATTGAATTCCTCAGATACACAAAAAATATCCTCCTGTCAAAGACAGGGTCAAAGACAGGTAGGATTTGGTACTCAACACTGCCAACACAAACATTAACCGATCCTCCGATATGCGGTCGTGAAGTATTAAATGTTCTTGATGCAATCTCGAAATCAGCGAGTTCTCCTCACAAAGTCGTGCATGAATATACTGCAAATTTAAATAATCCTGTAACTAATAATGGTTGATATTTACGGAAGATCAAGTAGAACACCACGAAGAGAAAAAGATATCGATTTATCGAAGTATGCGACCAAAGATGAAATTGATAATCTTTTAACGTTAACCGGAATAGACCCAGATGAGGTTGTAATTTTTCAAGATCGACACGGCAAGCTAAAAACCAGTAACATTAAGTGGAATGACATAATTCGCAGAGTTCTTGGAGCTACCCCGGACAATATCGTTGTATTCACTGACAGCGGTAGAATCAGAGATTCGTCGATATCAATCGCGGCGCTTCGAGATGATATGCAAAAACTTGCACTATCCCGTGTAGCGAAGACCGGTGATACAATGACAGGTGAACTCAGCATGAACGGTAACAAAATAACCGTTTCAAGAGATCCAACATCGTCGGAAGATGCCGCAAACAAACAATATGTAGACGCAAGCACTAGCGCCATTGACGGTAAACTAACCACGTTGCGGGCAGAGTATGATGTTCACGTGGGCGCGTTCACAAGACTTCGAAGAAACTTTGCAAAAGCCGATGAGGTAACGGATAAGTTCTTTGGGACTCCTCCGGTCGTCGACATGAAACTTTCTGAAATCAAGCAAAAACTTACTGGTAACGCCAGCGACGTCAACGCGATTAATACCCGGTTAGGTGTAGTCAGAACAGAAAAAAGTTTTTCAGATCAAATCCAGATAATAGAAAATAACATTAACACGATCACAAAAAAACAACAGGATATCGTGGTGGGAATTCCTGAGATCGTTAACAAAACCAGTTTGATTAAAGTCCCCACTGGAATTACCCCCGGAAATATAAAAAATATCGTATATACGGTATCATCAGGATCTGCAACATGGACTAAACAAAATAATTCACTCAAATATACAGCAACAGCTACTTGCGTGTATAGGTTTTCTGTGTTTTCTGCCGCTAAATTTGAAATCTTTACAACATATCCCTGGAGACATTCCACTGACAAATATTCCGGGGTTGTGACTATCATACTAAACAGCGGAACCGAAGAAATATTTATACTGGATGCTGCAGACAAGAAATTGACAACTGTGACCTACTGGTGGTGTTTGGAATTTGTAGCTGAAACACCTCAATTGGTCACCGCATAAAATAATAAAATGACAGAGTCATTAAACACTCAACAATACAGATACAATCAAGTACGTGAATACCAGTCAGAGTTAAAAAATATCATCGACGAGTGCACGGTAAAAGTAAAAAAATATCGACGACGAGTAACCGTGTTAGATGTGTTAGTGTATTCTGTATCCGCCGTGGTAGCATCAACCGGAGTAGTATTATCAGCGTTGACTCCGGTTACCGCGGCGATTGCCGCCACCATTGCGGTGTTAGCGACAACCACGGTTGCCGGAGTAGCTAGCATCATCGCGAAAAAATATCATCTTGCGCCAGCGAAAAACTCCACGAGTACACAACTAAATTAGAACTTACTCAGAAATGTTATTCAAAACTTTCTAACGCGTTATCGGAATCCGTCGCTGATAGCAATATTTCCACGGCGGAGTTCACCGAGCTCACCAAAATATATGAGGATTTAAAAACATCACTGATAAATAATGACAGAACAACTTCAGCATCGAGCGCTACTCAACATAGCCGCAAATACAGCTCCGGTAAAAACATCAATGATAACAATATCTTCGACGCAACCAGAGTTTAATATTAATTTTTCAACTGCGATTCCAGTAAAAGAAATCGCGTTGGGACAATTACGAGTATATCACAGTTGGCCCAATATCAGGTCGGCATCATTTCACGGACAGTTGCCGAATAATTCATTTGTATTTTCGTATCAGGATAAACCTGACGGTACTCCATTTTGTTGCCAACAGGGTCTTATCAGATAGAAGAAATCAACAAAGAAATACAGCGTCAAATGAAGCGTATCACCGGAAAAGAAGCAAAGATCAATATAATCGCACACGAGCCAACGTTGTCCGCGGTCATCGAAGTCGCTTCACCGGGTTACGCCGTAGATATCTATAACAGTTCAATCAAAACTGTATTAGGATGGCCAGGGGAAGCTCCTGATGTAAAACCGCGTCTACCAGACCCTGTAAAATCCGATTATTACACAGATAACATGTCATATCATGGCATTCCACCACGACCCGTAACGATTGTAAGTGATATGAAGGATCCAAAACATGAAGCATCTTATATCGATAATTACGTTAAAGAGGGCCGTTCACCATATACGGGGCCAGCTTGGGGATTTATCCCCAAACAAACCAAACCAATCTCCTCCCTCTCTCGCCCTGTCGCCGCGCTAGCTACTCTATTTATCGCTAGTGTTTCGGTTGTAATCACTGCTCGGGATATTAAAAAACATCTTAATCAAATTAATCAGTTATTTAAAACACAACTTAAAATTTTACAACAATCCTTTCAGGAACATATTTCTGATTTATACAGTCCACGTAACGAAATCATTAAACGTATTGAGATAATAAATCAAATAATCGACGATATGAGATATTATAACCGACGACTGGTTCAGATGGTAATTGATAATCCCGAAAAGCAAAATTTTCTGAAAGAATTTAAAATAACGGAAGCTGAATTACGAAATTTTAAATTTCCCGGTTATGCTGTCCCTGAGATGTTAGCGTCGTTATCCGATCTCCTGGATCAGTCTTTCGAGGATATTCTTGCCGCGCACAAGCAATCATTCCCGGAACCTGTTATCTTTAGACACGATAATTCCAGAGCGGGCGATGGCAGACATATTTCTCCAGGTGTAGTAAATATCACTGATGTCGTTGCGGTCAATCTTGTATGTGATGTCATCGATGGCAGTTACAACATAGACACGACAACATCGAATCAAGCCCAGCAAGGGTTTATATTGTATTCATTTACTCCTAGAGAACCACCTGGATTTTTGATTGTGCAAGAACCAATCAATCCAGTATTTCTGCGGTGTCATAATCCGACGCTGACAAGAATAAATTTTAAAGTCACCGACCAACAAGGTAGACTTTTGGACCTATTTGGCGAGACGGTTAGTATAAACCTGCAGGTGAAATCGTGAAACGATTTTCGTCCTAAGGACTTTCATCGTGAAACGATTTTCGTCCTAAGACTTTCAATTAATAATATCATATCATAATAATGTCCCAAAAATCTTCGAATTTCCGGAAGTACGATGATGACGATGAAAATCTCTCTGACAGTTCTGACGCTAGCGTAGAAACACAATATGTTTCCGACGACAGTGATTTTATTGTCAGTGATGAAGATGAAGATGTCTCTGACAGTGATTTTGTTGACAGTGACAGTGACGACAAAGACAGCAATAACAGCGTCATCACCATCAATGACAGCACTGTCGTAATAAATTATATTAAATGAACGTGAAAAATATAGATGTATCAGCACTTGAAATGTTTCATACACGACAAAAGCGCGCTTGAAGAATTCGTCCGAAAATTATTTACCGGAAACCATTTAACGGGTTATGTTAAAATAATCATCGATAAGTACGGCAATGATGATTTTTTACTGACAGAATTTCAGCTGAAGCAATTACGCGAAAACAATATCACGGTGATTAATTGTGACGCAGACCAAATCCTCAATTATGTTCACTCGTGCATTTCACGGGATCATCTCGATAAGATACTGCAGTGAAAATCCTTTAGGATTTCCAGAAATATCTTCGATATTTCCATCCTTTAGGATTTTTAAAAATGTCAAAGACATTTCCATTCTTTGAAAATATTTTACTTTATATATATTTTTTTGAAAATCGAAGATTTTTCACTGACAATTTTCCTCGATTTTCATAGGAGTATTTTGCTATGAAAACCAACGACAATTTGGACAGTAAAAAAATATTACTTTTTTTTACTTCCTTGACGAAGTCAAGGATTTCACTTCCAAGTAAAATGCAATCAAGGTGAGGTATTTACTTCCTCGTGAATGACTTCGTCATCCTTGATTTCATCATTGACAGCGTCAGCGGACATACAATGCTTCAATTTACGGACCCGATTATTAATTATCTTCTTTGTTTCATACTCAGCTGCCAGTGCCAGCCTGATCTTTTCAATTGCACGAGACAATGGAACAAATTCATTTATTTGTGCCTCCGTTACGCTGGCCAGCGATTTATACAAATTATTTTGAATCATCTTTATGAATCGATATTGAGCAGGAAGAGTATAACGCCCTGCGCATCTAGCTTCGTATAATGATTCAAAATCGGACAGAATAGTTTCAACATTTAGTGATATTTTAAATCCTTGTTTTTCTAATTTTTTAATAGCATCAATCACATTATTGATATTTTCTCGATTCATATTTATATATATTTTTATATCTTTAAAATAAAAAAAATAAACAGTAGCCGCTATGAGCGATTAGTCTTATATTTTTTATATTTATATTTTTTTATTTTTCAGATTTTTTTTTATCTCAGAGCTTTTCTTATAGCTTCTCGGCATTCCTCGTGATCGGTTCTTTTAGCCGTATTTTGTTTTTGACCGTAGAGCTTCATACATCAGCGACTACTGTATAACTTAATTCTAACTTATCCTAGGACGGTACAAACATATAACTTAATTCTAACTTATCCTAGGACGGTACAAACATATAGATGCGGGGTTATATTCTACGTCCAACAAAGTTGCACACCCACCCCCGAAATCAATCCCGTTTTGGGGTAAAAGATCACCCCTGAACAGAGTGATAACGGAGAAAGTTGTGCAACCTCGTTGGGTTTCGAAAACCCCAATATAGTATTAGGACGATATCGTATATAAACCGACTGATACTTGGAAGTTCAGAAATAGCTCAGCTTGATTTGTTTAAAACGTATTTTCTTAAATATGATCGTGTGGAAAATACAGATGAGCCATAAACCCGAACAAGTGTAATAAAATAGTGATATTGTCTGTGAAAAAAAAGATAAATACGCGTTTATTCCTGACAAAGTCAGGGACAAAATCATTTTTGACGCTGTCACCTTGATAAAATCAAGGGTAAATAAAGGGGAGTTATTTACTTCCTTGTGCAGAAAATCGTCTGCTGTTACCTGTGAATGCGGAAGTGTTATAGCGCGCTGTCAAGGTGACAAGGGGGAAATAATTGACTTCAACGACGAAGGATTTTCACACAGTCACTGTAGAGTTATCTCCGTTTGGAAAATCCTCGATTATAGTAAATTACCTAACAATAATGAAATATAATTTTCTGATTATTATATTTTTTTGACAACGCGGATTTATACATTTTTTCTGCGACTCTTCGTACTGAAGCCATACAAATATCAAAATGCTTGCCGGCTGCATTCATCGATTGAAATTCTCTCTCTTCATTCGTATCTAAATTTATAGATATAACTCTCCTGGCGATCTTATTACCACGACCAGTATTGCCAGCCCTACAATTTTCGCTCTGCGTCACAGCTCTCAGATTGGATAAATTATTATTAAGTTTCTGTCCATCAATGTGATCAATCACAAGACCATCTTTGATTTTTCCAAAGAAACACTCGAACACAAATTTGTGATTAAGATACTTCTTTTTCCCAACAGCAAATCTAAGATAACCAGCATTATCAACAACACCAACTGGCTTTTTCAACCTGCTATTTCTGACTATCTCCTCGCGAGATACTTCGTAATTCCTGAAGGTTGGATGTGAGACAAATTCTTGATTCATTTATATAATAATATATTTGTCTAATTTATCACTCTCGGATTTCAGCGCATCTCCGTTATTTTTTTTATTGTAATATCGCTTGAGTTCACGGTATCGTTTCCCCCCGCACCCCCCACATAATTGTGTTTTACCCCTGACACCAATGCCACATCGCAGGCAGGGAATAGGTCCTGTGCTTCCTCGTTTGATGCTTTGTATGTGCTCACCGCAGAATTCCTTCCTGCAGGGTTTATTACAGACTGTTACTTTTAACCACTTGCAATTATTCATTATTATATATATTATTTCTTATTTAAATATTTGTCTTAAATATAATATGGTGGTGTTTTCGAAAATATACGCAGTTGGCGGGGGGAGATTCGATCTTGACAGGCTAACCCCGGATCCACGACGACGGTATCTAGCTGATCTGTTTAATATTATCAACGAGGGTAAAAAAGAATTCCGCGACGACGGCGCTTCTCATGTATGGTCGTCATTTAAAATTATCCGCGACACCGACGAAATCATCGATGCTACAATGACTGATGCCCGAGCAAAAACAATTATTGATTACCTCGGCCTTGATAAACAGAAATATTTTTTCAGAATAAAATTTATTGTGCAAACAGATTCCGATGAATGGATTATCCGTGACAAACTCGACCCTGTTCTTGCCAACGGGAAAACCGTTTTGTTAAGTAGAAATTCCAGACCAGGAATGCTCGTTGGAATTGATATTCCTTATTATGCTCGAGCGTATCCTGTAACCGCAGTCATTTATGGAATATATCCTGTAAAAAAACCAAAAGTTGATAAACTCGCCCCGATGCGAATGACTACGTCATCAAAATCCGAAGGATTTTCGGCGCTGAATTGTGTAGCCGAGCGAGTAATGGAACATTTTAAAAACGCAAAACGAGGAAACGGTTTAACCGATCTGCGACGTGAAAAAATAACATCGTGGGCTGAATCGGTTAAGGATACTGGGGCAACAATAAATGATGTTGCTGTGTTATCAAGTAAATTAAAATGTTCAATAACAGTAAAAACACTAACCGGGGAAATATTATATATTTCCAAGCATTATAAAAAGTCAGGATTACCGATTGAAATTATTGATCATAACTCTCATGCCTGGACTGATGCAGTTACAATATTTCCACGAGATCGTGTTGTCAAATTTTATCGCGGAAATATATTTGATGCTATTTACACGCTGAGTAAAACCGACCCTGTGTCAGTGTGGTTGTTTAGGAGTTCCGAAGATTCCGAGTATGATCAATTTGTAAAACCCAACGGGGAATTATACCGGACGGAATCGTTGCAACAACAAATGAAAAAACTCGCAGAACAATATGCGAGAAACGCAAGCGTTTCCGAAGACAACACTGATCGGTTATTGGTTAATTGTTTTACAGTTCCAAGTGTTGCCGCTCACACCGCCAGAGAAAGAAATTCGTGGAGACCAACCCGAAGTCAGTTTCTCTCGGATATACAATTAAGTTGTGTCGAGTATGGACACGGCGGGTTATGGAATACCCGATATGACTACCGGGATATGATTTCCGTAGATATGATTGCCTGCTACCCAGGAAGTTTTCTCGGAAACGGCGAGTGCAGCGAATACTTTAAGCGATTCGGACATCCCACGAACTCGATGACACGAGTAGCTATAAACGGCGTTTTACCCGATTTTGATTTGACAGGATTTGCTCGTGTGACTTCGTTTGAATTTGCTAAAGGGCTTCATCAGATTTGTTATGTTTGGTTTAGCAGACACTTCAGTGAAAAGCGCTGGGCGCCAATAGTGTTATTGCGATATATGCTTGACAGCCGAATACTGGTATCGTTGATTGTCAGTGAAGCAATCATATGTTATAATTCACAAACTGAAGTTTGGTTACCAACACCAGCACCGATTACTCTTGAAGAAGTTATCGAAGATTGGGCACGAGAACGTCCAGAAACTCCTCTTGATGATATCAAGAAAGGAGCTCTTGAGGTACTCAAGATTAGACTTAACAACAACGAAAAACAGCGAAAGATCTCGGACGAAGAATAATCGGTAAATTTACTCAGGGTGCAGCATTTGATCATAAAATGCATCACTCGCGGTTGATTATCGATGAAGCTGAATTGGATTTTATAATCGCCGACGCGGTTGCCAGAGACATATTTTGTAATCGGGAGGATGTGTTCTTGTCCGACGGAAGAAAGTTGGGCACAATTGTAAGTTATATCGACGGAGAATCGCCTCAGTACACACATTTAAGATCTTCAATGCTGGCTTATGTTTCTATAAATTTGTTATCGATGGTAAATCAATTTCCTGACACCGCAGTTAGAGTTGCAACGGATTCATTTTACATCAGTAAAAAACATTCAGAATCACTGGCTCGTTTTACAAAGAGCGTCGAAGACTTTAACGATGAATCATGGATTTCTTGGAGAATAAAAGCGGAGATGGTACACGAATATTGTGAATCCGCTGATGTTGCAATTAAGAATGATTATTGTAAATCAGAAATGTCAGAAATATCTTCCGCACCATCTGTGTATGATCCAATCACTAGACACAAAACTGTTTATTTGAACGGGCCGGGCGGGTCTGGTAAAACAACTCGAGCGATTGAATTATTTGGAAAATCAGATATGATTGTGCTAACACCTACACACAGGCTTGCCAGGGAAATGAAACAACGAGGAGTCAATTCTTGTACTTATCACAGCTTTTTCAAATACAGCGGCGGTGTGTGGACGTCAGATCGAATGGGAACAAAATATATCAATGATATAATAATTTGGGATGAGATATGTACGGTGCCGTTGGAAACGTTAAAAACATTTCTTGATTGGCTGCTAACGAAAAATACTGCAGTGATTATGTGCGGCGATCACGGTCAACCACCTCCGTTTGTCGGCGCATCCCCTCATGATTGGCTAAGGAATTTTGTTGATTATTACGAAGAAGTGTCTGATGATTACCGAGCACTTGATGCAACGTTGAAAGAATTTAAAACACTAATTAGGCTACAACCGAATAAAATTCAATGTGAAATTATGCGCAAGATGATTCCTGAAACTTCGATGAGCGACTTTTTACGCGTGTGGAAACCAGACGATTTGATAGTGGCAAGTAGAAAGATAGTCAGAGACACACTTCAACAACAGCTATTTCGGTTGCAACAAAAAAAGTTTCCAGTGTTGCCAGTGCCGTTATGTTATAGATCAGCTGATACGCGGTTACAAAATATAGATGTTGATATTCCAGGACGCCTGACTGCGTCAGGGACAGAGAAACAGAATTTAGTACTGAATGATATTGTGCTAGTTGATATTAATGCTTTCAAAGACGCACTAAAAATGAATAAATCTCCGTGGACGCTAGGATACGCAATGACAATTTATTCATCTCAGGGACTAACTATCAGTGATACAACTGTTTGGATTGTTGATGATCGAATCGAATGGTTAAACTTAGTCTACTTAGCTGTGTCCAGAGTCAGAAGAATGTCTCAACTGCGAAGAATTGTATTGGATGAATCAAACGCTAATAAAATTAATAATGAAAACAACAGCGACATAATAAGAAAAAAATTAGCCGGTTACAAACAGAGTGACAAAAAAAAATAATCGCGACTTTGATCTTGATGTTGAATTTATCATCGCTTTGAAACAACAGCAGAATAATCACTGTGCGAGCTGTAATTGTATAATGCTATGGCAGTATTCGAATAAAAATTCAAGACAATTTACCGTAGACAGAAAAGATAACAGTCGCGGTCATACACGTGATAATATCATGTTGACCTGTCTTGAGTGTAATCGACGTAGAGGCGCCAGCGCTAGTTAAGTGATCGAAATCACTTCAGTGATTTGGGTGGTAATTGTGTGTCCTCGGGAATTGCCTGAAGTTGCTCACGTGTGAATCCGCGTTGAGGAGCAGTTGAATCTAATCTATAGATTGCTGGTCTGCCAGTGGATCTTGTCACGGTGGATATCTTGTGTGTGGTAACACTCCAGATAGGATCAGTTGCTCTTCGTTTACCACCTTCAAGTTCACCTGGTTCATATAAATATCTAACTGTGGCATTACCCAGTATCGGCTGTGCTGAAGAATCACGTCGTACGGGTATATTTTTTTTCGTGATCGCGATGGCAGGTTTCATGTTGGTGGTTCGGGTAATTTCATTATTTAGTGCAGTTATCACGCTTGGTAATCTTGCAACCCATTCGCGCGATCTCGCATCTTGAATAAATTCCTTCGCGTATTGATATCCAAATAACCGCTCAGCAAGTGTTCGATTGAATCGCTCAACAATTGCCTGATCACGGTGAATTTCAGTATGTCCTCGTCTGATGGTGACGTTATGTTGCTTCATCAACGATGATACTGCACCTTGAAATTCTTTGCCAGGATCAACTTGTAATAGATTGGGCCATCGTAGAGGTCCTCGGCGATAAATTCTTTCAAACGCAGAAGCAACCTCAGATGCTGTTTTAGTCGTTAACGGTTCCGCATCTTTGTATCTACTTGCAACATCAACTATGGTTAACGCGTACTTGTATGTACGTCTTCGGATAGTATCATGTGGCAGAAATAATATATCAGCTTGATGTACCTCATTTGGCACACTAACATCGAAATGTGCAAAGTGAATTTGTTTAGGACGCGGTAGATAAATTTGCTATATTGCCTGTCGGGATAACCAATTTTTGGCAGTAACTTTTGTAACTTTTGCTGCTTCAGCAAGTTTACTAATTGCCGCGCTACCTCTCCAGTATCCGCTTGGGGAATAATAAATCGACTCCATTGGAAATGCTTGCATTTCTATTAATTACCCAGCGCCTAATACAAGCTTAGATTTTATTAGCCACCTAGCTAACTTTTCTTTGAAAGATTTATCAGTGATGGCATTTAACGCGTGAATTAATTTCACGTCCGCGAGATGGCGCTGTTGCAAATCCTTACTTCGGTAAGCTACATCATGCGCATGACACGCCTTATCAATAGCGTTTATCGGATACTCACCTGGTTTTGGGTGATCTTGGTCATCAAGTCTGATATCTAGTCGGGTTCCAGGACCGCAGTAATTATATCCTGGAAGATGTTTTTCTCCTGGGTATTTAGCCCACGGAGCCCCTGGTAATTTTCCTAACTTGGTTGCGATATCACCTCCTTTTTTTATAATAAATCTAAATTGTTTTGTACCGCATCGTTCACACTTGCCTGTAAGCGCTTGTCGATTATTTTTTGTTGTAATTGTTGTTGTATCCGTAGTTGGGGTATGTGCTCGGCATTTCACACAATATAAATTCATATTTATTTTATATAAAAATGTCAAAGACATTTCAAATGGAAATCACTGACTTATCTGCGTCAAAGCGACGAGAGCCAATCAAACATAACTCAGTGCTACCAAATTCAATTCAAATGATTATTATAGGCCCATCTGGGTCGGGTAAGACGCAGTTGTTACTTAATTTAATAATGAAGTGGATGAAGTGGGATAAATTATATTTGATAGCACCATCAGTGGACGATCAGCGATGTTATCAGGTATTAAAAGATTTTAACGAAAGTGCAAAATCGGTAATGGAAAATCAAAGTGATTTTCACGAAGATGTTATTGATTTTATAACTGATATCAATGAAGCACAGAGTATCGATATTTTCCCGCGGTAGGCACAAAAACGTGGATGTGATTTATGTAACTCAACGGTATACACAAATTCCGAAAGTGATCAGAGATAACTGTAACGTTCTTGCGATATTTAACAGCGTTGACGCACACACGTTACGAAATATACATCAGACTTGGTGCAGCGGTGACATGGACATAAATAAATTCAGAAATTTCTTTAGTCGTGCTCAGGCAAAACCACACGGATTTGTGACGATAAATTTACATGATCCTCGGACACCGTATCGAGTTGGATTAGATACAATTTTTAATTAGAAATCCTAAGATTTTTACATCGTTAGCAGCAGAGAGGCTGAGCCACCGAGTGTTTCGTCGACGTTCCCCTGATCAAGAAGTATTTTTATAGTAAGTTATTTTTCATGAAATAACTTCTTTGGTCAGCAGAGAGGAGTTATTTATCATAGTTTTCTGAATAGAGGGTTTATTTTGTGAAATAAGATCTTCTATCAAAAGTGTTTTCGATACAGGGTTCTGTTGGACGAACTAGTTGGTGGGCTCAGCCTCTCTGCTGCTAATAGACATTGGGGACATTGGTATATAATGGACATTGGGGACATTGGTATATAATGGACATTGGGGACAAGTTTACATATATAGTCTGAAATATCAAGGTCACACACAACTAATGACACCCCACCCAAAACAAAAACATGTACACTGTGGACAATGGTATATCGTAAACAATTGTTCCTCGCATTAACTTTCTCTTTTAAAGATGTGTGCATCACGTGAGTTTACAAGCACATTGGCAGATTGACAGATTTTTAGGTCTATTCTCCGCGACTGCCACTATATATTATGTAAAATTCACATGGCATAACGTAAACATTTTAAAATAATTTTGCATGAAATTGCAGCAGGCACAAAACTATTAACAGTAATTTGCATTTGTTGACACTGTTATTCCGTACTGTTAAATAAAACGTGCAATGAAATAAAATTTAAACAAACAATGTAATAAATCAATTAACACTGAGAACTGTGGTGACTGAAGACACAGGTACGGCCATGCACAATTAGGACGTATATAAACAAAAAATCTTACGTTAATTAAACAAAGCACGAAACTAATTATTGATGCATCACATGTTAAAAGCAGAACGTAAGAAATCGCAGTAAATGGGAGGATAGTTTGTATAATTTAAAACAATGACATACAACAAGTACTCACTTTATCATGAAAAAATGAAAATGGAGATAAACATTATTAGGCCCTGTATAAACGGTTCAGATTCAGTATGTAAATGCACTCATTGTGTTTTGTGGCTCATGTTATAATATCGGCCAATGGAGGACCGCATTACTGGAGTCTCTCGTCTGTCGTGTATTTTATTTCTGATTGTTACTTCAGACAACAACGTTACTGCCTTGTAATTCCAAACCTAAAAGTACATCATGGCGTGCCACCATCAGCAAGGTATGTACATAACGGCAGTCTATTCCACATAATATAAAACCATTACATAACTCATAAAACTAAGACCTGACATTTTGTATTTCAATCCGGTTCATCTTATTTGTAATTTATACTTATTTCCTCATATTTACTACAAATGCTAAATGTACCTGAGAAATAAAACCTAATGTATCGTTATAAATTATAGGCTGGATAGTCCATGTGGATTCTGATGTTTTTGTAGGTCTGGGTTTATAAATGTTCTTAAGGTATTTTCAGATTATTTATCATTTTCAAAGATAAGGATGGGAATTAATACGCATTGCAAATAATGGCTTGAGCTTAGTGTATTATGTTGTTGCCTCTATATCGTTGTTTCCATTTATATTAAACTTTGGTATAGATGACAGAGACCAATCCTCTCAATACTAATCCATTATAGCCTGAAAATGGCTGATAAATTAAATAACGGTAGTAACACTGACCATATTACAAGTAATTATGTATGAAATGAAAACGTCTGTCAAAGTGCAATATTTTTATTGAAAGACACACATGGTTAATCTTTCCTCCAAAGTTTCGATCAGAAAAGTTTGGAATATGTTCAAAATATAACCAATTTACTACATGTTAAAATCAGCGATTGATGTGGTCTTCATATGAGGTAAATTGTGTAAAAACACAGACAGCGAAAAGCCCAGTGGTTAAAACATACACAGAGGGATAAATACTGCAATAATGCTAAAATGGAATAAGTTAAACTTTAAAAAAATATAGATTTGCAAACACAATTATTTGTATAGACGTATACATTCGTAGTAGAACCTCGTTCAAAACCTTTAATCAATAGAAAAAAAATAATTATAGGAAACGTTAAGAAATGACCCAAAACATTCTGGCAAGACTTAAAGAGAATATACTTTAGCAGGGTAAGTAGAAGTGACTCGAAAATAACAATGAATGACTGGTTTGATTATTTCGTTTCCTTATTAGTGTCGAGCAAACTGGAGGGTATGAATGACGAGAAGGTACTCCAAGAAATGATAATGACAACTTCAAACTGAATAAATCAATTTCAAATCAAGAACTATTTCATAGCTTTCGCCTTTTGAAAAATAAAATTCTAGGTTCTGACACGATTACGGTCACTGGTACGATTTGACTTTACCAAGCATTGTTTATTTTCTTAATGTGTTCTTTAATAAGATCTTTGAAACGGGGGAACTTCCAAAGGATTAGTCAACAAGTATTGTATGCTGATATTAAGAATGGGAGCATGAAGGACCCCACCAATTGCAGGAAATTTCTCTAATAAATGCATTCAGAAAAGATTTCTCGTCTGCTTGTTACAATCGGTTGTATAGATTTAATAATTTAAAGTAATAATCTAATAGATCAATAGAAGGCTGGCTTTAGAAAACGCTTCAGTACTTGTCCTAATATATTCAGTTTGCATGCAATTGTTCAGAAATATATATATATATATATATATATATATATATATATATATATATATATATATATATATATATATATATATATATATATTAATCTGGTGGTAGAATTTACTGTGTATCGATTTTTCAAAGATTTGAAACATAACAACATAACAAAGTATGATATTCTCCTGTACATAAATGTATAGATGGATATATTTTACAAGTTTGGAAAATATTTATTGATTTTAAAAGCAGTGGGCAAATTCCAATGGGACTAACCAGAGATTTTAATTTTCAATGTAAGACAAATATAATGATGTGTCCAAGGTCTAATTCCTTTTTCCATTTCTACTGATGATTTAGTTCAAAAGTTATGAACTAAGTATGATAGGGGTAAGTGCCGAAGCTGTACTACTATTGAAAGCAACAAAGTAATGATGCAGGTGAATTGTTCGTTGAAACAGGAATTGAAACTAATCTAGAAAAAAACAACTTGATCATTTTTCGAAGTGGTGGCTTTCTGAGAAAATATGAGCATTGACATTGTAGTGGCAAACCTATTGAAACAGTGGTTCTGCTTTTCACATCGGGGTAGAGCCGGACTAAATAAAAAGATGTTGGCATTACAAGCTTTTATAGTAGAATCTAGAATTTATAGGTATCAACACATATTTGGAGTTTTACATGTACAAGATATATGTAATACCTTTCTTTGTTTCTCATATGTGTATTTTCTGATTAAACTCTAATGTTTTGATTTGTTTTTATGTTTTACTAGATGGGAAATCAAGATAGTTATTTAGTGTCGAGGCATTTGGAGTAAAGGGGCTTTCCAATGGACACACCACATTGTCACGCAAGATTCAAAACCCGGTACCTTATTTTTCTCGAGTCAGAGAAGCTAAACCACGGCAACAACTATTTAAATTCATACATCATATTTTCCACTATTGCACCGCTTAACTAATATGCGGTATTTAATGAATGACTCCATGACGACATATGGATAATAACCATGTTATCCAAATGAGTTTTAAGTCAACAATTGATAGCCATTTTGTTCAGGTTTTTACTGCGTAACATCGTTATTTCGTTCTTTTTTTTCAAGTGTGATGTATCAAACAAAATGTTTGAAATATGTTTGGATAATGTTTAATCATTGACTTGTTTAATATATTTCAAGCGAAATAATCATTTACATTCGTGTATGATTCTCCATTGTCTCTTGTGGAATAAACTGTCAGTAGACCAGTATTTATTTAAAGACATTTCTAGTCATTGCCGGCCGTAAAGGAGAAAACTATACAACAGTCAGTGGAGAACGATGTAACTCAGATATGTTCTGAATATATAGCAGCTCACAAGAATGTGGTTCAAGCACGCATTCTCACTTGTGAATCAAGAAGGAAATTTCGACCAGAATTGTGTCTAATTTATCATCATCATCGTCATCATTGTTATTCATTTCTTTTCTCTGGATTAAACCATGCCAAAACACTTAAATCTTTCGCTAGTTTGGGGGCTAAAATAATCTCTTGTCCAAACATGTTCTCATATAAGTCATGTATTGGGGTGTGTTTTGTTTAGTAGTATATAGCTGATACAGACAAACCCTGACTTTAAACAGTATCCTGAATTTGTCAGTGTGTACAAAATTCCAGAGTAGTATCATGTAACAGTTTACAACTAGGTACATCACGCGGTAGAAAACACAAAATATAACAAATGACCCGACATAATGTTGAAATAAAGATACTTAGATCATATTTGCTCATCTTCTTCATAATCAAAAAATGTTTTTCATTGACCGACATCATTAACAGAGCTAATCCAAATTTTAAAAACAATGAATTTATTTTGCCGTTAGTGATGAAGTGGAAAAATTTCAACTATAGTCTTGAATAAACTAAACGCTTTTCATAAAGTTCATACAACGATTCATTCTTGCCATTTTTATAAGTAGTATGTCACTGATATTAATATTTATAAAGAAATAAGTTCTCACTATCACTACAATGGGGTTGTATACTTTGAAACATATATCAAAATATAGTTTGACTCGTTATGGATACATAATTTCAAATTTCGAATCCATATTTGACTATTTGTTAAAGAAATATGTATTATCCGGTTGTATACAAGTTCCAATCAGGCAAAAGGGAAACTAGATAATTTACGTAATTTGTATGCAATTTGCTTTATGCTAGACTAGAACATTTTCAATTTGCATTTTCAGGTCTGCCTCTTTTGTTACTTTCGCTGATTACACATATATTCAACTCACCCACAACAATAGCAGACACCGTGTTCTCCCCATTTTATGAAGGAAATCGAACCCGGTGACAAGAGATTCTATTGATCTTTTTATACCGATATGAAGGATTAGAACTTCTTGCAATGCCAAATGATTCTAATGTGTCACTCATCGAATGTCTTCACTTTAAATATAAGCTACAGGAAAATCTCTGTTATGTAATAATCTTCCTGCCAAAGATTTTGCAACATTGGCGATCAATCCAACAGTGCACGAACCGGTGATTACATTGAACATTTCGAAATATCTGCTTCCTCACGTAAGTTAAATATAAATATGTAATCGTCCTTATTAAAGACTCATTGCCATTTTATATAACGTAAATGTCATATTACATATAACCATCGTGTAGCGTTCTATGTTTAGGTTCATTCAACGTGGAGATACGAAAGGCAACAACAGCAGACAAGGATGCCGTTTTGGCGCTGAATAAAAATATTTACGGTGGACTGGACTATCTACCGTCCTTCTACGACGAGTTCCTGACAGATCCTGTGGCAACGCCGTTTGTGATTACCCTAGATGGAGAAATTGTGATCTCTCTCTCTCTCTTTCTGTCTGTCTGTCTGTCTCTCTATCTCTCTCTTTCTCTCTCTCTCTCTCATGTAATTCAAATTAAAATACATTCCCTACCAATATAACTTCATCATGATTTTGTTTGTTGTTTGGATGGAAATTAGGGAATATTTTTTTCAAAAGCAAATTTGTATTCTTTGTTTTCCTTCCAACGGTTTGGTTGTTACAAAAGGGTCTTTATAATTGTAAAACCTTATTTTGTTCTAAACATATATGTACCGTCGCATTTATTAATCACATTTACTCTTCAGATAGGATATTTGTGTGCGTTTATAGTAGACAATGGAGAGACGGCGGCCTACATGGCTGGCAGAATTAGCCCAAAGTTTCAAGGAAAGGGTTATTTCAAAGATCTTATCCAGGCGGTTAACGAAATGGTGAGGGAACGATACGGTGTGAAAACAAGAGCAATGACTATAGCGGGTAACAGTATCATAGCGCAAACGGATTCGTTCAGTCAAACTAACGCTTTGATTTCAACAAGGGTAAGTGTCACTTCCAGAAATTAATCCAACATTATTTTGAGTTATACTGACATTGCTAAAGAAATAAATCTAATGTAAAACTTTGACTATTAAAATATTGCTAAAGAAATAAATCTAATGTAAACCTTTGACTATTAAAATACTGCTAAAGAAATAATTATATTCAAATATCAAGACTGTCAGAGTGTACCATGTGTGAGACTTTATCAAACTAGAAACTACAAAGTAATGGAAGAACAATCTGGCCTGCAGCACTTGACTCTTTATAGTGTTACTATATTGTAAACATTATTTACATGGTGCCTTGTACAATTTGTTTTTGTATTTGAGAATATACATATCTTAACTCGTCTCATCTCCCAACATAACAATGATCTGACATCAAGTAAAACCATGTGTTTTGTGTCTTAAACATACAAGTGTACTTAAAATTATTTAACTCTGTTAATTTGCGGCTTCACTGGAAACTCTGTGATGTTTGAGAAGTACAGATACAGTCTACACTAGTGTGCGCTTTCATTGGAAATTGTGATGTTGGACACGTATCGATACAGTATACACTAGTTTGCGTTTTCACTAGAAACAAGCTGATGACATGCATGTGATATTGATCATTTAATAGCAAACGAATGCTACTACTTAGACATGTTTCACCTATGTTCCCATCAAAGGATCACAGCAGACATGAATGCTACATCACTTTTCATATAGTGTCTATTTTTAACGCAACATTTTTCAGCCCTGTTTAGGCGCTATCATCTAAAAATACAGAGAGATTCTTGTTTGCAGACAGGCATAGCAATGTATAGAAGTACTGTGGAAGAAAGAGAAATTAAAAAATTTGTTTTCTCCTTACAATCGATGGTGAAGGAAATTAAACTATATCACAAGACAAATTTATATTCAAAAGAGCTTCCTTTGAAACTGTGCAAAGAAAATATTTATCTTAGCCTCCGAAAATAGTAAACCTCTAGAAAACACAGAGTAACATAACATACATTTCTAAAAGGTTGAAAGATTTAGTAGCTCTTTTGTATTGTACAAACATTGTTGCAAATGGTCTGAAAGATGTTTCACGCCGATTAATTAATGAAGTCATGTCATTTTACTTCTAGAGATTAAGTAACCATGGACTACAATAATTCATTTTTCTAGCATCAAATGTACCCAACAAGAATGACCTATAGCAACCTATCAATCACTATGCACAATGTTCACAAACAAATGTTTGATAAGAAACATGGCAGACTTGAATCCTTTTAGTTTTCTGTTGACTTCCTTCCTGATAAAATGGCAGACATAAACGTATCTCCACGTTTTAACATCAGAATAGTGTCCAGCCAACTATCCATCCGTCTGTTCACTTTTCCGTCTATTACAACAATGTGTACAGTGCACCCTGGTGGCCGAATGGTCTAAAGCCCTTGGCTTTATCGATCTCTGCTATATTACCTCTCCGTGGTTTCGAATCTCGGGCTCGGCCAATGACAGTCATTGCCAATGTGGGTATGTGAAGAAACTTGCCAGATGCTTTCGATGGTTTTCATCGGGTTCTTCTTCCACCAGCTATACTTGCCGCTATGTAAAGCCTATTAACCCCTGACAATTTCGTTAAGCCCGTAACACCAGCAACAACACTGTTGTGCAATATAACATTGCAGTTCCATGTTTCAATCTTGTTGACCAAGCGTAACAAATTACAGTTATCTGAAACAAATAAATCCCCTGTTTGCTAGTTATTCTATTTTGCTTAGGTGTTCAAAACATAATTCATACTTAATGTTTTAGAGTAGACGTTATTAGTAATCTTCTGTATTCAGTGTACATTCAAAGAATTTTAATTTGAATGAATTAGGTCTGCACAAAACGATATATCGGGGTTTACTTTCAGCAGGCACATGATTTTCAAATTTGTAATGTTAATGTTCTACCAACGGTCGGATGAGCAACAATACTATCAATGTTCTAGTCGTTTTTACTGTCGGGCGTGTATAAATGCTGTCAATGTACTTGTCTTACGTAGCGTAGGATGTGTCTCAATTCTGGATGTGTAACAATAATGTGAAGGTACCAGACTATATATATATATATATATATATATATATATATATATATATATATATATATATATATATATATATATATATATATATATATATATATAACCATGAGATTGCAGTGAGAAGATTCATACTCCTGTAAGTTATCGACTGCTGTAAAACAGAGAATAAAGTCCAATAAAGTGCAGAGTAAGACGCAATGTTTTACTATCATTTAAATAGTACTGTGTGATACTCACCACCAGCAATGATTTGATTAAGAAACAATGTCGTTGACAGGCGTGGCATTTATCAATCCTGTTATGATTCAATTGTACTTTGTTCCAAAATCCACCGTGTAGGAAATCTGTTGCAGTTGTTTCAAGAATAAAAACACTAAACGAGCAATCGTTAATAAGGACTAAGATTTCTCACCTTGAACTGCAATTTCCTGCCCGTGTACTCTTAGGGTAAAGATTTTGAACCTTTTGGAAATAATTAATTTTCAATGGTAAATTCTTCCTAATTTGGCAAAAATCCACAACTTTCCAAAACTCATTGAGGACAAAACAATTTTTTCCGTTTTTCGTTAGCTGTGACTCTTGGAATACTATAAATCATTGAATAAAGTCCAACAATGTCCATCTTGCAGTGTAAGAAAACTTTTCCTCTTTTCGCTAGATTTATGACTTTTGAACTACTATAAATGATACAATAAAATCCAATATCGTCCATCTTGCAGAGTAAGACACCATTTGTTGTTAGCTGTGTGACTGTTGAGTCTAAACCATAGCAGGCAAATTGAAATTTATATAGTTCAGTCAATTATTAACCACTGAAAATTAAGCCATTGGTGTTGGCGAGTCTTTTAAAAAATGTCGATAGCTATGCATACTCCATTACATGATCGTCAGTGCTCACTTATCAGAATAAATATATATGCTCTGCTTTATTATAAAATATCGGAAATATCGGAGTTCTGACTAAATACAATTAGGAAACATTACGGAATATGAACTGAAATTGAGTAGCATGTCATGTATTCATCCAGCCATTGTTTCATCAATCTGTATGTTAAGTATTTATATATTTACCTAGCTACCATTTTATTGTTGAACAATTGATCTCTAGTTTTAAAACCAGTTACATTTTTACATACCCATGCTTTCCACTCTTCCTGAAATACTTTACTGCTTTGGATTTAACGCCATTTGAAATCATATGTTGGCTATATACAGAAGCCAGTATATCTGGTGGATGAAAAATCCGGGAAATCGTTGGCAAGAATCTCAGACTCACGGAAATCTGCAGGCAAGCTTTCTTACATACCAATGATGGCTACGCCGAAGATTCAAAGCCACATTGACAGACATGAGATTTCATTTATCTGTAAAATTCGATCGCCTTCCACAACTCGGCAACCCGATACTAAATGAAATACTTTAAATAAAGTGTCACGAATATTGACGTAAACAATATTTAATATAATCGCCTAAGTAAGTTAAATGCATCCTGCCCAGTGTCTTCTCTTCATCACTGTATCGGAGTATACCTGGCTGGGGCCATTGTACCCCGGAAATGAGTCAGGGATTTAGTTACTTATGTGTTTATTTATGAAGTGGTATTGCGCAGAATGTGTTCGGCATCATCTATGCTTAATTTCTTTTTTTCAGGACTTGGTCAAGTATGTGGTGTTGCCGTCTCATTTAAACAAATATTCTGGTCTGCTTAGCGCACTGCCTCGCAAGAATATATCGGTCCATGATGTGAAAGCATATTTTGAAAAGGAGGTCATCAGAGAATACCTGTTTCCTGAAGACCGAATGGTCGTTGAATTTGTCCCATATCGATTGATTTCTTCGAATCTGGCTCTGTTGGATAAAAAGAACACGGTTTGTATTTCCGACGTCATGGTTGATGATAAAATTGTTTCAGGTCTCCTATCAATAGCAACATTTTATAAGGCTTCACGGCCCGGATATGCGTACTGGTTGGAACTCTACGGGACTGATATCAACAGCGTGCGCTACCACATGTTGTCTCATTTAGATTTTATAGCCAAAATGCTGGACGATTTTGTGTATATATTAGTTTTTGTTGACAAACAATGTCAAAAAGAAAAATTATCTGATGTCTCTGCTGAATGTGGACTGGTCAATTGGATTGAGTCAGACTTTAAGATAGCTTCACGATGTTTGTTCGAAAGTAAGTTGTAATGTGCATGTGTAGTACTGTAAATAAATCAGAGTAAACATAAAACAAGCATCAGTGAACTATGATGGATAAATTTATTATTTAGGTAGACATTCTCATATCCTATCTGCCTGTGTGGGAGATTTCGTCTTCACAACCTTTTATCATCGATTAATAAGGTTTTAGAGGATGAGGAAGTGTTCATATAAAGGAATTTTCCCGAGTAAAGGAGAAAGAATACATCGTGTTCATTATTGGTCTACATAAGTTGCTATGTATCTGGATGCTTTTTCTATTTGTTTGCAAATCAGACATCTTCCTTAGTTCGGAAAGTTTGTTGCACACCATTATTTGCTTCACGTTTACATACGATGTAGATTTGCATCTCCATGTGGTTCATATTTTAGAACCTTTCTGCATCTTGTATATTAATCGTGTATAACAACATGCTGTTCAAATGTGCTTTGATAACGTACTTGTGCGATGTTAAATAGTGCATAGAAAATATTTCAGGTAATATGACTGTCATTTGATGAAACTATTTAATAAGATTATTCATATGGAGTTTATATGTATGCAGCAGTATAGATGTTAATTATGTCTACAGATCAATACTCTTTGTCATTTGTATATCAATTGTATTCTTTCCTGTATAATAGGGGTTCGTAATTATGGCTACATATAAACATACTTTTGTTCTATTCAAATATAAATGTGTATATTTCTATGAAAAGGATGTAAAGGTTTACCTTTTGTACCATTAATTCCGTTCAGATTCTTAGGGAAGCTACTTAAGCAAGATCAAGACATCATTTTATTCTTGAAATTCATTTTATTTATTGGCTACTTTAAGGATTTGTTACATGATATGGACAAGAGGACTGTATCATCTGCTATATACTGCAACCAATCATGTACTGGTGCAATCATATTATTCAACAATGGCAGGAGACTGACATCCATTTCAACGCCTTACACTTCTATTGTACCCAAGATTTGCTCCCTATACGTGAAAAGGACAATTGTTACTAGCATTCATACTGATACAGGAATGTAACAACGATTGTATCCTCTTCGATTCAATTACTCGAAAACAGAAATAACGAATAGGTCTTTTTCTAAACCTAGCAGCCTCCTGTATGTATTGTTTGAACTTATTTATTGTGAGTTTTAACGGTTCCAATATCGGGCTAACACCGTGCGGGTGGTTAATAATACGCAATCTGAATATAGAGATTGTCTATGTAAAACTGCATTCACTATAACTATTATAATCCATAATATATTAGTTTTAGAATAACACACCTGCATAATTGTGTCATTATTCGATGTCGCAAAGAAGTTATTCTTTTGTTATTAGCATAATATATTTTTGTGGTTCGAAAATCGTTCAGCAGAAACGTTACATTTTGCAACGGGGAATAGTGGAGCAAACTTTAAATACATCTCTTTTTATTCGTATGTATTTAAATTCATCTCTATATCGAGCATAACACACATATCATACGTATTTGGATGTCACGTTTGTGATCCTGAAAAGTATATTGCTTTTAGTTTAACTAGTTACGATTCTAATGAGATACAGAGTAAGCAAAGTTGATTTTGTTTTCATGAGATTCTTCATCCGACAAGGATATTTTCATTGTCATGGGACTTCTATGAATTGTTTCGCATATCTTACAATTCATTTTATTTGTATTGCCAAGATGCTTACAAACACTTAAAACGTGTAAAACATGGTCGAAGGAGAGTACTTGGAGATATGCTCGTTGTTTAACGAATTGTATTGATACGATCAAGGGCAACTCTATATGCAAGTTCCTATATAGTGGGGCTATAAAACAGCCATATTGGAAACAAGCAGAGTCCTTCAAAGCGCAATGAATAAATAACGACCAGCAGTGTTTAATTACTGCAGGTTTAAAAGTCTATATCGTATAACATTGATAAAACAGTATGATAACGCAATTAGCTACAAAAATAACTGCCATAGCTGATACAAAAAGGAAACTGACATGGGAGTTATAACCATACATTTCTTCCAATATTTGTGTCTTTTGCAATGGGTGCATAATTAAAAGTAATATGGAGAATTGTCCAAAATAGAACTGGAATTGAAATGTATAATTGTTTAAAATTTTTGTTCCTTATATGATCAATCACCATAAAACATTTCTACTGCTAACGTCAATACCACCATCCCGAACACCACTGTATCTGTTCTTACATCCTGATAAACGATCTGTATACTATGTACAACTTATGGATTAGTAGCATTACAAATCCATAAAAGCGACAAGGTATGGAAGATAGAGGTTATGGCGTTAGTCAGAATCCAAAATGGCAAAAAGAAGGCCAAAACGGGGTATACTAACACTGCACATACCATCAACAACCCATAGATGATCAAAACACATACACGTTCTTGAAGATGTATACGTTATCATTATTTTCAGTGGCGGACAGCCACTACTGGATCGATCAATACTTCCCAGTGTATATAAGCTGTATGATTATATCAACCACAACTGATGCAGAATTTATTTGTAAAAATCTTTCTATCTTACGTTCGTTTAAATTCAAAGAGAGAAAATATATTTTAATTTAATCTTTACAGGTTATAACAGCGTTGCTAATATCGAATTCTAACAAAAACATTTCGATGAAAAGAGCTGGCAATATCCGGTCGGCCTATAATTACAATCTATGCTTACCAGTACATCAGTTGTAAATAGTAATGATTTATTTTTCGATACTAGCTCATAAAGAGAGGGGCCTATCACGTGTTTTTCAAACGATTCTTAACACCAAATACGTCGTTTTCATTTACACTCTCATCACAGGTCTTAGCTGTGACAACTAAAGCACCGTACTCTCGGAGAGAAGGTCACTGGTTCAAATCCAAGTTTCGGCCACAAATTACTTATTGGGAGACTACCGAGTCTAGCTGGTAAATTTGTAACGTGAAACTCAAATTTACTGATTTTAAGGTCTATTTCAGTACTGTGTACGTGGCACGCATGATCTTTGAAACGTATTTTAAACTGATTTCGACTGCACACATTAGTTGACTGTAAGATCTCAGATACTTACAATTAATCTCGTGCTCAAGTTTCAAAGAATAATTACAAACGCACAGCTTGGACATATAAATCTCCTTTTATCTTAACGACTTAATAAATGTTATTTTGAGGAAGTGTTATGAGGTCTCTTGGATTTATATCATAGTACCCTATAACTGAAATATAAAGTCTTTGGCAGATAAATTGAAATAACTTTATCTTTAAATGCATCATAAAGATTTATCCAAGAAGTTCAATATATATTATATGCATTTTCAGAGACATAGTCTTATCATTTTGATAAATTGAGTAGCTCGTCCTCCATTATGCTGGGTGAAATGATTAAGTAACGATGAAGCCTATACAAATAGGAATAACTTGACTATATCCTATGATATGTCCTAAAATGTAACGTAAACATGCAAAACTTTCTTTTCCTTAAATTAATTGTCAACACGATTCACTGTATCAATCAAAGAATTTCCGAATGGTTTCCAAGTGATTTTTGAAGGTTTCACCTTAGACGATGAATTAATCGATGTAAACGTCACGATTACATAGACCAAAGTTTATCATGCTCATTGAATGCTGGAATGTTGACGGTGAATTTGTCATACTAAATGAGTTTATAGAACCTACGAAAAATACATGACAGTGTTAATGCAATTAATATCCAAGACCGCCTAAAGGTGGTGTTTGTTCCTTGGGAGAGTCAAATTTTTGATAGATTACTACAGGGTTTATATGCGAAACTAATTTTGGGACCAATTTCTGCTGTGCTCAGTGACCCAGATTTTCTGTCGGCAAGAACGCTATAGAAATGTCTACATTTCTGTTGCTCTGACGATTCAATTAAAAAATATTTATTTATTTTGGTCCCGCAGGAATGAGCGAGCCTCTTATGCGAATACAAATTATATTAATTTTAACGGTATGTTCATGGGAAAATGGCGTACCCGCAGTGAACACCCTTTTGTCATGTGTTTAATAGACAGATGAAAAGTAGTTTGTTTCCTTTACGGCCATAAATTAAGTAATGATGATGACTGGAGCAACAATCTCCATGAACTTAAACAAATACTATTACAATGGAAAAGCCGAAATTTATCTCTTGTTTCCAAATCAGACACTATTAATCTTTCGGTCTGTGTCACATTTGGAACACTGCAGCCGTAATCGATTTCCATAAACATTATCTTGCCCTAATTAACACCAACATATTGACATTTTGTGCAATTCCAAATTATAACCCATTGCTAGGGCTGTTTGTGTTAACACTCTTGAAGACGGTTTGTCTAACTATTGCCCAGAAGAAATGCAAAATACAGGCTTCACGTATCCATCATTTACAAAAATTACTCGCTCGTGAATATTCAGCTAAGGGGAATGTCTTTGAAAGGTATTGGACTGGTTTGTAATAAAGATCCGTCAACCCCAATTTAGGCCTCAACAAACATAATCATACCTAATTTGTACCCCAATTTTAAAACAAAAAGTATAACAATAACTAAATCCTTAAATGAAAATAACAACAAGTTCATTTTTGGTCATGTCCCTACTAAGGTCATTTATCGCCAACACCTTCAAAATTTAAAACCCAAAGTCGAAAGATGATAATGAATTATCCTTTCCCAATGTTTAGAATAATTTATATAATAAATTCAGAATTTCCATTACCAGTGATGTGTTTTTGAAAACCGTCCACAATATTTTTACCTGTAAATGACATTTAGTTTTTGAAAAAGATTTCCAAATCAAAATTATGCACTTTTTTGAAACTGTTGATCGTTTATTATTCAAATGCAAAAGATTTCTTTCAGCACAACATTTAGCCATTAAATGATTGAAGAAACTATCCGGAAACAATTTCGCTATCTTCTACAATTTCATTAAATTTTTGATTTTTTCCTAATGTGGCTTCGTTGTCGTAACACAGTTTCGAGGACCTATGCCCCTTATTATGCCTTGAAAATACGTACGCCATATCAAATCCATAGTTAACTATTTGTTCAAGAAATATGTCTGCCTCTTTTGTTACTTTCGCTGATTATAAATATATTCAACTCACCCACAACAATAATAGACACTTAGGTTTCCCCATTTTATGAAGGAAATCGAACCCAGTGACAAGATGTTCTATTGATCATTGTATGCAGATATGTAGGATTAGAACTTTGTGCAATGCCATATGACTTCAATGTGTCCCTGATCCAATGTCTTCACTTTAAATATCAATTACAGAAAAATCTCTGTTATGTAATAATCTTCCTGCCAAAGATTTGGCAATATTGGCTATCAATCCAGAACTGCACGAACTTGTGATTATGTTGATAATTTAGAAATACCTGCTTTCTCACGTAAGTTAAATATAAATATGTACGTGTCCTCATTAAAGTCTCATTTCATTTTGTATGAACGCAAATGTCATTTGACATATAACCACCGTGTAGCTTTCTATGTTTAGGTTCATTCAACATGGATAAACGAGAGGCAACAACATCACACAAGGATGCCGTTTTGGTGCTGAATAAACAACAACTGAATAAAACTTCATTTATGCTTAATTAATGAGACTCAATCCGTTAATAATTATGAAAATTAATTTATTTGTTTAGTTTGACCTGATAGTGATTTTATATTCCGTGCTCGGTATGTATGAATGGAGTCAATCTAGTTGGCATGAATCATGATGGACTTAGTTTCTGTCTCAGTTTCAGAAAAAGTAATGAATTGGTCCGTCGCTATACTATGTTTGTAAAATAGACATCCCATCTTGTATGGAAAAAATCCTGGTCTTTATAATCATGAGGTTTATTCCCCTTAAGATAACCTAATTTGATTCATTGCAGTAAATTGCATGTGTGCATCACTGACTAAATTATGCTAGAGTCCGTTTCGTTTCACTTATTATTTCCATACGGCATTCATGCCAACCAAATTTCCAAGCATTTGTGTGATCCAGACAATGATCGGTTTAAACTTTCCAGGCTGGGAAATTTTGGCGTTATTGCCAACAGTCTGTAACCAGGGTGCAAACAATCGCAATAACACACAAGGGCTCGGCGTTGCATTAATTAAAGCAAGAGAACTACACGTTAAGTTAACACCATACCTCTAACTCTCATTAGTATTACGATGTTCGACATCGACCCTGATGTGCTTGAAAGGGGGATTCTCGTTAGCAGTCAATAGTTTTTTTCTTTTTGCACAAATTAGAGTCTATTTGCTACAATCGTGTTAATAGTACTATGAGACTCAATATATCCAGACAGAATCAGATTCCTTGGGATTTCAAACAATCAACGGACAATTCAGTTGGCTGAAATGCGAACGTAGCAGACGAGTACCAAAGTAGACTATTTTGTAGTGGATTTTCTGTAATGAAACAAAACTGCCTGATGACATTTACCCAAATGTGATTAGCGACATTCGTTTCATTATAGAAATTTAACCCTCAGTTCAACCGATGTCGATATTCCTTAGCTACCATCATTCTTCACCTATTTGACAAAATCTTGAAAATTTGGTATATTATGCCGATATCATCTGGCCTCGGAATATGCGATGCAACAAGGAAAGTGCCTGCAGTAAGACATGCACCCCCTCCCATGCATATCAGGGTTGACGTCGAAATCTGGAATCATAAAATCTCAAAGACAACCCACTGAATCAGCCAATCTTTGAAGTAATTCAAATTGCATTCAGAATCCAGGAATAAAGCATTGGACACGAATACTTGTACCGGACTTAGTGCTTAGAAGAGTTTCATTCGTGCCTTGAAAATTTTAAGAAACAATTAAATGAAATACAGGCATATATATATATATATATATATATATATATATATATATATATATATATATATATATATATATATATATATATATATATATATATATAGTTTAGGTCCAGCTAAGAGAAGGAGGACTACACATCTGGTGTAGTACTGACTACATCATAGATAACAATTCAAAGAAATATGGTCAGTATGTTTGACTACCGTTTATGACCGTGCTAGATATGAAGATTCTTAGCAAACGTGCTTGAAATTAAAAAAAAAAAACAAAAAGCAAAAACACGTGCCTACTTCTTTTCACGATAAAATAAAATGTGATACCAAACGTTTAAAATATCGTATCGTATCGTATTTGGACGCCTGTTCTACATTGTTCAAGGCGGAACTCTATATGTTAAATTCAAACTGGTCATATTCAAGGTCGTCCATGATCTTGCTTTAATAAAGCGTCATTGCAAGTTTGATGGGAAAGTATAATATAAAAAGATCGAACGCTGGCGTGGTCACAGATTATAGGAATGATCATTCTAAGTTGATGGTGGGGTACAACTCTGTAAATATATTTGAAACGTGGTATCAACCTATAGGTTTGTCGCATTGCTGAGTTGAAGCATCACAGCCAATACGATATAAATCGCACCCTAAATGTGAAAGCTTACGTATTCAAAAAAGTTGTAAATCGAAAATCATATGCTAAGACAATACACTGCGATAACTGTGATTATCTGCTGTCACCTGTTTAGGCTCCAATAGACAGCAACAAAAGAAAGAGTGAAAACAACAAGCTTTCAAAAGATACAATAATTTATTTTCCATGGAAAAGTTCTGTAAAAATGGAAAAAATGTGAACTTACGCTTTTATAGAATCAAATTCAAACATAATCCAAAAATTAAATGTTTGAAGTGCTAATAACAAAATTTTCTAATTATTTCAAGTTCGAGTACCGACTAAGAATCCAAGATGAAAGACGATGACGTATGTTGAAATATGTAGTGTTGAAGTCTACAGCGTCTTGTAGAAACAAGAATTATCACTCCGGTACCGGAAATTCGAATTAACTTTTACATAAACAAAACTGTCCCTGTTCAACAATTTTATATGAGCACACACATTTCCCAGGAAAAAAGAATTAATCCTTTTGAATCCAAGCAATTTGAAATAAATACAATCCAAGAAATTAAAAATAACTCCAAACAGCAGAACATACAACTTCTAGTGTAAGAAAATAACCGAGCTGCAACCGAGAATAATTTTCCAAAACATGGGTAGATTTCGTCCTCTAAAACGTAAACAGTGGGTCACGTGATCATGTTCTGGAAGCTCTAAATTGTTCAAGATCACGTCCACCTAGTGTGGCCCTGACGAAAACCATCATTTTACTCTAAAAAAATAAAATATAAAGTAATTGTTTACATCTTAAGCATATAGTCCCATCATGAGATCTTAAACATATAGTTCCATCATGACCGCGAACACAACGAATCATTATTTTGAATCAGGGTCAGGGTCAGGATTTAGATCAACACCTGGTGTTTATGAACTAACAGTCAATGTTAAAAAAATCTGAAAAAAGTATCATCTGTGGTTAATAAATTTACATTTCAATATGATGTAATGAAAACAAAGATTGAAACTAACAATAAATTTAATTGAAATAAATATATGTTAAATCAGATTTAATTAAATCAAATATACAAAACACTGCAGAATGTGATTATTAATATTACTATTAGTAATAGTAGTACTGTAAAACAATTGCATCAGTAAAGTTTTTTCACATAACTGCGTACGTATCTGTTTAAGTACTAACATAACTACAACATACATACATACATACATACATACATACATACATACATACATACATACATACATACATACACACATGTAACTTATAAATATTCTTCCAAATATTTTCAAAACCTGAAAAGAAAACTGAGTTGGATTTTAAACTTTCTTTTCTTGAAGGTATGGAAAAACACAAAATACACCCAGAGGCACATTAAAGTCCAGGCTTTGCAATGTGAGGTATTTCTGGTTAACTACTTACTTATTCAAGGACCATAACTGTCTTCGCTCCTCCATTGTCCACGTTTAAGTTGTATCCCTATTAAAATCAAACACTTTTATATAGCATTACGGATGTAACGTAGGAAAGGTGCAATTTATATATTCATAATTACGCTGAAAACCATTTAAAGTTATATACAAATTGTGTATCTATCACCGTTTCAAGTACACGTACGTTTTAATAAACTGTTTACATCAAGCATACGTTCTGGACTGTTAACGCGACCTTCACCAAGTGTGAGTGTGATCTGGATTTTTAAGGTAACTTTAACAATTTTTCAGTCATATTGCTACGATATCTGCAGTGTGGCAGTTTATAGTGATGTCTAGCACTGGGGCATCAAACATAAAATCAAATCAGATGTGTTGCTGTGGATTTAGTGCTGATTTTTACCACATGGCAGCAAGTGAATATGGTACTAGAGCGAGGGAAGAACCTTCCACTTTGGGAAACCTAACATGCATTCTCACATATATTGGCCAACCCGTGAGTCGAACCCACGCAAAAAAGAAATGGACTGGCTGTGATCGATAAAGGTGGTCAACTTACACTACTAGGGCAGCTGAGACCTCAAAATCAAAAAGAAGACTGTTCATTGCTCCGTTCAACCTGGGAGCATATCCAACAAGAGTATGAGTTGTTGTGGAAAGAGGAGCTCTTTCAAGATATTAACTAGTTGTAATGGCAAAAGGAAATATTTTATACTGGTGTATTGCATCCATAGCATTGGTCGGTGACATTTTCGGTTAAAATGTTTCCTTCAAAAAGTTATTCATTGTCGATAGTGATTAATAATAACATGACACATATTATCGGCTCATATTACATGGATTCGGCAGCCATATACGCGTGCAGTGCTGACATTCCTAGTATAATCAAATGTCATGATGGTGTAGGCGAAGTATTAGTGGCCAGTAAAGGGAAACTGTATGTTGTCGGAAAGCAGTCTAAACACATTCATCGGGTATCCCGAAGTGGATTTCGTCTACAACTGTTCTCCACCGGAAACCCAACATTTCCTGGGGCTATCTGCCTCATTTTCAGTGCTGTCGAATTTTTCCTTCGAAAAGGAAGGAGTGGTTATTGTAGATTTACATGAATCCTAAGAATCTTTCTTAATATTTGCAAGTATGCACGATTATAGTTAAAATGTAAATGGCGAATATACGAATAAGCTGTGTGGTATTGTGAAGTTCTTGTATTCTATGTAACTTATCAATATTGTCGATACTGTGATGAAATAAACGGTGACAGTCAAAGAAATTTACGGATAGATTTGTATTTCAAAGATGTTCTAAAGATAGTTCATAATAATAGCTGTGGAGTTTGTAAATCCTCGAAATGACTTCAAAATTACCAACACTCTAAAAGAAATACAAGGTGTAAGTACACATACATCTGGGGAGGTCATCTACATGTATTTTGCACAAGAGTCGATATTGTTATGTATAGCTACATCAGGTGTATCAATTTTAATAATACTTTTCATAAGGGTTATTTAGTTAAAGACAATTTTAATGCTAACATTCCTTTGGGCACAGCTTGTACTATAACATGAGTACCATATTTCATTCATAAAATTCAAGTTTAAGTCGTAATGATAATTGCAAGTAAAAATCGCGTTAGCCAACCAAGACAAAAGTTTTCGGAATGCAGGTCGCGGTTTTCCTACAAAGGCAAAGCAAAACGAGTTTCTATTTAAAGCAGCCCACCATATATTGTTTGCGGTTTGAGATTAAGAATGCGCGCACCAGCTACTGCATGTTTGTTTTGTCAATAAGATGTGTTTAATGAAGAATTCCTGTTCTTCATAGTATTACGGATCCTGAAAAGAATTGTATGAGCGAGTGTCAACATAACTAATTTGATATTATATGGTGTGCTATGGGGGGCGGGGCGGTATGTTTGCTTTTTCTATCGGTCAGTTGTGGGTTGTTGTTGTTGTTTGTTTTTTGTCTGTTAACCGTGGACGGATTCTTGACCATTTCTAGAGTCAAAGCGTGATCTCATTACAATTACGAGTATCCCTTTCCTTGGAAATACATGCATTACAACCGAGTCGTTCCTTACTTTTACATATAAACTTATGTATCACAACCTCGTGATATCTAACTTGTAAACCGTCAGCCTATTTCGCAAAATGTGAAACCATCATATCATTTATAATATTTCATGCTTATTTCTCTTTGCTAGTACTATTGCGTGTTTCTATTTGGAAACTATTCATTGTGTATAAATGATATATTAAAATGAAGTTTCTTTAATTTTACCTGACCACAATTTAATACAGCACAATGCGATTCATTCCACTTTGCTGGGCCTTGATATGCAAAATAACGTTGTCCACGTGACTTTCCATAATAAGGACATATTCTGTCGTATATATCCCAATCATGATGCCATCATGTCACTACAATCTTTATCTCTTTCGTTAATATCTTTATAAAGAAAATACTATACCTATAGTTTTTTGTCCACAGATATAAAACCAAATCTACGAATATAATAATTTCGTCACGATTCGTCCCCATGTAATACCGTCATTTTCCTCACAATGATTTTACAATAGATAAGACTAATAAGAATACTTATATCACGTATTCATGCAAATTAAACACATTTACAACTTTATTTGTACTTTTCTATTTCTTTTAAATAATCTTAGTACCATAATTCTTAGCCATGGCGGTGTATTTGTTTAACTAAAAACTTAAAAAATATATAAACTACTGAACAGTATCACCCTGTCCCACGATTCCTAAAACAATGTATGCGGTACTATGCCAGCATTATCATACAGATAGCAAATATATCCTATGTATTTTCATTTTTAAAGATGCCATGAGGATCTTTTTTATATGTATTGCTTCAATAATATCATTAACGAAAAATAAGACTAAAATTTAATTAGGAAACCAATTATGTCACTCACTCTTTCAACAGGTAAAATATTTTTTTAGCACACGATTTCAAACGAGCATACACTGATGGATGTATCCACAAGAATTTTACTATGAACTATATTTCTTGACAATAAGACCAAACATTCAAACCACAAACTTCATCTGACCGCTCCGGTAACCTAGTAGTTAGATCGTCCACCTTATATGCTGGAGGTTGCGGGTTTGAACCCCGACCGAGTCACAACAAAGACTTATAAAAATGGTACTAACAGCTGCCTCAAAAGACGCTCAGCATTAAGGGGTTAGTGTAGGACAGGTCGACCTGGTGTCAGCATACTATGCCTGGGTGGGACATCATGCTACAAGTCTACGTCATGATGCCCCAGTGCTAATTATCACTATAAACAGCCATATTACAGACATCGTAGCGATATTACTGAAAAAATCTTAAAGCTACGTTAAAATACAAATCACACGCACACAAACTGCAACTAATATTCAATACTTTCGCAAAACATATTCACAATGCATATGTTAACTAAATATCTGAGTAATTGTTGAGATCTTGAACTAAGCCTTTTTATATATTGGACACATTATGGAACTATACAAAAGTCAGGCATTTTATTATACGGAATCAGTAAGAATGGTGCAGTAGTTATGCAATTTCCCTTAAACGTATCGATTACCAAGTCGCTAAGTCAGCTAGAATCAGTAAGAATGGTGCAATGCTTATTCAAGTTCCTTCAAACATATCAACTCCCAAGTCGCGAAGTCAGCTAGATTTCATTGAAATCAATAATTTTTACACTACTTACAATTTCTATTACATTAACTGGTTTATTCACAATGTAGCAATTAGTATGATTGATTTCAATTCTTTTTCTGTGACACCGTTTGCAGCAACTTCAACATCTGCAGCGCATACATTCTTTCACAATCGAACTACTGGCAACCAGTCATATGACCAGCATTTTTCGTTACTGTATTACATGCTTCAACATTTACATAGAAAATATTTGGGTTATTTTGTACCTGGAAAATTAATTCTGGCAGTATTTGAATATAGATAAGTTACTTCTCCCTGACCTTCATTTTACATGTTGACACTGTATAAAATAGAACAAGCAGTCAGATTACATTTACACAGTCTCAGAAAATAATTAACACTGAGGACGGTGGAGACCAAAGACAACCGTACTTCACGTATGATCGAAACATATATAAACAATCTAAAACACAATTCAAACTAAGCACGAGCATAATTATTGATCAATTACATGTTAACGGTAGAAAATAGGACATCACATTCAATTGGAGCACATTTACACAATCTTAAGTTTAATTAAAACATTGCGTGACGAAACATACAATATGTATATCTCTTTACTGTGCAGAACTAAAATGGAGAGAAACACGATTAGGCCCTTTATGAACGGTTCTGATTCAGTATGTTAGTGCTCTCAGCCTGTTCCTGGTTCATGATTTAATATCAGACAGATCTTTAAGAATTCACTGAACCAACGAATGACCGCTTTATAATAATTTCTCGTATATATACTGTACTTATTGTCAATTATTACTTCAGACAGCAAGGTCATTGCCAGGTGATTCCATAATTAGAAGTTCGTGATAACGTGCTATCATCAGCAAGGTATGTAAATAATAATACTCGGATTATAAATAATTTTTAATTCCATATGTCTGCTCGAATTTAATTTAATGTTCCCCATCTCTGATCCTGTTGATATAATTGTGCAAAATATTTGCCAAAAATCTGTAAATGCTAGGTCACCAAAAATTAATACAATATTTTTAAAATACGGTATCGTTGCATTTATATAATTATTTCACTTGTGTGAAAACAAGTGAATATTAATATCATTTACTCACGGTTGATTTACGTAAGTTAATAAATTTGTGACAGCAGAATCAGCAACATGCTGTTTGAACGATCATATTTTAAGAAACCTTTTTCATATGGCTTAATAATTTATTTATTTTCTGTTTTAAAAATTCACAACACTCATGTTCCATACTTTATTTTTGACTATACCTTTGAGTGCATTCGCAGAAATAACTTTTCGTTTCGTTTTCCTCTTGTATGTTTTAAAGAATTTGTTCGCTTCCTCGCCAGCAATGTAATATTGCGTGCTTCCAGTGCACTATTGATTTTATTTTTTATTTTTCTAATGACACGAATACACGTTATACAATTAATATTACCCTTGTCTGCCTAACGGACAGCGAGTCCATCGATCCGACTCGTAATATCTGCTGCCTGGAAAAAAGTTGTCTCTTCAGTCAGTTTGCAGTACTTTGTACAGCAGCATGTATAATTATAACAATTTCGTGCAGGTTGTACCCATGATCACTTGTCTTTGTTCAAAATAAATCGTAATTGTTTTTAAATCCAGATAATTTCTCTATACCTCGGAAAACACACGACAATCACACAACAATTGTGGTTTGGCTTTTGTATAACTATGCAAACTTGTAGCATACGCATACTTAATTGTAGGCTATTCAGTGATAAGGATGGGAATGAACACGACTGCAAATAATGATTTTCACAAAGTGGATTATGTTATTGACTCTACTCAGTTGTTTCCATTTTTATTAAACGTTGCTATTAATAACAGAGACGAATCATCTAATTTTCTAATCAACAGTAGCCTAGCAATTGCTGATAAATTAAATAATTGTAGTAAAATCGATCAGATTATAAATGATTATGTTTATAATGAATATGTCAGTGCAGGTGGCTTTAGCTATGACTAAAAGAAAGGTAATGATAATGATGGCCATATTGTTGGACTGAAAGGCACAAATGTGAAATCCTTTCCCCAACGTTTCAAGAAGAACATTATGGAACATGTTCAGTTTATAACTCATGTATTATACCTAAATATCAGCGATTGAGTAAAAAATGTTTTGGTCTTTATATAAGGAAGCATTGTGTTGAAACCAAGGCACCGAAAGTCCCGGTTTTACCTTAGGGTTTGCATTCACCAAACAGCGGTAATTTAAACTTTAAAGCAAAGGTAGGTTTACAAACCAAATTATGCATCTAGACGCAAACGTTTCCAGTAAATACACGTTCAAAAGCTTTTGTCAATGGAAAAGGTCATTACATGAAAGGTTAATAGGAGATACTTTTTTACAATCAAGAAATGACCCTAACAATTATGGCAAGTGTTAAAAGAAAAATACTATAGCAGAGTAAAGGGCTGTGAATAAAAAATAACAACGAACAACTGGTTTAATTATTTCTTTTCCTTATTAATGTCGAACAAACCTCAGGATATGAATGACGAGAAGGGTACTGCAATAAATGTGAATGACAATTTCAAACTGAATAAACCGATTTCAAAATCAAGAATTATTTGATACATTTCGCCATTTGAAAAATAAAACTCTATGTTCAAAGAAGATAATATCATTTCTTACTAGTTGACCTTATCAAGCATTGTTTCATTTCTGAATGTGCTCTTGGATCTTTGAAACCTGTAAATTTCTAAATGATTGGTCAATTTTTTTATATACCTGATATTAAGAATGGCAGCATGAAGGGACCGAACATTTACAGGGGAGTTTATCTGATGAATGTACTGGCAAATTATTCACATCTATTTTGACCAAACGGTTTTATTGATATAATAATCTAAAGTAACAATCTAATAGATCAATATCAGCCTGGCTTTAGAAAACGCTACTATAATATATTCAGTCTGCATGCAATTATTCAGAAGTATATATTTAAATCTGGTACAGAACGGTATTGATGGAAATATTTGACAACTTTCAAAAATATATAAATTTTTGTTTAAAACGGTGTGAGTTACGTATGTTCTAAAGTGGCCTGCTCTTGCCGTTGTTTTTATAGAAATTTAGCAGCTTTCACCTGACAGGTTAGTGTGATGTTTTATGTTGTATGTATCCGTATGCATTTTGTGAAATGCACTTTATTTCATCATAATGTACGGCCACTTATCTTTCTAATCATGAAATTAGTTTGTGTTACTATGGTTCTAATCAAATTTCAAATCCATATTTGACTATTTGTAAAAGAAATATATATCGTCAGATTGTATACAAATTCCAAAGAGAGACTATATACTTTATGTAACTTGAATGTAAATTATTTTTTACTATACTAGAGCATATATAATTTGTGGTTTCAGGTCCGCTTTTTTCTTTATTACTCTGATTACAAATGTGTCACTCACCCATAACGATATATAGAAATTGAACCCCGCAACAAGTATTTATATTGATCATTTTATACCGAAATATTGTATTAGACTTTCTTACATTATTAGAGGACCTAACCTGCGCTTTAAATTTAAATTACAGGGAAATCTCTGATATGTAATAATCGTCCTGCGAAACATTTTGGCAGCACTGGCTATCAGTCCAAAAACTGTATGAACTTGTGATTACGTTGAGCATTTTAAAATATCTGCTTTCTAAATAAATATATGTTTTTTATTAAAGTCTAATTGCCATTTTATATGAACGCAAATGTCATTACATATAACCATCGTATAGCTTTCTATGTTTAGGTTCATTCAACATGGAGATACGAAAAGCAACCACAACAGACAAGGATGCCGTTTTGGCGCTGAATAAAAATATTTACGGTGGACTGGACTATCTCCCGTCCTACTACGATGAGTTCCTGAAAAATCCTGTGGCAATGCCGTTTGTAATCACACTCGATGGAGAAATTGTGATTCTCTCTCTCTCTCTCTCTCTCTCTCGTCTCTCTCTCGTCATGCAAATAAAGATATATACCAATAAAAGTTCATCATGATTATATCTGTTGTTTGGATGGCTAAATTGTTTTCACATGAAAATGTGTTTTCGTTGTGTACCTGCCAGCAGCTTGGTGTTGCCAAACTTCGAAATCTTCATTTGGTCTAAACATATATGCACGATCGCATTTATTTTTCAGATAGGATATTTGTGTGCGTTTGTGGTAGACGACGGAGAGACAATTGTTCACAGGGCTGGAAGAATAAGCCCAAAGTTTGAAGGAAAGGGATATTACAAAGTTCTTAACCAGCACGTTACCAAAAATGTAATGGAAACATATAATCTGAAAACAAGAGCAATGAACATCGGTACTGTGAATCTCAAAGCGCTAACTGGTTCATTTAAGGAGACCAATACTTTGATTGCAACAAGGGTAAGTGTCACTCTCACAAATTAATTCAAAATTGCATTGAGTTGTACTGACATTCCTAATGAAATAAATATATTCAATATCAATATTCCGAATTCTCAACATAAGTAGAAAAGACTGTTAAGGTGTAACATGTATGTGACCTTAGAAAACTAGAAACTGCATATTAATGGAAGAAAAAATATGGCCTGCTGCACTTGACCCTTCAATGTGCTAATATAATGTTAAAAATATTTATGTGATGCCTTGCATATAATTTATAGAATATACATATCTTAAATCGTCTCCTAGCAAATATTTGATATTAAGTAAAACTGTTTTGTGTCGGAAGCTTCCAAGTATATTTAAAATTATTTAACTCTGCGGTTTCGATGCAAATAAGCTTATGAACTAAGTGTGATATAATCTTTCATGGTAAACGAATGATACTTGTTAGATATTTTGCTCTATGTTTCATGTGTTGTCTATTTGCATTATTTTTAGCATCCTCCTTTTGCAACACTTTTTAAACATGCAAGGAGCTTCTTGATTGATTGATTGATTGATTGATATTTTTACGGTGCACCATCACTGTTAGGCTATTTAGCGCCACACAAAATGTTATATGAGTGATTATTTAAAAATGATAAAAGGTTTAATATCGACCAGTGATATCAAAACCAAATATATGATGTCTTTATTACTTTTCTTAGGATATTATTTCAAGACCAAATTTTAACATTAACTTATCCCTTATTTGCCATCAATATTTATTTCAAGGTTTACAAAAACAAATTATAAAGGCGTTTCCACTAAATATGTAAATTTCAGTACATTCGAAACAGATGGCAAACTTTGACCCATGCTACTCGGTTTTATCTGCTCTCTAATTAAAACATTATTTGCCATCAATATTTATTAAAAGGTTTACAAAAACAAATTAAAAAGGCGTTTCCACTAAATATGTAAATTTCAGTACATTCGAAACAGATGGCAAACTTTGACCCATGCTACTCGGTTTTATCTGCTCTCTAATTAAAACATTCCAAGACTAGCTCAAGTAAACCCGTACAGCTAGGTAAGAAATCTCCTAAAATCTATTAAAAAAAATAATGATTTAACGCCTGTTCGCATCAACAATTATTTTAACCCATTTAATAAACAAACCTATATATGTTGATAGGATAAGAAAGAAACATGATGACACCTTCACAGAAAGGCCTCATCAATTTAGCACATCTTTTCTCCTACTCTTGATTATAGAAATTGCATGCTTCTTTTCTTCCATACAATAAATTATTAACTTATCTTTCATTTAGAGATTTTTGTCATTTCTGTGAAAGGAATTTTATTACGCAGGTAGTATTTGAAAAAAGGCATACCCCAATTATATATGCCAATTACTTCAGCTTCCAATCAAAGTAAAACCAATAATCTTATGTCTTGCTATGTTGATGTTTCATAGTCATATCCCACAAGACTATCGTTTCCATCAGCAATCGTTCCACTGTTTGTCTGCTTTATGTTTCTTTACTTAATATATCAAATTCCTCCATATCCCTCCCTATACGTGGTCTAATAATTCTGTTATGCTTAAGAGCATTAGAAAAGTTACTAAACTTTGTGTGAAATTGTTTTTGGTTTTTTTAGGTTATGTGCTTGTTCTTTGGTTCAATGCTTGATCACATTGCTTTCTTTTATGAAAGACCACATGACAGTTATATATTAATGCTACATGGCCATCTCCAATACATTCACTATTCTAATTTATTTGATATTGCATAACATGCGGCCAGTTTTAATTCATATTTCCAAAGTTTCATATCTTACTGTGCCATATATATCCTCAGCAAATCACCAGTATGGATTGGAAACTACACTTAAATCAAGCTGCTTAGTGGCTAATATACAAAACTATCATTTTCTGTATAGTATAACATTAGAGAGAGCTACCATTGCTCTGTGAGCTCTCACACTAAACCTGGCTGAAGGGTAAGGAATGCTCCTAGTTTGTTTTGTTTCTTAAATCCAGTTTCCATGATTTCTTTGTATAAAGGTTTGGATGTCTATGTTGGCTTTATTGCGATGGTTATTTGTGTGTGGTAATGAAAGTGAGTATGAACTGGAGAGTTAAGCGAAACCGTTTAAAATAATTGTAAACCTGGTAATACAGTCTCAATGTGCTTTTGCAGGAAGGTTCCATTTCGGGCTTTTGATTTGGCATACAAAAGCTGGTATGATTATTCAATTTCGGCAAGCTTTCTTAAAATGTAATTGGATGAAAACCCCTTTTTATTGCGACGTTTAATAAATTCGTTGATAATGTTGAAAAACTGGTATAGGATAAAGGTTAATACGTTTTAGAATATTGTTATTTACACCCATATCCAAATAATCAGGTAATGAACTAATATATATATATATATATATATATATATATATATATATATATATATATATATATATATATATTGGTTGTTGTTGTTGTTGTGGGGTTTAACGCAATTTTTCAGCACACGATAGGCTATATATGGCGGCCAGTATTAATGGTGAAGGAAGAACCCGGGAAAACCCCAGAAAGAACCACCGACCCACGAAAAGCTACTGGCATGCTTTCTCACATACCTACATTGGCTGAATCTGAGACTCCAACCGGCGCAGACAGAGGTGAGATGGCAGTGATCCGTAACGGAGAACGCTTTAGACCACTCGGCCACTCGGGGCCCCTATATATATATATATATATATATATATATATATATATATATATATATATATATATATATATATATATATATATAAACACGCAGAAAGCAGAGCCTTAGAAATGGTTCAACCTTGCACTCTGGAAAAGATTATTAAAGCATCTAAAGAGAAATAGGCCCACTGACTGGTTGCACACTATGCATAAGAAATATCACCATGAGATCACAGAGAGAACATTAATGCATTTATTTTCCTGTAAGGTATGGACTGCTGCAAAACATGTAATAAAGTACAATCACGGCCATCTTGCAAAGTAAGACACAATGTTTAAACATCGTCCAAATAGTAACGTGTGATACTCACCAGCAGCAATGTTTTGGTTATGAAACACTATTGCTGACAGACGTGGCATTTATCAAATCATGTTATTATTAAATTGTACTTTGTTCCAGGACCATAGTGCAGGAAATCTTTTGCAGTTGTTTCAGGCATAAAAACACAAAACCAGCTGTTGGTAATTCGGACAAAACCCTAAACTCGAATTAGATCCTAGTATATTCATAGGGTAATTATTACGAATCTTTAGGAGATAAATTTTTTTCTCAAGTCTCTTGTTCCTAATTCGACATAGAATGCACAAAAATAAATAATACATTTTCTATGAATCATTGAGGACAACACTTTTCCCATATTGTGTTAGCTGTGTGGCTGTTGAGTCTAAACCACAACAGGGCATTTGAAATTTATATACGTCTGTCATTTATTAACTACTGAAAATTAAACCATATGTTTGGGTGATTCTGTTTTAAATGTCGACAACTCTGCACAGTCCATTACAGATTATGCACTGGTCAAAATAAATATATATGCACTTTGTCATTAATATCTGTGGTTGGAATAAATGTTTTATTTTATTTTGCCTTATTTTGGGCCTGAGGGTTTCTTGAGACTTCTGAGTTCAGATTCAACATGTATACATATATATATTGAAACTGAGTAAAATGTAATATATTCTTCCATCCAGTTTCACCAATCTCTCTGTTATGTATTTTTTTATCTAGCTAACTACTTTTTTTAGTTTGTAACTGATAATCTCAAGTTTTAAAACAAATTTGAGTTTTACATAGCAAAGCTTTCTATGCTTCCTGAAATATTTTATTGATTTGGATTTAAACGCCATTTGTCATCAAGCATATGACATACATGGTGGCCAGTATATCTGGGGGATGAAAAACCACAGAAAGCTACTTGCATGTTTTCTAAAGTACCCATGTGGGGACAAACCGAAGCTTCTAACCCCCCACGGAAAGAAATTAAATTTCAGTGATATGTAAAGGCGAGCGCCTTCGACCACCCGGCAACCCGGTGCCGCATGAAATGCCTTTATTAAAGATTCTAGAATGTTGACGTAAACATGTTTAATATAACCGCCTAAGGTAAGTTGAAAGCATACTTTCCTTCTCTGCTCTGCTGTTTCGTATATATTTTGGAAGTGTGGTAGGTATTTAGTTAATTATGTATTTATTTATTAAGTGATATCACGCATAAAGTAATCTGCATCATCAATGTTGAATTCCTCTTTTATGCCAGGACTTGGTCAAGTACGTGGTGTTACCGTCTTACCTCAACGAATACTTGGATCTGCTTGACACCTTTTCTCACAAGAATGTATCTGTCTATGACGTGCAAGCATATTTTGATATAGAGGTCGTGAGAAAATACCTGTTTCCTGAAGACAGAATAATCGTTGAATGGGTCCCATATCGATTGCTTTCTTCGAATCTCGCCCTGCTGGATAAAAAGAACACAGTCTGTGTTTCTGACGTCAAGGTTGATGATGAAATTGTTTCAGGTCTACTATCAATAGCAACATTCTATAAGGCGTCCCGGCCCGGATATGCTTACTTGTTGGAACTCTACGGGACTGATATGAACAGCGTGCACTACCACATCTTATCTCATTTACGGTTTATAGCCACAACGATAGATGATTTAGTGTATGTAATAGTTTTCGTTAACAGACAATGTCAAAAAGAACAATTCTTTGATGACTTTGCTGAATACGGACTTGTCAGATGGACTGATCCAGATTATAAAACATCTTTACAATGTTTGTACGAAAGCAATTTGTGACAAGTGTGCATTTGGAGTCTAAATGTAGCAGAAATCGTGTAAACAAATCAGACAAAAAAGAAAATAATTAATGAAATATGATGCAAATATTTAACATTTAGGTAAAAGTTACATACGATATGCTTGTTTAGGGGATTTCGTTTGGACAATTTGATGTGATCAATATTTTACGTCTTGTAAGATGAGGAAGGATTCATGTAGAGGAACGCTCCAGACTAAAAGTGCATGAATACATGGTGTTCAGTATTGGTTCGTGGAAATTAATGTATATGCGTATGATGTGTATACGTGTTTGAAAATCAGACACCTTTCTTGGTTCGTATAGTTTGTTGTCCATCATTATTTTCTTCCCTTGTATTTTTCATTGTCCCTTTGTATCTCCATGTGTTTCATACTGTGTAACTTTTTCTGCATTTTTGACACTAACCATGTTTAAAGACATGATGTTCAAATGTATTTTGATAAAGTATATGAGCCGTGTGAAAAAAAGTTAATAGAAAAATTTTAGGTGATAAAGCTGTAAATTGATAGAGCTGGTTAATAAGCGTATTCGTATACAGTTTAAATGTACGTAGCAAAATATGTGTTTATTATGTCTACGTAGCGATGGGCTTTGACATTGTTATATCGACGGCAACGTTTTCTGTATAATTGGGGTTAATGCGTATGAATACATATAAGCATATTTGTATTCTATTAAAATGCAAATGTGTGTACTTTGAAGAAAATGATATGAATGTTTACCTCTTGTATCATTAATTCCGTTTTGCTTCTAAAAAAACCTACGTAAGCAAGATCATGACATTAGTTTATTATTAAAATTAATTATTTTAATTGATTACGTTAACACTAAGTTATGTGATAAGCAGAAAGGGAAAACAATATATTGCATCATCCGCAATATACTGCGTATAAACATGTACTGGCGTAATGATTACAACAATAGCAGTTGACTTGACAGTCGCTTCAACTCCTTACACTCCTATCGTACGTTTGAAACTAAAGGGACACTTTCAAATGCAATTGTTACCCAAACAGTAAGGACCTCCTTGGTTGACTTATGCGTACGACGATGACACTCAAACACCTCACACCTATTTACTCGTCGATTTAAAACCCACCATACCCTATTATTTCCGATTTTCTACCCATGTGGTATGTAGAATGAGGGCTAGTGGTTTACTCTTTCCCCTCGGCTTAAACAAATATAAAAACCTTCTTGTCTGTCTCACAAATCATCAATACGACTTCCTTTCAATATCATATTCCGGCCAAACTGATTCGTGTCCCAGCACGGTATCAGTCGCAAAACAGTTATCTACAAATGCGTGCCCATGTGTTAGAAGCCAGTCTCAAAAACGTTTTACGATCGTTTACGCTGAAAGTACTTCAATTACTTTAAAGCATCATTCGCATCGCTCATCATGTTGACATGCCGGCAATTTGAGTTCGATCAGTCACTCGATCATATGATGAAATTTGTATTAGTGGTGTAACGGAACGGCTAATTGCATTTTACCTACATTTTGTTATTCTAAATCTACCAGAAAATGTATCATTCAAATATCATTCTCAATTTCATTTGTTTAATAATTAATTCGATTGTTATATTTAACATATGGGGACTAGTGTTGTTCCAATCTATGTCTTTGCTTAAATCGCTGCTATTCCATACATTATGTTAATAATTACTCGATCTAAGCAACAACACCAGGGTCGATCATCTCACAGATAAAGAAAGCATTATAAGAGGTGGAGGATCATATTAAAAGAAAATAAACAAAAGAGAACTCGGATGGTGACATTTAGTATTTATGTAGACATTGTATACTATATCCTTGTGTAGGGGATTTCGTCTTTACAACTTGATAAGATAAATATATTACGTCTTAGACAGATGATGAGGAGGGGTTCATGTAAAGGAGCTCTCCTGAGTAAATGTGCTTGAATACATGGTGATCAGTTTTGGTACATGGAAATTAATGTACATGTGGATGATGTTTCTACTTGTTTGCAAATCAAACACCTTCCTTGAATCGTAAAGTTTGTTGCAAATCATTATTTGCTTTCCGTTTATATTTCAGAGTAGCTTTGTATCTCCAAGTGGTTCATATTTTATAACTTTCCTGCATTTTGTACATTAATCGTTTATAACAACTTGATGTTCATGTGTTTTGATAAAGTATTTGAACCATGTTTAAAAAATTGCATCGAACATATTTCAAGTAATAAGGCTGCCGTTTGATACAACTATTGTATAAGCATATTCGAATGCAGTTTATATGTATGCAACAATATAGATGGTGATTATATCTAGATAGCGACGTCACTTTTTTTATCAATTACATTGTTTTCTGTGTAACTGGGTTCATACGTACGACTACATATAAGCACAAATTTGTTCTATTGAAATGTGAATGTGTATATTTCTATAAAAATGATGTAAATGTTTACTATCTGTAGCATTGATTCCGTTTTGTTTCTCAAAGAAAGTATGCAAACTAAATACTTTTGCTTGTATTTAAATTAATGTTTTTTTTTTGGATTGCTTTATCGATTTGTTACATGATAAATAGACAGGGACAAAAAATATTGTATCGTGTGTTATATGCTGCGAACATGCAATCATAGCGTAATCACATTACTACAACAATGGTATGTGTCTGACAACCGCTTCTACTCCTTACAGTTATGTTGTAGTTTGAAAATGTAACCAATATAAACTCCCTATAAGTGAAATGGATATTTTCGTGCTAGCATTCAGACATATACAAGAGAGCGGATGCGACAGTACTAAAGATTGTATCCTACTCGAGTCAATTATTCCAAAACATTAATTAGAGTAGGATATATGAAAACCTGGCAGCCATCTATATGTATTGTCTGAAATTGTTTATAGAGGGATTAACTGATCCAATATTGGGCTTACACTAAGTAACATGAACATATAAATTCTTTAGGTCACTAAAGCTAATATGATATAGAATAAATCAGTTTCGGAACAACACAAAAACATAATTAATTCGTTACATTGTGTCTAAAGGTGCCGATTCGTTTGATATTCGTATAATACATTCTCGTGTTTCGAACATCATACTGCGGAAATGTTGCATTTGGAAACTGGAAATGGTGAATGTAGACTTTAAAGGCAGTGCTAGAAAAACGCAAGTATAAATTCCACATAATTTATGTCATCAATTCCAGTGAACGACTACCTTGTACGAAAATATTATCTTTTGAGGTGGCACACGATTGCCATTATAACTGAATGTAAATACATATATTTTTATTATCACTGTATGTATCATATCATGCATAAGCTATGGATTTGATTGTCATTTTTGTGATCCGACAAATGCATTGCTTCTTTTATTATTTCTGATTCTAATGAGATAAAGTTGACTTAGCTTTCATGAAGCGTGGGGATTCTTCATCCCACAAGGATGTTTTCATGAAGCGTGTCGATTCTTCATCCCGCAAGGATGTTTTCATTGTCAAGTGACTTCTCTAAGTTGTATCACATATCTTATAATTCATTTCATTTACATTGCAGAGATGCTCAAGAACATGTGAAAAGTGTAAATCATTGTCCAATGATAGTAATTGGAGAGATATGCTGGTTCAGTGACGATTTTTATCGAAACGATCAACAGCAAACTTAATATAAAAGTTCCAATATGGTGGGGCAATAAACCAGCCATATTGAAAAAAGCAGAGTCTTTTGAAGCGCTATAAATACATAACTATCATCAGCGCTTAATCACTGCACAAGTCAATATCGTATAACATGTATGCGACCTTAAGACAATGCAATGAGCTACAACAAAACTGTCATAGTTGATACAAAGTAAACTGGAGCTCTTTCCACGACGATGACACGGGAGTTCTAACCGTAAACCACTTCAAGTATTCTGTAATTTTGCAGTGTGTGCATAATTGAAATCATTTTTGATAACAGTTTAAAATAACACTGGAAATGTGTAGGTGTTTTTAAATTTTAGTTTTATTCCTCATATGATCAATCCCCGTACAACAACATTTCTACTACTTACATCAGTACCACCATCCCTAACGCCACTATATCTTCTGTTCCATCATGGTAAGCGACCTGTATACTATGTACAACTCATGAATGATTAACATTATTAATCCATTCAAGTGAAACGATAATGGAGGGTAGAAGTTAAAGACGTATATCAGAACCGAAACTCGGGAAAAACGGGGTAGTCTAACAATGTTCATACTATTTACAATCCATAGATGATCAAATCTCACTATCAGCACGTTGTCACAGATAAAGCCATATATATTTATATACAGTATCATATTCTTTGTTAGTATTTCCAAATGGTTTGTAAAAAATATTCTACCTTTGTGGTAAGACCTGAGGAAATACATCATGTGCATGATTGATCCAGAGTAAACGTTTAAAGCAGTGAATATAGAATACTGCGAGTCTCATGTTTAAGAAATATCATCTTGTAGATGACTGCTCTTAGATTCCAGCCTTGCGAGCTGTTCACTTTACATCCAGTAATAATTGTGTAGCTACAGCGATCAAATGAAAATGGTTCATGTTCAAGTCTATTATTGTGAAACAATTCACCCATATGCTGACTTGTTTTACAAAATGTCGTTAACACCTTTTCTGCTACTTATTTTCAGTCATCGACCCAGGTTCATTGAGACACAGAATTTAATAATCCAGCGCACAGAGGAAGAAGTTAAAAATAGATTTAATTTGAAAAAAGTATAGAGTTGATGTTATCTACACCTACAGGGGCTAAACGATTACACGCTATTTGGAACATAATAAGGATTAATGGCATAATGTTCATGCAATGATGGGGGCAAAACAACTTCTTAGAAGTTACAAATGCGCCTAGCTTAATTATTTAGTTATATATGCATTTTTCTCAGTACAAAGGTTTAACTATGTACAATTTTAATGCTTGCATAAAACATTCAATCACACAATTTGCCAATACATTGTACACCACAATGTGCAGATATACCAATTTTTAACCTGTACCCGTTCATGTAGAACTATTATTTAATATTTAGAAAGGATCTATATTTAAACTATGCAAATAAATTGAACAAATTAATGTTGCGTGACAAATGCAAAGGTTTGTGCCATAGAGGAAGGTCATTCGCACTATGTACAAGACGCACGATCGTATAACACTGTCTAACACATATTTTTTTCCTGGGTAGTAAGTTTTATTTCGTAATTGCTTATGCCCAAAAAGTATAGAAAATGGTTATTATTCCACACAAACTTTGCTTTTTTGACCAGGACAGTGATATTGTGAAATTTACCTATTTTCAATGTGAAAACATGCGATGTTTGTGTCTTTTCGTTCACATGAAGTCAGAAAAAAACAACAACATATGAATCTAAATTAACGTGTAATTATACTAAATTAATATAAAAATGACCACAAAAGATTTAGAAGTGAGTAGGCTTTCAAGATGTACGATTATACTCTAAATCACTTTCATGAATCAGCCCCCAAATGTAGTCTCCTATCATGTTATCTTTATACTGACCTTGGCAGTGGCATTCAAAGTCCAGTATATCCTGGCGGAAGCGCTTGCCTTGCTTCTTCGAGTACGCTGCCATGTTGTCCTTGAATGTATCGATATGAGCACCAAGGATATGGACTGTGAGGGACATCCTGCAGCCCATTGTACCAAAGTTCTTCACCAGAGTCTCAACCAGCTCCACATAGTTTTCAGTCTTGTGATTGCCCAGGAAGCCCCGAACCACTGCGACAAAGCTGTTCCAAGCCAATTTCTCCTTACTAGTTAGCTTCTTGGGGAAATTCATTGTACTCCAGGATCTTCTTTATCTGTGGTCCGACGAAGACACCGGCTTTGACCTTTGCCTCGGATATCTTAGAAAAGAAGTCTTGAAGGTACTTGAAGGCTGTCGATTTCTTATCTAGAGCTCTAACAAACTGCTTCATAAGGCTCAATTGGATGTGCAGTGGTGGCATCAGCACTTATCGCAGTCCACCATTGGCTCCAACTTGACGTTGTTCCTCCCCACCGAGAACTCGGTCCGTTGTGGCCAGTCTCGCCTTTGGTAGTGCGCCTTGATGTCCTTTCTGTCCAAAAGGAAAATATAGCAGGGAAACTTTGGAAAACCGCCTTGGAGACCCATCAAGGAATGCCACCGTTTTGAAAGTCTCCGATGACCTCCCAGCCGTACTCATCATACTTCAATGGTTCCAGAAAGGTCTTGATGCGGCTGTGATCCTCTGGATGAGCTGTCAATCAAGAGGCAAATCTCATTCTGGTTACTGGCGATTCCGATTGCCTCGAACAGACTAGCCACATTGTGGCAGAAGCAGAGCCCATCTTGATGGATGAAGAAGCTGGAAAAAGCTTCGTGACTCTTCTACTGATCTGCGACTTGCACACATTCATCCAACACGTTCCCATGTTGAGTCTAGACGTCAAAAGCTTGGCATTAGACTTGGTGAGAATATCTAAAATCAGGTCGTTGGGGTCTTTTTGGTTAGGGGTAGTAAGGGTTTCTCTCCTCAGCTCCACCTCTGAAATCTGGATCTACAACGTATTCCTCGCTCTCTGGGTTGCTGCTCTCTTTAAAAAACGGATGCTCTCTCTCCATAGAGTGGAAAAATGGAAGCTCGGGGCAGTGTGGCACCGGGACGATGGATGAAGAAAGGTCCGGATACTTGACAGCAGGTGCATTTTTGCCTGTTAAACGTTTGGAAGGGTCTAACATGCAGAAGTAGCAATTCCTGGAGTGGTTAGTGTGTTTCCGCCACATTCTTGGGAGAGCGAACTTCATGATTCTTTTCCCCTCTCTACCATCCTACAAAATACATTTATTTCACCCAGGACAATGTGCAAGATATTCTCGCAACATTTTTAATATATATATTTTTCAAAACATTGAAAATTGTAAAACATTTTAAAATTAACAACTTTTACAATCTTAAAATTGTATTAAAAAAATATAAAATTCTGAGCAACAGTTGTCCATCTTACCTTCCGGAGTTTTTTGTTGTTGCAGTGCTAGTAAGTGAAATGAAGTGCCCAGGGTTTGTCTTGATGCCCGACAGGCACTTCGAAATATGCGTTGTAGGCATCACACATCCTAGCTGATGCTACTTTGATGTAATCTGTTTGCCCTTGTCTTGATACATTGGGCGCAGACATAGCACAGTGCGTCTGCCGAATACTTGCAGTGTCTCTTGATGCCATCTCCTACTTAGGCAGCTGAAATTACAATGAACTGTTGGGATTAAGGCCTTTGTATGTATAATACAATTTATATTACTGGAAAGTTCTAGAAGTTACTACAAGTTTACTCAGCACTGAATCTATCTGGAATGTTCTGGAAAATAGGCAAATTTCACATATCACTCTCCTTATCAGAAAAGCAAAGTTTGTGGGGAATAATAGCAAATTTCTATACTTTTGAGGCATAAGCAATAGGAAATACCACATACTACCCATGAACAAAATGAACATTTGTTACACATTGTAATCATCTGATATATGCTACAAATGCAAGAGAGAAAATGATAGGGAAATAAGAAAAATAAAATGCAAAATGCCTAAAACGTACTGCAGATGAGTTTGTACTAAAATATTTAGTGTACTTTGGTAAGCGATATCTGTGCAGTTCATGCATTTTAGAAACGTGTGTGGTCCAGATATTAGTCCATAGTTGATATCACTAATTCTTTAGTGAGTTTTGCTAAAAGTTTACATGAGATTTTACATGACAATATATTGACATGTACAGACGTATTGAAGATTACATATAGTTTATCCACTAATGAAGAAAAGTTTAAGATCTTCGAAAATAGAATATTTGAATCTTATTCCTGGTATTACCTACTGTTTTATTACTGTTTTCGTTGTAACTCCCACATCTGGAAAACATGGTGGCTGGGTTAAGTCACATCAACAGAACGAAAGCTCTAAGACTTCAACTGCATGCCAAATAGTGATTATCTTTCATAAGGTACAGCGTACATATACCGGGTAAAAGGAAAATGTTTATGAAATTATATGAATACATTTAAGAAGATGGAATCGGTTACTTAGGGTAATTTCAGTGAATATCGACAAATTTGTATGTACTCCAAAGTGAATGACAGCCAATGTGGACAACAATTGATAATGTCATCTTATACCTAAATTAAAAGCGGATTGATATTATTTCTAATTATAACTGATGCAAATTAGTAAATGATGAGATTCATATTTCTGACGTCAAAAATCTTTGTTGGAAACTCACTTGCTGTGGGACTTTTTAAAGGATTATTGTCTTAACCCAGTTAATAAATTCCAGAGAACAGTCTCCCTTGCAAACCATTTGCTTCACTGCGTCAGTCGCTCTCAGAGGGATCCAACAATATGTTTATGTAAAGTTGAATTCATGGGGATTGCTACCTGGGGCCATAAAGGTTATCACAACTTGCCACCTCTTTACTTTAATTCAACGTAGAACGGTGCATTTAAAACCACATAACATAACTTTCCGCACCTGTATTTTTCTTTATTTGTTTTTCATGAATATGTTATCTGCAGTCATTACCACAGCAATATCAGCAGTACATGTTTGGCTCCAGTGCTGTAACAACAATGAGATTAAAGTGTCATACTGAGCAAACTGAAGGTATGTTTGCACTGCTCTGTTACTATAACTTTATATAAATAGATAAAAGTGAATAAGTGACTACCACCAAATGTAATAAATTAATTTGAAAACGAACGATGAGGTGACAGGGTGCAATTGGGGCACGGAGATAGGTAGGAAAACCAGCTCTCTTAAATATAATCCATGTCTTCTACACTTACACATGTAAGCATTGCTATTTGAAATAAATGACGCAATTAGGCAAAACTGATGTGCCATCTGTCACTAGGAAAAATCAGCTAAAAATCGTTATTCTCACTCACTCTGTCTATATATATATATATATATATATATATATATATATATATATATATATATATATATATATATATATATATATATATATATATATATATATATATATATATATATATATATATATATAATCTGTGTACTTTAATAACTGTGCTGTGCTGTCTAATTATATCTTGATTTGAAGAGCAAAACCTTATTTGTGCGATATCGTAAGTGGACGATGGAATATATATATATGTAAAGAATACATTAATTTGGGCAAGAGATGTGTTGTGATGTGATGTGAATTGGATTTTTAACGTAGCTTTAACAATTTTTCAGTCATATTGCTACGATGTCTGCATTGTGGCAGTTTATAGTGATGTCTAGCACTGGGGCATCATGCCGCAGACATGTAGCATGATGGGCAGGAGCACAATTAATTAGATTTATTGGGTCAGGTGCGTGTTAAATCGCTAAACTGCAATGGTTGTTAATGTCTGTCGTGAGAGGAAGTGATTCTTAATTAAGCCTTCCTGTATTTAAGAGTCAGACAGACTGGAAGGAATAGGTTAACTTCGATCTCTGCATCGAAAATATCAGAGTTGAGATTGTCCAGAATCAGTTATTTGGAAATCTGGAAGTCAGACTGACCGCAATTTTGAGGGCTTTTTATAAAAGGCGGCAGGTATATTTAATCCTGATTGGTTAGCTAAAACGGGTCGTGTTTCCCACACGAAATGTCTTGGATTTAATATGCCACATTGCAAAATATAGTCACCCTACGTTTTCCTGCAAGAGGAAAAAATATTTAGGCGACTCCGAGATTGCATTTAGAAGAAATTCTCTTGCAAAATATTTGTAGAGGGACTGGATGACTGAAAAGTCGACTGAGACACTTCTGGCGGTAGAAGAGAACAAACCTTTGAAACACAAGGGGAAATAGCTCTAATGACGTATCCAAGTACCTACTTATCCAAGTATTTATTACCTACGTACTTACGTATCCACCTACCCACACAAAGTTTGAGGGCCGAAAGAGGCGAGACAATAGAGCTTGGAGAAGAAAAAAGCGAAAGGACCCAGAAGAACTGCCTTAGTGAAGTTGGAGTGAACCGGAAATATGCAAGTTATGAAGTTGTACAAGGCAATGACTTCGATTGTTCACTCGGTTTTATGATGAGTAGTGAATAGGGGCACTAGAGCGTCAATGGGACTTAGCATTTAAAACACCCCCTGGGCAAATATAGCGTCAAGGGAAATTTAACATGGAGAAAAATCGTGGGCAAATATAGCGTCAAGGGAATTGAACATGGAGAAGAATCGTGGGCAACTCTAGCGTCAAGGGGAATTGAACATGGAGAAAACTCGTGGGCAACTCTAGCGTCAAGGGGAATTGAACATGGGGGAATAAAGTGTGGGTCTATCTAAGGACAAGGGGAATTGAACATGGGATTTTTTTTTTTTTTTTAAATATTTTTTTTTTTAAAAAAAGGGTAGGCAATTGAAAGTCATTCTCTTTTCGAGAAATATTGGTGGCTCTGAAAAGGGCCTTTGGGTTTATGTTAATATACCCTTAACATAAAGGGCATCTGCGGCATCTTCTTGTCCTCAAGCTGCGACTTACTCGAGGGCCATAAATCAGTGTCCTCTTGAGGCAACCTTGTCTTTCTACGTACACTCTTCGTATCCACAGACTGGTGTCAAACTTGTCGACAACGGTCCACTTGGACCGGACATACATGAGCATGTCCGTCCTAAACATCATGGAAGACACAAGGGTGGATGATTCGACTGTGGTCCACATCTTGAAGCGACGAGAACAGGTGAATCAATGCAGTGAACTGCGCTTATTTATAGGTAGAGGAAAGATTGAAACGGATTGAGTTTGTTGACCAATCCAAAAACGCGTTACAAAATTCAGTCAGCCCACATCCAATCCGAAGAGAACAGTCTGTGACGTCATGTGGTCTATATAGATTCGCTAGCGCTTGTGTGCAGTCAATCTATGCGACAGTGATTCAACATGACGGAAACTCATTAAACGATCCATTGGGGTGCACCAGCAGGGGAGACTGCCCAAGGGAACCCGGACTTACTTTCAGAAGAGGTGAATTGGGATTTTGTGGATTTTCTTACCTCGCAAGAATTTGTTCCGGAACCTTCGTTACCTTCTTCATTACCGCAAGTGGAGAATTTTAGACAGAGACAGAAAGAAGAATTGGACAAATTTATACAACGACAAAAGGAAGCGGAACAAGCTTTTCTCCTACAGCAGCAAGAAGAAGAGGTAAGAAAAAATCAACAGCAACAACAGCAAGAAGAAGTAGCAGCAAAGAAACAAGAGGGTGAAAATCAAACGGTCACGGTACTGTTGTACATTTTAGCGGAGTTATGAAGTCTGAAACAAATGTATCAGACTTCTTTATTACGACCGAAGAGAATACGACCTTCCCGAGCTAAACAGGTCAACCCTGTGACTAAGCCTACCGTACCACCCTTAGTGATTTCAACCCAATCATCATCAACATTACGCAGTCCAGAAGTAGGCCTTGGCCGTGGCAAAGGCTTAAGGCAGTTAAAGTTGATTGCTTGAACTCACCCCTGCACCAAAAAAAGGCCCTTTTCAGGGCCACCCACATTTCTCGAAAAGAAATACAATTTCAACTGCCAATAACTCAAAAAAACAACGCATTTTACCCCCTATAGTACGTGTCTGTGTATGAGTGCGTGAGTGTACGTTCTTATTTTAAAATCAAAACTCAAAGACACTTACCTTATATAATTAATTTATTCTTTTATCCATTGTTACAATCCAATTCACAATTCACAACACAACAATTGAATAAAAAGTTCATTGACTTGTTCTTTCTGCTTTTTAGTCTCTCTGTTTTTTGAATTTCTTCACCGTCTTTTCCTCATTTTCTTCCCTTCTTCTTTTCTTCTCCTGTTTCTTTGCCTCTTGTAAATAGAATTGTCTTCATTCTTCCTCTTCTTCCTCTGAAGAATCCCTCTCTTCCTCTGAAGAATCCCTCTCTTCTTCTGAAGAATTCCTCTTTTCTTCTGACTCCTCTTGTTTCTTTTTTGGGCAATCTGGAGACCAATGTCCTTTTTCTTTACAATAATAACAGGTATCTTGACTTTTGTCTTTTTTACCCGCTGTTTTTTTTTCTTTTTTGACGGTCTGGACACTCTGAAGACCAATGCCCTTTCTTCTGACAGATATAGCAAGTATCTTGACTTTTATCTCGAAAGGAAGGAGAGTAGTCCGTGGGCTGGTCTGAAGAGAATTTTCTAATGACCCCTCGCAAAGCTCTGACGAAACGTTCGATTTGGCTAGTCTCTTCCATCGTTGTGCTCGGCTTCAGAGTGAAATGAATAGTGAAAGGACAAGACACACACCCTTTTATATTCGCTGGTCTGCCATGGCTATAAATTAGTCTATGGTGTTTGAACTTGAGTCATTTGACGTTTTGCACTCAAGATGAAACGATCCTATTCATTCGAGAAGAAAGAAGAAGAAAGTAAGAGGCAGAAACGTGATCTATCGCCTCGTACCAGGGCTGAAATTTTGGCACAAATTCATGCCAGTGATTTTGAAGAGGACATGAGTGAACCAGAATCCGAACCCTCTAAACCAAGTTCACCACCCTTAGTCAACCCTGAAAAATACTATTCCATTCGAGAGACGGAAAAGCGCTCCTCTAGAAAATTTAGAACCACGGCTTACAAATACACAGTGAAGTTTAAAGATTTCAAGGCTTAAGTGCCGTTAGAGAAAGAAGAAGTGTTTATCACTGGGGTGTGGGATTCTTTGCTCACCGCACTCAAGCGACAATGTCAACCCAAAGAAGACGATCGCTTGAGACTTTCCATACAACACGACGGTTTGAAATCCCCTGTTTGGATCGAATTTAGCACCCCTGCAGAATTGACCGCTTCCAAAGTCATGGACAAGATTCAACACGTACAACAATCTAATGATCAGTTTGACATCACCGATGGTAAAGCCACACTGGACATGACCCACGTCTCTCCTCCTCAAGGGACTGGACACAAAACGATGTTATTGGTGAACGAGCTTTGCAGCAGTAAGCGTAGCCTTGTCCAAATTCACAACCCTCAAGACCAGATGTGTTTAGCTCGAGCCATCGTAGTGGGACGAACCTATGCCAACAAGAACGACACGACAGAATGGAAAGGAGCCTGGAAAACTATTCAACAATCGGACCGAGCCAAACAGCGAAACGAAGCAGAACTCCTTTTGCAAGAAGCTGGCCTATCCAAAGACACACCACGTGGTATTCCTGAGATGCAAAAATTGCAAGATGCGCTAGCTCCACGATACACCTTGAAAGTGCACCCTCAAGAAGTGCGCGGAGCTCTGTTGTTTCGAGGCCAAGACATTAAGGACGGAAAATACATTCATGTCTATTATCACGATGACCATTTCGATACCATTACCACTATCACCGGATTCCTGGGATACAGATATTACTGTGAGAAATGTGACCGTGGTTATAATAATCGAGAGCGACACAAACATTGTGGAATGAAATGCCCAGGATGTTTGGCCTCTCCACCCTCTCTGAGTGAACGACCAGTGCCTTGTTCAACTTGTTTGCGCACATTTGTCAGCCCTACCTGTTACCAACAACATCTGAAGACGCAAGGTTCACAGAAGAAATGTGCTTGTCAACTCCTGAGATTGTGCCCTACCTGTGGACAAGGCATATGTGCCAATGCTGCCAAGGCACACGTATGTCGAGGAAAGAAAAAATGTCACATTTGTCACCACATCGTGGACTTGGAACACCAATGCTACGTGCAAAAATACCAACCCCCACCAGAGAAAGAGGACGGTCACAAGAAGAAAGGCAATTTCATCTTTTTCGATGTCGAATGCATGCAAGAGACTGGCATTCACATTCCTAATTTCTGCGTGGCTCATCGAGCGTGCGAGAAGTGCATTCAAGAACCTATCTTCAGTCATTGCCCTCACTGCAGCAAGATTCCTGGAGGGCGTGAAAAAATCTTTCGGGGACCGAACACGTTAACCGATTTTGCCCAATGGGTCTTAGACCCCATCGACAAGACGTGGAGCCAAGAGGACATCGAACGTTACGGAGATTGTCATCGTCATGCCACGGTGATGGCTCACAATTTCTCCGGATACGATGGACAGTTTCTTTTGAGATACTATACTGAACAAGGCACCGAGCGCCCTAAAGTGACTTTGAACGGAGCCAAAATCATTTTCATGCAAGTGGGTCAAGTACAGTTTAAAGATTCGATGAGTTACTTGGCCATGCCTTTGAGTCGAATGCCTAAAACGTTTGGAATGACAGAAATGGCTAAAGGATACGTTCCACACTTTTTCAATACAGATGCCAATCAACACGCCGTTCTACCCCATTTACCTGAGTCTCACTATTACGACCCCGACAACATGCGTACCGAACAACGAGAAGCTTTCTACGCTTGGTACCAGGCTCACGCCTCGGACCCTTTCGACTTTCAGGAAGAAATGCTAAAGTATTGTCGTTCCGACGTGGACATTTTACGACGTTGCTGTGGAAAATTTCGAGAACTGTTCATGGAACACGGAGGGGTCGATCCTTTGAAAGAAGCTTGCACCATTGACAAAGCGTGTTCCTTAGTGTATCGACAACGATTCATGCCTGAAAACACCGTGGCTGTCATCAGACCCCAAACGACCCACTATGTCAAACGTCAATACTCGGTCAAAGCCCTACGTTGGTTACATTACTTGTGCGACAAGGAAGACAAATGGATTCAGCATGCCCGCAACGGAGGGGGTGAAAAGACCATCGGAACGTATTCGGTCGATGGCTGGGACTTAGAAAACCCAAAGATCGTGTACGAGTTTAACGGTTGCTTATTTCACGGATGTCCCGTCTGTTACCCTGGTCGTAGCACTAAAAATCAGTTTTTACAACGAACCATGGAAGACTTGTACCAGGACTATTGTCAGCGGCGCCTAAAGTTGGAACAGGAAGGATACCAAGTGGTGGAAATGTGGGAACACGAGTCCGATCACTGTATGAAAACCGATCCCGAGTTTAAACGCTTCGTGGAAAGTTACCAGTTCATGGACCCGCTGAACCCGAGGGAAAGTTTTTAAGGAGGAAGGACCAATGCCACCTGTTTGCTGTACCCAGCCGACGAAGAGAAAGGAGAAGAAATCAAATACTTGGACGTGTGTTCGCTGTATCCCTACGTGTGCAAATATTGTCGCTTTCCTGTAGGGCATCCGCAATTGTTGACGGAAGACATCGACCTTAAATACATTCGACAATACGAAGGCTTGATCAAGTGCAAAGTTTTGCCTCCCACGAACCTATACCATCCCGTCTTACCTCACCACTGTCAAGGCAAACTGATGTTTCCCTTGTGCCGAACTTGTGCCGAAACGTGCAACCAAGATCAGCCTTGTCAGCACACCCAGGAAAAACGTGCCTTGACGTGAACCTGGGTCAGCGTAGAATTGTTCAAAGCTCTGGACATGGGATACCAACTGTTAGAAGTGTACAAAATTTGCCTCTTTCCCAAGACATAACAATACCACAAGGGTGATCCCAGTCAGAAAGGCATTTTCGCCGACTACGTGGATGCCTTTTTGAAACTGAAACAAGAAGCCAGCGGCTATCCTTCCTGGTGTCACACTGCCGAAGACCAAATACAATTCAAAGAGAAATACTATGAACAAGAAGGCATTTCTTTAGACCACATCGAGAAAAACGAAGGCAGGCGATCGTTTCCCAAAGTGATGTTAAACTGCTTGTGGGGTAAAATGGCACAACGACCGTGTTTACCCAAGACGGAATATTTGACAGAACCTTCCCGCTACTTCCAGATGATTCACGACAAAACCAAATACATGAAACACGTGGACGTCGTTCGAGAGGATTTGATCTTGGTCAATTACGAAGAAGATCTGGACTTTGTACAAGACGACCCTTTTGGAAATGTCATCATTGCGGCTTACGTGACAGCTCTTGCTCGCTTAAAATTGTACGAAGCTTTAGAACTGTTAGGAGAACGCGTCCTGTACTTTGACATGGACAGTTGCATTTACATCCATCACCCGAGTCAAGAGCACCCTGACATCGAAGGAGACCGTTTAGGAGCCTGGACAGACGAGCATCCCGACGACAAGATTCTAAGTTTCGTCAGTGGCGGTCCCAAAAATTACGGCTACGAATACCGTGACAAACAAGGAGAAGTGCACACGACGTGCAAAGTGAAAGGACTGACTCTGAATTCAGTCGAGTGGTCAACTTTGGGGTATTGAAAGAAGCCTTGCAATCGGGAGAGGATGGAAACATTAAAGTGACCACCTATCAACCGAACAAGATTGTACGTTTACCTACTCACCACATCGTCAGTCGGCCCTTGGAAAAAGTCAATCAAATCGTGTACCAGAAGCGAGTTCGACTTCCCAATCATTTCACCTTACCGTATGGACACGTTGGTATAAAACATTGGTTGTAAGAGGATAGTCACCCGCTAGAAGGATGACTTCGCCACAGCAAGAATCGAGTGAGAAACCCGATGAGAACTCCAAGTTCAAACCCTACCATTTTCCAGTCTTCTTACCTGACTATTGTGATTGTGCCCGTCGATTGGTCACGTTTCAGAAATGGCCTACGGATAGGGAAGGATTACCTTCTTCGCATGTTTTAGCTAGAACAGGATTTGTCTACTTGGGACCTGAGTCAGGATTGGGATACGAGGTACAGTGTTTCGCTTGCGGACTGAAGTTACGAATGAATCTATGTATCTATAAAGATTCAGCTATTCTGGAACATACTCGATGGTCTCCGCACTGCCCTTACCTTTCTATGGCCTTTCCACCCATCACACTACGGTACAATGTTGACGGTACCCTAGAGACGGTACCTTCCAGAACAAGACATAAAAAACATAAAAATGGAAAGATGTACAAGCTTGAGACTGCATTGCGACTAGTATAAAAAGGGCTATGGTCAAGATCGATAGTTCATTGTGACTACCAAGACCGAGAAGATGAATACTTTCAGAGAAACACAGAACAAGTTGTTTAGAAAGGCACAATTCAAGTGTGAGGCCTCTGAAGTGGAATGCGATTGTGAGCCTTGCGATGGGTACGATGCTGTACGTTGTGACCTTAGCGATGCCGTTAAGCATCATAGGAACTTTGTTCTCACTACCCCTATCATGGAAAGTGATGCTGTGCGTGTCAAACCTGAGGGATGCGAAAGTGATGCCGCTCGTCCTCTTGGACATTTTACTGGGTTTCGTTTTAAAGGGGGATGTTCACCTTCACGTCTACCCCCCTACGGATGTCATCCAGCCCTGAGCAAACTCCTGCCCATGTCACTCAACCCTCATCGAAACGAACCTGTGAAAGACGAATATTCGTTTCCTGTGCGTTTGTCAGAATACTGTGACTTTGAAAATCGTCTTCAATCGTTCAAAGGAAAATGGCCTAAGTATCTGGGAGGACCGACCCCCGAAGAATTAGCCAAAGCCGGATTTTTCTACTTGGGCGAAGGAGATAAAGTCAAGTGCTTCAGTTGCGGTGTGTCACTTCATTACTGGGAACCGCAAGATTCGGCCTACGTAGAACATGCTCGATGGTCACCGAATTGTCATTACTTACCCTTAGTGGGACCGAGACACTGAAGTAACTGACCATAATCAGTTCATGGATACTTTACAAGAGAACATTCGTGCTTTGCCTGTGGAGTTGAGAGAACGCATTTACCGAGAGCTGGTCAAAATACAAGTGAAACGTAAAGAACAATTGCATCCGTTACGTCACCGGTGTTTGAACCACTGGTACCTGAATGCTATACAAGGACTGATTGAGTTGAAAGTGTTCCATTGGACAGACATTCATCAACGACCCCCTGGCTTTAAAAAGGAATGGTTTGGTATTGACAATTCTATCTACTACATTGTAAACGTACTGCATCGAATTCCAGAGGAAGAGTTAACGAATTACCAACATCTTGTACACAATGTCAACTTGGTGAAAGAGGAAACTTCTGAACGAATTGTAACGTGTAAATTAGTAACTAAACGATTTCGATTCGACAATGAATTAAAACCATGTCTGTGCAAAGAATACATGTCTTGTGTCAGACCAAAGAGGATTTAGTATGACCTATTCATGGATACTTTGCTAGAGAACATTCGTGCTTTGCCTGTGGAGTTGAGAGAACGCATTTACCGAGAACTGATCAAAATACAAGTGAAACGCAAACGCAAAGTTATTGAACCGTTTTTAAATCATGCTCTTTTCCAAAGTATAAGAAGACGGATTATGATTGGATATTACATCAGGCACAAAGGTAAACGAGGCTATTGGCCACCACCCAAGGATTCCAAAAACAATTTTTTTTACTTATGGATACTTTACAAGAGAACATTTTGGGCTTGCCTGAGGAGTTGAGAGAAAGGATTTACCAAGAGCTGGTCAAAATACAAGTCAAACGTAAAGAACAATTGCATCCGTTACGTCACCAGATCTTTAACCACTGGTACCTGAATGGTATAAGAGGACTGATTCGTCAGAAATTTTTTCAGTGGTCAGACCTTGTTGAACACTTTCAGTTTGTGAATGATGATGAACTAGACGTTCGTAATTTTGGTTACTTCGATATTCACTTACTGCAACGTATTGAGGAAGACGAGTTAAAGGATTACCAATATTTGTTACATGGAATCTGCTTAGAGAAAGACGAAACATCTAGACAAACTCTTACGTTTCAGTTACAGTATGTAACATTTAAATTCCCTACTGGAGAACGAACATGTCTAGTTAGAAATTACCTTTATTGCTTCCGAAACAAAGAGACTATAAAATCAAGTTGCCATGCCACGGATTATGTCACATATTATTGAACAGATTCCGTGGAAGTAACTCAATGACCATATTCAAACCGTGGATCATTACCATCGATTATTAGAAGAACTGTATCCATTCAATTTGGGTCGACAAGTGGTGTGTGTCTTAGTGACTTGTTTTCTGGGATTTCGTTTACCAGCCGATTCTTTGTGGACTCTTTACGAACAGTACTTACCATACCCCCATGGCCTTAAATGGTCACGAAAAACTCCTTTTGCTCAAAGCCTTGAGTTTTCATCTGGATATTTCTCGACCTCAACAGGAAAAAAAGATTCGTCAACTTTTAGCTACCCAAGACGTGTATGACGATGTGTGTGTAGCTTGTGACTTACATCCCCATTGGACAGATGTCCGTGCCTGGAAAGAATGGGATTTTGAGGCTTGGACCCAAGAAGTGGCCCAGTATGCACGAGAGTTGTTCAAGGAAAAACGTTACTTTTCAACCCGTGTTAGTGACGGTGCCAGAAGAACCCGTCACCCAGGACGGGACTGTCGTGGACAGGCCTGAAAGACCCTTTCGGTAGGACACTTGTGTGACCTTACCCCCTACTATAGAACTGGTTAGAACATTACCCAAAACATGTTGTTGTACAGACACTTGTGTTTATTCCACGTTAATGGTTATCATGTGCCTTTTATTCTTGTACTTAAGCCTTTGGCTTTTACGTATTTTTGTCTTTCTTATTCATGTTTGAAACATTCAATAAACGTGTTCTGAAAAAAGTATATAAACTCTTGTCTTGTTTGTTTTCGTGTCACAAGTGACATTTCTCACACTATGGCTACCTCTGCTGTCTCTGCTCCCTCTTCCTCTACTGTCAAAGTCATCGACGAACACTTAGATCGTGCCAGTTGGGAGGCTTTCTATCTTCGCCATCCCTTTAACATGCTCATTGCCGGACCTAGCGGTTCAGGCAAAACCGAATTCGTCAAACGTTTGATCGAACATAAACATCATTTGATCGATCGGCCACCTCAGCGGATCGTGTGGTGTTACAAAGAGTGGCAATCGGCGTACAGCCTCTTGCGAGAAAGTCAAGGCGATTCCATCGTGTTTGTGGAAGGCATTCCTAAAGAAGACGACGTCATCGTCTCAAACTCCCGTCAAACCCATTTGGTCATTTTTGACGACATGTTAGGAGAAGACGAAGAAGAAATTAAACTGTGGTTCACGAGCAAAGGGCATCACCGTAATGCCAGTGTCGTTTACATTACCCAAAATTTGTTTCAACAAAGTAAAGCCCATCGCACCATCAGTCTCAATGCGCATTACGTGGTCTTGTTTAAAAGCAAGTGCAAGTCTTAGCCAAACAGTTAGGAACGCCTTGGCTGACTCAGGCGTACGCCGATGCCACTCAAACGCCACACGCCTATTTACTCGTCGATTTCAAACCTACGACCCCCGAGGATTTGCGATTTCGTACCCACTTGTTTCACCACTGGTGCCAAGACGGAGGGCCTGTCCTGTACACGTCTGCGTCCTCGACTTAATTTCATTCCACATAAAAAAAAATCTATTAAAACCTCAGACGCTTTTTCGTCTGTCTCACACAGTGTGAACATGACGTCCCTTCAGTCGCATCTTCCCGTCAAATTGATTCGTGCCTTGTATGGCATCAGTCGAGAAAAAAGTCCACAAATACGATTTCGTGTCTTAGAAGCTAGTCTCAAAGAAGTCTTACGATGGTTCACGGTGACGGCATGTCAAATACTCCAAGGAATCATTCAGATTCCTCATCAAACCAAACGCTTTTTCGATCGAAACAAAGTCGCTTTGGTCCAACTGGCCGATCCCCGCATCGACACTCAAACCAAACAACAAATCATTTTGAAACCTGGAGGGAGCGGTACTCTAGGAGGGGTCATCATTCGCTGTCTCTTAAGATGGGATCCTAATGCCCCCAAAGTTATCCCCAAGAAAAATGTCCAACGAAGCCCCAAGAAGAAAAAGAAAAAGACCAGGTCCCCAAGGAGAAGAACATCTCCAGTGGCAGGACCCTCCTCTTACCAGACACCACCCCGGAAAAAGAAAAGAAGCCCCCAGAAAAAGAAACAGAAAAAGTCCCCAGAAAAAGAAAAGTCCACAGAAGAAAACTAGTCGCAAGAGAGGCACTTCGGCCAGGACGCAACTGTACACTCGCAAACCACGACCTGCCACGGCGGTGACTGCGTCTCCGGCATCCTCACGTTCATCCACTTCTCCGTTGATGACACCAAGAACTGAAGAGTACTTGGAGACGTTGATTACACCAAGAACTTCTCCGTTGATGATCCCAAAAAGAACTTCCCCAGTGGCAGGACCCTCCAATTTAGCGGCAGTGGCTGCTGCTCACAAAGTACCTTCTCCCAAAATCAAAGTTCAAGAAAGATCGGGCATGTTACAAAGTTTACTGGATTTGTCCAAGCAAGAACTGGCTCGATTTAGTCCGTTGCGTACCCATACACGACGTGTCATGCCTGTCCTCAAATTGATAAGACGCAAAGGCAATCAGTGGCGACGCGTTCCAGTATAAAAATAGGTGTGTGACCAAGTAGGGTATCAGTGTTTTTTGGTGCTCCTGAAGACTCAAAGATGTCACCCTCCAGAAAACCCCAAGGAAAGAAAAGGAAAGGACTACCACCAAGTTTAGTCAAACATGGGGACATGTTATCTGTCCTGTCCAAAGCTTCTCCACCTCTACGAAAAAAAACTCATTCAATCAGCCTCCAAAGAGGTCATCGATACCGTGTGAGAATGTTGTTTGAACGTCTTGAAAGGCACGATCCCTTTGTCCAAACACCAGAAACAATGCTTAAGCAAACATCGTCACGTTCTTCGCCAAATGGTTCAAAAGAAAATTCCCATTCGTCAAAAGAAGAAGATGTTGGTCCAACGTGGAGGCATTTAGCCTCTCTTGTTAGGCCCAATACTGAAAGGAGTCTTGGGAACCATGTTGGTAGCACTGGTGGGAGCAAGATAAAAAGACCCTCGGAAGTCCCAAGATCTCAGAATCGACCCCTGACTACCCCATGGAAGGACGAAAACTAGCTTTAGTGCCTTACAAACGATGGATGGAATACCATCGGTGGCAAGAACAACGTACCCCACATTTACCTCCCAATCCCAATTTGAGCGAAATGTCCCAGTTACAGCACGAATTGCAGTCCTTGATGGATCGCCAAGATTTGTCCGAAACAGAAAAATCGCAAAAGTACGGTCAACTCTTGCAACGACTGCAACTGTTTCACCAGAAAGCTTTAGACGAAACAGCACTACCCACTCTGAAAGATTTTAAGACCTTGATGAAAAGTCCAGCACCATCATCATTACAACCACCACCACCACTACCACTACTACCATCCCCAGGGGTCACCAGAGATGCTACCCCACGAAGGCCTGAGGAAGAAGAGATGCGAGAAGTGTTTCAAACACCGTCAGCAGCTCCCATTTCGAGTAAGATTGCAGCATCCTTGTTGACCCCGTCCCCCACACCCCAACGAGAAGAAATGAAAGCTTGGGTTAAAAAGATGATGTCCACTCCTCCTTCGACAGAAGTGAAAAAGAAAGAAGGGAAACCAGAAGTGAAAAAAGAAAAGAAAACCAAAGCCATTCCATTGCCACCTCCACCACCACCACTACCTTCTACTTCTCCTCCCGTAGCCCATCGGACACGTAAATCCGTTTCTAAACCACCCTTTCGACCCACCCAAAGTAGCATCACCGAAGAGTCGGTGACTTATTAACACACCAACCAACACAAAAAAAAAATGGAAAAAGTCTTAGCCAGCATTTACTACGATCCCTCCCATCCTGCAGGTTACGCAGGAGTTCAAAAATTGTATCGTGCTGCCAAAACTCGACTGAAAAGTCTTCGTTTACCTCAAGTGCAACGATGGTTACAAGAACAAGCTACCTACACTTTACACAAACCCATTCGACGCAAGTTTCCCAGAAGTCGCACCCGAGTGGAAGGCATCGATCATCAATGGCAAGCCGATTTAGCCGATGTCTCTCATTTGGCCAGCTACAATCGTGGCTACAAATATTTGTTTTGTGTCATCGACGTCTTTTCCAAATTTGCCTGGGTCGTACCGTTGACTTCCAAATCCAGCAGCGAGTTAGTGCGATGGCAAACGGACAAAGGCACCGAATTTCTGAACCAAGCTTTCCAAAAAGAATTAAAGAAACGTGACATTCATTTTTTTACCACCGAGAATCCCAAAACCAAAGCCAGCATCGTGGAACGTTTTCAACGCACTTTGAAAGAACGCATGTGGAAATATTTTACGCATCACCACACTCTGAAGTACATCGACATCTTACCGCACCTGGTGCAAGCGTACAACCAATCTTACCATCGAAGCATCGGACGTGCCCCGCAAGACGTGACTCCCGAGAACGAAGTGTTGGTGTTTGAGCGCTTGTTTGGTACATTCCCAACGAGGACTCTCCCCAAGAAAAGTGGAGAGTTGGTCGTAGGAGATTGGGTGCGCATTGGCAAAACCAAACGCACTTTCGACAAAGGTTACTTACCTAACTGGACGACCGAATTGTTTCGCGTCACTGGACGAGTGCATGGCCGTCATCCTACGGTCTATAAATTGGAAGACATGAACGGAGAAGTGCTCAAAGGAACGTTTTATTTGCCCGAGTTACAACGTGTCACCAAAAAAGAAGACGACGTGTACGACATCGAAAGCATTCTCGAACGCAGAACCCGTAAAGTGGGCAAACGACGTGTCAAAGAAATCAAAGTACGTTGGAAAGGATATCCACCCAGTTTTGATTCTTGGATCGACGCTTCGCAAGTCATCGACTATAAAAAGAAGTGACCATCAGGCCCTTTCACACAGACGCAGCTACGTCGACCACTGCTTCACCTAGTTCTTCTGTGCAAGATTTACAAAAACAACCCTTGTGGGTGTGGTGTGGAGAACGTGTGCCTAAAACGCAAATCGTCTTTTTCTGCCAAATCTTCGTGGTGTATTGTGTCATCGGGGCAGCCATTGCCAATTTGAGTTTGCAACAAGGAGACAAACAATTGTGGACCATTTTATTGAGCAGTTGCATCGGTTACCTGCTTCCCAATCCCTCCCTGAAATTCACCTCGAACGGGAACCACGGGAACCTTGTGTCCAGTGCCAGTGTCAGTCACCACTCCAACAACAACAACAACCCCATTTTGAGCGGAGACACGCCTCTGACGTCCAGTAACCCCTCGGAGAGCCACATAACTCTGGAATTATGAGTCACCAAAACCAATTTTACTTAACCTTACCCAGTGACAGTTCCATGGAGGTGTTTCCCCACAACACGTTGTGCTGTTGCACGACCAAATTACCTCAGGCCATCCCCTTAGATCACGAAGCCCATTGGGAAGTGGCTTTAGTGGAAATAATTTACCCTACACAAATCCAAAACATGACCGAAAAGCAAAACACTTTTGAGGTTGAAATCCTGAACCAACATTTACAAGACCACATGAATGACATCGGGTTTTCAGGCGACACAAAACCAGCCAGCAATCCAGGCTTCAAAATCTACACCTTGAAAATTCCGGCAGGGTTTTATTTTAGTGGCCAACATTTGGTGGACACTATTGCGGACAGGTTCAAGTTAGCCTTTGGCAGAGCCCTGAACAAACAAACTAAACGTAACACCCTGGAGTTCCATAAATTGGCTCGTCGCTTACTGATGAAATTTCAGGATACCCAAACGTTGTCCTTCAGGTTCAATGGTAGTTTATTTGAAATTTTGGGTGGACATCCAACAATGGTCGCACACAATATGAGCCCCAAGATCAACAGTAATATGGATTTTTACAGATGTTTTGGAAAACCGGTAGAACTGAACCAAGGACTGAATTTGATGTTTGTGTACTCCGATGTGGTGGAGTATAACGTGGTGGGACACACCTCCGTGCCGTTACTGCGTGTCATTCCTTTCAAAGTGGATAGTACCACAACCAGTGACCAGGAAGGTGGAAACACCTATCACGTCCACCGGGAATTTGTCCATCCTCATTATTTGCCGGTCAGCATGTTGTATTTGGACACGGTCAACATTGCTATAAAAGGAGATTTGGGACAAAATATTCCATTCACCAAAGGAAAAGTCACGGTGAAACTCCATTTTCGAAAACGGTTCTCTCACGATTCGTAAGTCATGTATCCAGTGTACCGAGGGGTTGCTCGACAGTGAGGACACGGTTTAGGAGACATGTTAAAATCGGCCTTTCGTTCGGTGGCTCCGGTGTTGAAACCGATGGTGACACGCGGATTGCACGCCTTGAAAGATGCGGCACTGACGCAAGGCAAAGAATTTCTCCAAAATGTCATCATCGACAAACAAAACCCTAAAGAAGCCTTCATGAGGGCAGGCAAAAATGTCTTGTTACAAACGGGCAAAGACCTTTTGGGCCGCCGAGACACACCTATAAATGCCCTGCACGCTACTGAGTCAGGCATTCAGCAAGGACAAGGCAGAAAGAGACGACGAAGAAAATACCCTTTCACCAGACTTCAAGCTAGAAAGATCAAGAAAAGAAGAACCGTCCGAGACTTAGACGTTTTCGATTATTGAGAAAGAGACAAAAAAAAAATGATGCACCGAGAGTCTTGCGCCTGTTCCAAGTCGGAACTGGATCTGTTTGCCATGCCACCTACCCTGATGACGATTCAAGAATCCCAATGGGTGGAATTTCACCCTGTCTCCTCTTTGACGGATTCCTCTCCGATCGAGTTTGAAATCAAAGGACAGCCCGAAGATTACATCGATCTGAATAGCAGTTACTTGTACTTGAAAGTCAAAGTTCAAGACAAGGATGGAAATGCTATAGACACTGTGCCAGTAGCTCCCGTCAACAATTTCATGCATTCCTTGTTTAGCGGAGTGGACTTGTACTTGAATAACAAACTAGTCAGTAGCAGCATGGATACTTACCCTTATCGAGCGTACCTGGAAAATCTCTTGACGTACGGAATAGATGCCAAGAACACTCATCTCAATGCCTGTGTGGTATGGGAAGCTGACGAAGCAGGCCAGTTTGAAACATTTGAAACTATTGCAAGCAAAACACCAAACAATGACGGATTTATAGAACGAAGAGACAGAATCAAAGATGGAAAGACTTTAGAACTGATGGATCGTTTGCATTTGGACATGTGGTTGCAAAGAAATATTTGCTAAACGGGGTGGATGTCCGCCTGAGACTGAATCATAGCAGTACCGCTTTCCATTTATTGGCTGGTAGTGACGATAATTACAAAACCAAAATCCAAGAAGCCAGACTCTACGTACGTCGTGTGGAAGTGTTACCCAAAGTGGGAAACGTCATCAGTCAGACGTTGAGCAGAACGACCGCCAAGTATCCGATCCGACGCGTGGAAGTGAAAACCTTCACCATTCCTAGGGGACAGCGATCCATGATCGAAGATCATCTGTTCCAAGGACAGCTACCCAAGCGTTTAATCCTTGGTATGGTCGAGAATGAAGCCTTCAACGGAGCTATCGCTAAAAATCCTTTCTACTTTCGACACTTTGGCGTGTCCAAGATCGAAGTCAGTCGCGATGGCAAGACCTTGTGTACCCGACCTTTTGAACCTGACTTTAGTGACGAGAAGATGAATTACTTGAGATTGTACTTGTCCCTGTACGAAGCCACTGGACAGTTAGGAACCAACACCAGTCACGGCATTACGTACGAGGATTATGCAAAAGGCTATGCTTTGTGGGCTTTTGATTTCACTCCAGACCAAGGCAGCGACGAGGGACAATTCCATCCTATAAAATCCGGCCAGATTCGTGTGGAAATTCAGTTTGCAAAACGAGACCCTGATGTAACGGTGAACGTCATCCTGTATGCAGAATTCGATAATACCATAGAAATCAACAGTTTGAGAGAAGTCATTCTAGATTACTAGAAACCATGGAAGACTGTTATCCCTCTTTACCTAGTGGGGCCCTGAGTGTCCGAGTGGTCTAAAGCGCTCTCCGTTACGGATCACTACCATCTCACCTCTGTCTGCGACGGTTCGAGTCTCAGATTCAGCCAATGTGGGTATGTGAGAAAGCTTGCCAATAGCTTCTCGTGGGTCGGTGGTTCTTTCCGGGGTTTTCCCGGGTTCTTCCTCCACCATTAATACTGGCCGCCATGTATAGCCTATCGGGTGCTGAAAAATGGCGTTAAACCCCACAACAACAACAACAACAACATCTTTACCTAGTGGAGAAGCTTTGAAGATGGAATGTGAGGAGACCGTGGAAGGAGAATCCCAAGACAAAGACGAAGAAGTTGTCATGATGAAGTCGAGATGGCCAGAACAAGAAGCCCATTTAGTCTTCTGTTTTGCCAAACACTTGGTCGAAAAAATGACGGAATTGATCAAGAAAGAGTGTTATGGATGTCAAAACGATCATCCCAGTCAAATTCAACACGATAAATGCCTGATGCTGAGTCAAGAAGAAAAATTGGACGAGTATCTGGACGAAGCTTGGAGTCTCATCTCGGACGAAGACGTGTTGCACCAGTGGTATAAAGACTTGCGTGAACATTCTTGTCCACCATTAACCACTCAAGAGATCCATCGTATCGAAGCTCTCCTGAATCAGAGTGAGGAGACGAAACGAAGAAACGGTTGTTTGTCAGACCTTTTCAAGCAAAAAGTCAGGATCGAATTGATAACATATTATTACCTGTGAAGAAAAAAGAAAAAAACACACACAAATCAATGGATACCTGGGAACTTTATTACCTTTTGAACCACAGTTCGTACACGGCTTCTTGGAATCCTGTCGTAAGTGCTAAAGATGAACTCCCTCATCGCAAACCTCAAGACCATCAAGCTGATGTCATCAACACGGACGACAGTCATCTCCCAGGAACCCACTGGGTAGCCGTCTACTTTCCTCAAGAAGGATGTGTGGAATATTTCGATTCGTACGGATTGCCCCCTTTGGAAGATGATATTATCGACTTTATGAGAAGAAATGCTCAGACCACCCGATTCAATAATGTGAAATTACAAGGCACAGATTCCTTGGTGTGTGGACAGTACTGTGTGTATTTTCTGCATCATCGCAGCCTGGGCTATTCCTTAGAACATTTAGTAACTCATTTTGATCCTCGTTCTTCTTCTAGAAACGATGTGAAAGTAGATCGATGGTTCTGTGACCATTATGCTTATCTTTTGTCTCAAGCTAGGAAACGTAGTGTCCATCAATGGCCTAATGATTTCCAACAGTGGAAATCACAATTTCATTCACAACGTTGTCAGCCCTGTTTAAAGTAGACTGTAAATTGAAAAAATATTTGTGATTTGAAAAAATGTTTGATGTTATAACGTTGGATTATTGTCAAAAAATGTTAGAGTTGTTGTTGGTTAGTGTTAAGTGATTTTTGAATAAAAAAATGTTGTGTTCTGAAAAAAAAATGCCTTTGTCGTTTGTTTGACTATAAGAATGTTTGATTGATGCTCTTTGACTTCTCTCTATCCCTCTCATGACACTCATTGAACGTTGCGGCTCGAAAACCGTGGAGGGATGTTTTCGTACACGTCCGCGCTTTGACTTCAAGAACCGGGGCAGTTTCCAGTCTAACCATCCATTGTCGACTCATTCTCCTACGAAGATGTGCTCCAAACTAGCTAAGCTCAACGAAGCCTACGTGAATTTGCACAGGGTCAGACACAGTCTAATACCGAAGCCAGAAGAAATAGAGAATGTGAGAATGTTAAAAGTCACTGAAGACCTGATAGAAGAGCTCTTCAGAGAAGAAGTGAACAGGGAGAAAGAAGAATGGACAGAGAAGTACAGACTTCAGAGACAGCAGCAACAGCAGCAGCAACAACAACAACAACAACAACAACAGCAGCAAAAACTGAACCTGACAGAGGCTTTGTCGATTGTCGTATCGACACCAAAGAGTTCTTCTTCTCTTTCCGAAGAAGCAGACCTATCGCCAGAAAGTCTATCCTCAGAGGACATCGCATTCTTAGAAACTAAAAGATTGCCATAACAAACAAAAAAAAAAAACAAACAAAAAAAACAGCCCTTTTCAGGGCCACCCCAATACTCTAGAAAAGAAATAACCATCAATTTGCCAATGTGTTTAGGTAGAGTAGTGTGAATATAAACACTAACTCTTTTTTAATAGTGTGAGTGTATGTGTTCGTGTGTTTGTGTTTGTAACCGCTCACGTACGTTGGTGTGGATAGTAGATTAAGATGATTTTTTTTTGGTGTTTGAGGTGTGGGAGAGTTGATTTGGGGTTGGAATGGATTGCTTTGCGTATGTGGATAGTCTATTGAAGTGGTTAATGAAAAAATTTTTTTAGAATAGTGATGGGTAGTACAAAGAAAGTGAGTGAGTGTTTCTTTTACGTCCGCGCGTTGTTTTGGTCATGATCTAGGTAAGATCAATTTTATGTTTTTAGGGGATGTTTTCCATCACGTCCGCGCTTTCACTATAAATTGAAACTCGCTGGACAGTCTAGCTACCCTGTTCATTCGTTGACAAAACAATGAATACCAGAATTGTGAAACTGCTAGAACTCCAGATGCACCTGGAATATGCCAGGCGCATACTAAATGAACTGGCCGCGGGGGCCATTGTAGAAGAAGCAAGAATGAAAGAGGAGGAGGAGGAAAGAAGAAGAAGAAAAGAAGAGGAGGAGAGAAGAAACAAAGAAGAGGAGAGAGGAAATTTCAGAATCCCAGAGACAGAAAATTGGGATTCTGAAGCCACATATCCCGCCTCTGCACTCCCAAGAAGAAAGGCGAAAGGAGACTGGGGTAGAAGATGCGTGTGTGGCGCCAGGCCAGGAAGGTGCCATCATTAGATAGGTGCATCTGGAGTTCAAAAAAAAAAACCAACAGCCCTTTTCAGGGCTACCCAATACTCTAGAAAAGAAATAACCATCAATTTGCCAATGTGTGTAGGTAGATTAGTGTGAATATAAACACTAACTCTTTATTCATAGTGAGAGTGTATGTGTTTGTGTGTTTGTGTTTGTAACTGCTCACGTAAGTTTGTGTGAATAGTAGATTATGGGTTTCTTTACTGTTTCTTATCGTATGTGGAGAGTATAGTTTGGCTTTTATTATATGAAATGAGAAAGTAGGGGATGTTTTCCTTCACGTCCGCGCGTTGTTTGGTCATGATCTAGGTAAGATCAATTTTATGTTTTTAGGGGGATGTTTTCCTTCACGTCCGCACTTTTTGTATAAGAACCCACAGTATTTCGTCGTTCAAACCATTCTACAAAGAAGATGGCTTCGAACCACCTTGACAAAATGCAAAAATTACAAGACGTTTTGGACAATTTAGGAATGATGGAGCAGATGTTAGTGAGACTCAATGAAGACCACTATTCCTATAGTCCCCATCGAGTAAAGATGGAGATCAACAATTTAAGAAAAGTAAAGAACATAATAAGTGGTGTCATGAAAGAGATAAAGGAGGAGAAGGAGGATGAAGAGGAAAGGATAAGGATAAGAAAATGGAACGAAAAAATTGAAAAAGAAGAAGAAAATGAGAAGAGGAAGAAAGAAGATGAGGAAGAGAAGAAGAAAGAAGAGGAGGAGAAAAAAGAAGAATGGTTTGAACGACGAAATACTGTGGGTTCTTATACGAAAAGTGCGGACGTGAAACAGTAAAGAAACCCATAATCTACTATTCACACAAACTTACGTGAGCAGTTACAAACACAAAGACACAAACACATACACTCTCACTATGAATAAAGAGTTAGTGTTTATATTCACACTACTCTACCTACACACATTGGCAAATTGATGGTTATTTCTTTTCTAGAGTATTGGGTAGCCCTGAAAAGGGCTGTTGGTTTTTTTTTTTGAACTCCAGATGCACCTATCTAATGATGGCACCTTCCTGGCCTGGCGCCACACACGCATCTTCTACCCCAGTCTCCTTTCGCCTTTCTTCTGGGAGTGCAGAGGCGGGATATGTGGCTTCAGAATCCCAATTTTCTGTCTCTGGATTCTGAAATTTCCTCTCTCCTCTTCTTTGTTTCTTCTCTCCTCCTCTTCTTTTCTTCTTCTTCTTTCCTCCTCCTCCTCTTTCATTCTTGCTTCTTCTACAATGGCCCCCGCGGCCAGTTCATTTAGTATGCGCCTGGCATATTCCAGGTGCATCTGGAGTTCTAGCAGTTTCACAATTCTGGTATTCATTGTTTTGTCAACGAATGAACAGGGTAGCTAGACTGTCCAGCGAGTTTCAATTTATAGTGAAAGCGCGGACGTGATGGAAAACATCCCCTAAAAACATAAAATTGATCTTACCTAGATCATGACCAAAACAACGCGCGGACGTAAAAGAAACACTCACTCACTTTCTTTATACTACCCATCACTATTCTAAAAAATTTTTTTCATTAACCACTTCAATAGACTATCCACATACGCAAAGCAATCCATTCCAACCCCAAATCAACTCTCCCACACCTCAAACACCAAAAAAAAATCATCTTAATCTACTATCCACACCAACGTACGTGAGCGGTTACAAACACAAACACACGAACACATACACTCACACTATTAAAAAAAGAGTTAGTGTTTATATTCACACTACTCTACCTACACACATTGGCAAATTGATGGTTATTTCTTTTCTAGAGTATTGGGGTGGCCCTGAAAAGGGCTGTTTTTTTTGTTTGTTTTTTTTTTTTGTTTGTTATGGCAATCTTTTAGTTTCTAAGAATGCGATGTCCTCTGAGGATAGACTTTCTGGCGATAGGTCTGCTTCTTCGGAAAGAGAAGAAGAACTCTTTGGTGTCGATACGACAATCGACAAAGCCTCTGTCAGGTTCAGGTTTTTGCTGCTGTTGTTGTTGTTGTTGTTGTTGCTGTTGCTGCTGTTGCTGCTGTCTCTGAAGTCTGTACTTCTCTGTCCATTCTTCTTTCTCCCTGTTCACTTCTTCTCTGAAGAGCTCTTCTATCAGGTCTTCAGTGACTTTTAACATTCTCACATTCTCTATTTCTTCTGGCTTCGGTATTAGACTGTGTCTGACCCTGTGCAAATTCACGTAGGCTTCGTTGAGCTTAGCTAGTTTGGAGCACATCTTCGTAGGAGAATGAGTCGACAATGGATGGTTAGACTGGAAACTGCCCCGGTTCTTAAAGTCAAAGCGCGGACGTGTAGGAAAACATCCCTCCACGGTTTTCGAGCCGCAACGTTCAATGAGTGTCATGAGAGGGATAGAGAGAAGTCAAAGAGCATCAATCAAACATTCTTATAGTCAAACAAACGACAAAGGCATTTTTTTTCAGAACACAACATTTTTTTATTCAAAAATCACTTAACACTAACCAACAACAACTCTAACATTTTTTGACAATAATCCAACGTTATAACATCAAACATTTTTTCAAATCACAAATATTTTTTCAATTTACAGTCTACTTTAAACAGGGCTGACAACGTTGTGAATGAAATTGTGATTTCCACTGTTGGAAATCATTAGGCCATTGATGGACACTACGTTTCCTAGCTTGAGACAAAAGATAAGCATAATGGTCACAGAACCATCGATCTACTTTCACATCGTTTCTAGAAGAAGAACGAGGATCAAAATGAGTTACTAAATGTTCTAAGGAATAGCCCAGGCTGCGATGATGCAGAAAATACACACAGTACTGTCCACACACCAAGGAATATGTGCCTTGTAATTTCACATTATTGAATCGGGTGGTCTGAACATTTCTTCTCATAAAGTCGATAATATCATCTTCCAAAGGGGGCAATCCGTACGAATCGAAATATTCCACACATCCTTCTTGAGGAAAGTAGACGGCTACCCAGTGGGTTCCTGGGAGATGACTGTCGTCCGTGTTGATGACATCAGCTTGATGGTCTTGAGGTTTGCGATGAGGGAGTTCATCTTTAGCACAGACGACAGGATTCCAAGAAGCCGTGTACGAACTGTGGTTCAAAAGGTAATAAAGTTCCCAGGTATCCATTGATTTGTGTGTGTTTTTTTCTTTTTTCTTCACAGGTAATAATATGTTATCAATTCGATCCTGACTTTTTGCTTGAAAAGGTCTGACAAATAACCGTTTCTTCGTTTCGTCTCCTCACTCTGTTTCAGGAGAGCTTCGATACGATGGATCTCTTGAGTGGTTAATGGTGGACAAGAATGTTCACGCAAGTCTTTATACCACTGGTGCAACACGTCTTCGTCCGAGATGAGACTCCAAGCTTCGTCCAGATACTCGTCCAATTTTTCTTCTTGACTCAGCATCAGGCATTTATCGTGTTGAATTTGACTGGGATGATCGTTTTGACATCCATAACACTCTTTCTTGATCAATTCCGTCATTTTTTCGACCAAGTGTTTGGCAAAACAGAAGACTAAATGGGCTTCTTGTTCTGGCCATCTCGACTTCATCATGACAACTTCTTCGTCTTTGTCTTGGGATTCTCCTTCCACGGTCTCCTCACATTCCATCTCCAAAGTTTCTCCGCTAGGTAAAGAGGGACAACAGTCTTCCATGGCTTCTAATAGTCTAGAATGACTTCTCTCAAACTGTTGATTTCTATGGTATTATCAAATTCGGCATACAGGATGACGTTCACTGTTGTTGGCAGTTCTTTTGCAAACTGAAGTTCCACACGAATCTGGCCAGATTTTATAGGGTGGAAATGTCCCTCGTCGATGCCTTGGTCTGGAGTGAAATCGAAAGCCCACAAAGCATAGCCTCCTGCGTAATCTTCGTACGTAATGCCGTGACTGGTGTTGGTTCCTAACTGGCCGGTAGCTTCGTACAGGGACAAGTACGACCTTAAGTAATTCATCTTAGTCTCGTCGTCACTAAAGACAGGTTCGAAAGGTCGGGTACACAAGGTCTTGCCATCGCGACTGACTATGATTTTCTTCACAAAAAAGTGTTTAAAGTTGAAAGGATTTTCTTCGAAGTCTCCGGTGAAGGCTGAATTCGAAACCATACCAAGGATTAAACGCTTGGGTAACTGTCCTTGAAACAGATGATCTTCTATCATGGAATGCTGTCCAGCAGGAACGGTGAACGTTTTCACTTCCACACGTCGTATGGGATACTTGGCGGTTGTTCTGCTCAACGTCTGACTGATGTCGTTACCTACTTTAGGTAACACTTCCACGCGTGGTACGTAGAGTTTGGCCTCCTCGATTTTGCTTTTAGGATTGCCACCAGTAGTAGCATCATCATCAGCCAACAAATGGAAAGCGGCACTGCTGAGATTCAGTCTCAAGCGGACATTGACCCCGTTCAGCAAATATTTGTCTTGCTACCACATGTCCAAATGCAAACGATCCATCAGTTCTAAACTCTTTCCATCTTTGATTTTGTTTCTTCGTTCTACAAATCCCTCATTGGTGGTTGTTTTTGATTTGGGGTCAGCTTCAAGACATGTTTTATCAAATTCGCCCGCTTCGTCAGGTTCCCATAGCACGCAGGCATTGAGATGGGTGTTCTTGGCATCTATTCCGTACGTCAAGAGATTTTCCAGGTAGGCACGGTAAGGGTAAGTATCCATGCTGCTACTGACCAGTTTGTTATTCAAGTACAAGTCCACTGAGCTGAACATGGAATGCATGAAATTGTTGACGGGAGCTACTTTCTCTTCGCCGCTTATAGAATCTCCTCCCTTATCTAGAACTTTGACTTTCAAGTACAAGTAACTGCTATTCAGATCGATGTAATCTTCGGGCTGTCCTTTGATTTCAAACTCGATGGGAGCGGAATCGGCCAATAAGGAGACGGGATGAAATTCCACATCTTTCAAAGCGTGCAATCCGCGTGTCACCATCGGTTTCAACACCGGAGCCACCGAACGAAAGGCCGATTTTAACATGTCTCCTAAACCGTGTCCTCGCTGTCGTGCAACCCCTCGGTACACTGGATACATGACTTACGAATCGTGAGAGAACCGTTTTCGAAAATGGAGTTTCACCGTGACTTTTCCTTTGGTGAATGGAATATTTTGTCCCAAATCTCCTTTTATAGCAATGTTGACCGTGTCCAAATAAGACTTGCTGACAGGCAAATAATGAGGATGGATAAATTCGCGGTGGACGTGGTAAGTGTTTCCACCTTCATCGTCAGTGGCTGTGGCAGAATTTACTTTGAAAGGAATGACACGCAGTAATGGCACGGAGGTGTGTCCCACCACGTTGTACTCCACCACATCGGAGTACACAAACATCAAATTCAGTCCCTGGTTCAGTTCTACCGGGTAACGAAAATGCCTTGCAAAATGCATGTTGTTGTCAATCTCTGCTTTCTCAATTTTTTTGGTCTGCTTATCCGTGACGAAATTGAGGTCTCCACCCAAAATGTCATACAATCCAGGGCAAAATTTAATACGTATACTTTTTTCCTCACTATCAAATCTGATGAGTAGACGATGAGACTGAGACTGTTTGTGGTACTCGATGGTGACACGTTTTTTTAGAACTTTCTCAAAGGTTGCATAGAATTTGTCAGCGATCGTCTCCACCAGATGTTGACCACTAAAATAATGGCCTGAGTTAATTTTAAAGTGATACACGTAAAGAGGAGGAGAATTGTCACTGCTGTTACGGGGTATTGGGTTCTTCGCAAGATGTGATCTATGTTGAGGACTGTTCGTCATGGTTTGCTGCAGTGCTGGGTCAAGAATTTCGACCTCAAAAGTGTTTTGAGTTTCAGTGATGTTTTTGATTTGTGTTGGGTGAATCATTTCTACCAAAGCCACTTCCCAATGGGCTTCTTGATCTAACTGGATGGCTTGAGCTAATTTGGCCGTGTAACAGCACAACGTGTTGTGGGGAAACACCTCCATGGAACTGTCACTGGGTAAGGTAAAGTAAAATTGGTTTTGGTGACACATAATTCCAGAGTTCTGTGGCTGTCCGAGGGGTTACTGGACGTCAAAGGCGTGTCTCCGCCCAAAATGGAGTTCTGGTTGTGGTTGTTGTTGTTGTTGGAGTGGTGACTGGCACTGGCACTGGACACAAGGTTCCCGTTCGAGGTGAATTTCAGGGAGGGATTGGGAAGCAGGTAACCGATGCAACTGCTCAATAAAATGGTCCACAATTGTTTGTCTTCTTGTTGCAAACTCAAATTGGCAATGGCTGCCCCGATGACACAATACACCACGAAGATTTGGCAGAAAAAGACGATTTGCGTTTTAGGCACACGTTCTCCACACCACACCCACAAGGGTTGTTTTTGTAAATCTTGCACAGAAGAACTGGGTGAAGGAGGAGTGGTCGACGTAGCTGCGTCTGTGTGAAAGGGCATGATGGTCACTTCTTTTTATAGTCGATGATTGCGAAGCGTCGATCCAAGAATCAAAACTGGGTGGATATCCTTTCCAACGTACTTTGATTTCTTTGACACGTAGTTTGCCCACTTTACGGGTTCTGCGTTCGAGAATGCTTTCGATGTCGTACACGTCGTCTTCTTTATTGGTGACACGTTGTACCTCGGGCAAATAAAACGTTCCTTTGAGCACTTCTCCGTTCATGTCTTCCAATTTATAGACGTTAGGATGACGGACATGCACTCGTCCAGTGACACGAAACAATTCGGTCGTCCAGTTAGGTAAGTAACCTTTGTCGAAAGTGCGTTTGGTTTTGCCAATGCGCACCCAATCTCCTACGGTCAACTCTCCACTTTTCTTGGGGAGAGTCCTCGTTGGGAATGTACCAAACAGGCGCTCAAACACCAACACTTCGTTGTCGGGAGTCACGTCTTGCGGGGCACGTCCGATGCTTCGATGGTAAGATTGGTTGTACGCTTGCACCAGGTGCGGTAAGATGTCGATGTACTTCAGAGTGTGGTGATGCGTAAAATATTTCCACATGCGTTCTTTCAAAGTGCGTTGAAAACGTTCCACGATGCTGGCTTTGGTTTCGGGATTCTCGGTGGTAAAAAAATGAATGTCACGTTTCTTTAATTCTTTTTGGAAAGCTTGGTTCAGAAATTCGGTGCCTTTGTCCGTTTGCCAAAGAAGAGGGTGACGACCGCTTTGTTTCAACACCCGTTGCAGTGCTCGCACGAACTCGCTGCTGGATTTGGAAGTCAAGGGTACAACCCAGGCAAATTTGGAAAAGACGTCAATGACACAAAACAAATATTTGTAGCCACGATTGTAGCTGGCCAAATGAGAGACATCGGCTAAATCGGCTTGCCATTGATGATCGATGCCTTCCACTCGGGTGCGACTTCTGGCAAACTTGCGTCGAATGGGTTTGTGTAAAGTGTAGGTAGCTTGTTCTTGTAACCATCGTTGCACTTGAGGTAAACGGAGACTTTTCAGTCGCGTTTTGGCAGCGCGATACAATTTTTGAACTCCTGCGTAACCTGCAGGATGGGAGGGATCGTAGTAAATGCTGGCTAAGACTTTTTCCATTTCTTATTTTTTTGTGTTGATTGGTGTGTTAATAAGACACCCACCCTTGGAGGATGCTACTCTTTTTCTCTTGGGGTATTTTCTTGGATTGCAATGCTTTGCGTGTGCGACCGGCAATAGGTGTCAAAGAGGAGGATGTCTGAGCGGGGGATATCGGCTCTTGTTTCACTTCTGTCTTCACTTCTGTCTTCACTTTCTTTTTCTCTTGTGATGAAGAAGGGGTGGCCATCATCTTTTTAATCCATCCAATTCTGGAGGTAGGTGGTGTTGTTAACTTGCGTACTTTTTCTGGTGGAGTTTGAAACCCTTCTTCTTCTTCTATTTTTTCTGTCTTGGTCACTGGTAGTGGTGGTACTGGTACTGGTACTGGTACTGGTGATGGTGCTGGACTTTTCATCAAGGTCTTAAAATCTTTCAGAGTGGGTAGAGCTGTTTCGTCTAAAGCTTTCTGGTGAAAGAGTTGCAGTCGTTGCAAAAGTTGACCGTACTTTTGCGATTTTTCTGTTTCGGACAAATCTTGGCGATCCATCAAGGACTGCAATTCGTGTTGTAACTGGGACATCTCGCTCAAATGGGGATTGGGAGGTAAATGTGGGGTACGTTGTTCTTGCCACCGATGGTATTCCATCCATCGTTTGTAAGGTTCTAAAGCTAGTTTTCGTCCTTCCATGGGGTTGTCAGGGGTCGATTCTGAGATCTTGGGACTTCCGAAGGCCTTTTTATCTTGCTCCCACCAGTCCTCCCAACATGGTTCCCAAGACGCCTTTCAGTATGGGCCCTAACAAGAGAGGCAAAATGCCTCCACGTTGGACCAACATCTTCTTCTTTTGACGAATGGGAATTTTCTTTTGAACCATTTGGCGAAGAACGTGACGATGTTTGCTTAAGCATTGTTTCTGGTGTTTGGACAAAGGGATCGTGCCTTTCAAGACGTTCAAACAACATTCGCACACGGTATCGATGACCTCTTTGGAGGCCGATTGAATGAGTTTTTTTCGTAGAGGTGGAGAAGCTTTGGACAGGACAGATAACATGTCCCCATGTTTGACTAAACGTGGTGGTAGTCCTTTCCTTTTCTTTCCTTGGGGTTTTCTGGAGGGTGACATCTTTGAGTCTTCAGGAACACCAAAAAAAAACACTGATACCTCCGACTTGGTCACAGGCCTTTTTTATACTGGAACGGGTCGCCACTGATTGTCTTTACGTCGTATTAGTTTGAGGACAGGCATGACACGTCGTGCAGGGGTACGTAACGGACTAAATCGAGCCAGTTCTTGCTTGGACAAATCCAGTAAACTTTGTAACATGCCCGATCTTTCTTGAACTTTGATTTTGGGAGAAGGTACTTTGTGAGCAGCAGCCACTGCCGCTAAATTGGAGGGTCCTGCCACTGGGGAAGTTCTTTTTGGGGTCATCAACGGAGATGTTCTTGGTGTGATCAACGTCTCCAAGTACTCTTCAGTTCTTGGTGTCATCAACGGAGAAGTGGATGAACGTGAGGATGCCGGAGACGCAGTCACCGCCGTGGCAGGTCGTGGTTTGCGAGTGTAAAGTTGCGTCCTGGCCGAAGTGCCTCTCTTGCGACTAGTTTTCTTCTGTGGACTTTTCTTTTTCTGGTTACTTTTTCTCTGTTTCTTTTTCTGGGGGTTTCTTTTCTTTTTCCGGGGTGGTGTGTGGTAAGAGGAGGGTCCCGCCACTGGAGAAGTTTTCCTTGGGGACCTGGTCTTTTTCTTTTCTTCTTGGGGCTTCGTTGGATTTTTTTCTTGGGGATAACTTTGGGGGCATTAGGATCCCATCTTAAGAGAGAGCGAATGATGACCCCTCCTAGAGTACCGCTCCCTCCAGGTTTCAAAATGATTTGTTTTTTGGTTTGAGTGTCGATGCGGGGATTGGCCAGTTGGACCAAAGCGACTTTGTTTCGATCGAAAAAGCGTTTGGTTTGATGAGGAATTTGAATGATCCCTTGGAGTAATTGACGTGCCGTCACCGTGAACCATCGTAAGACTTCTTTGAGACTAGCTTCTAAGACACGAACTCGTATTTGTGGATTTTTTTCTCGACTGATGCCATACAAGGCACGAATCAATTTGACGGGAAGATGCGACTGAAGGGACGTCATGTTGACGTTGTGTGAGATAGACGAAAAAGGGTCTGATGTTTTTATAGATTTTTTATGTGTAGTGAAATTAAGTTGAGGACGGAGACGTGTACAGGACAGGCCCTCCGTCTTGGCACCAGTGGTGAAACAAGTGGGTACGAAATCGCAAATCCTCGGGGGTCGTAGGTTTCAAATCGACGAGTAAATAGGCGTGTGGAGTTTGAGTGGCATCGTCGTACGCCTGAGTCAGCCAAAGCGTTCCTAACTGTTTGGCTAAGACTTGCACTTGCGATTTATCTCGAGGGCTTTTAAACAAGACCACGTAATGCCATTGAGACTGATGGTGCGATGGGCTATACTTTGTTGAAAGAAATTTTTGGGTGATGTAAACGACACTGGCATTACGGTGATGCCCTTTGCGCGTGAACCACAGTTTAATTTCTTCTTCGTCTTCTCCTAACATGTCGTCAAAAATGACCAAATGGGTTTGACGGGAGTCAGAGACGATGCCGTCGTCTTCTTTAGGAATGCCTTCCACAAACACGATGGAATCGCCTTGACTTTCTCGCAAGAGGCTGCACGCCGATTGCCACTCTTTGTAACACCACACGATCCGCTGAGGAGGTCGATCGATCAAATGATGTTTATGTTCGATCAAACGTTTGACGAATTCGATTTTGCCTGAACCGCTAGGTCCAGCAATGAGCATGTTAAAGGGACGGCGAAGATACAAAGCCTCCCAACTGGCACGATCTAAGTGTTCGTCGATGACTTTGACAGTAGAGGAAGAGGGAACAGAGACAGCAGAGGTAGCGATTGTGTGAGAAATGTCACTTGTGACACGAAAACAAACAAGACAAGAGTTTATATACTTTTTTCAGAACACGTTTATTGAATGTTTTTTCAAACATGAATACAAAAGACAAAAATACATAAAAGCCAAAGGCTTAAGTACAAGGATAAAAGGCACATGATAACCATTAACGTGGAATAAACACAAGTGTCTGTACAACATGTTTTGGGTAAAGTTCTGACCAGTTCTATAGTAGGGGCTAAGGTCACACAAGTGTCCTCCCGAAAGGGTCTTTCAGGCCTGTCCACGACAGTCCTGTCCTGGGTGACGAGTTCTTCTGGCACCGTCACTAACACGGGTTGAAAAGTAACTTTTTTCCTTGAACAACTCTCGTGCATACTGGGCCACTTCTTGGGTCCAAGCCTCAAAATCCCATTCTTTCCAGGCACGGACATCTGTCCAATGGGGATGTAAGTCACAAGCTACACAAACATCGTCATACACGTCTTGGGTAGCTAAAAGTTGACGAATCTTTTTTTCCTGTTGAGGTCGAGATGTATCCAGATGAAAACGCAAGGCTTTGAGCAAAAGGAGTTTTTCGTGACCATTTAAGGCCATGGGAGTATGGTAAGTACTGTTCGTAAAGAGTCCACAAAGAATCGGCTGGTAAACGAAATCCCAGAAAACAAGTCACTAAGACACACACCACTTGTCGACCCAAATTGAATGGATACAGTTCTTGTAATAATGATCCAAGGTTTGAATCTGGTCATTGAGTTCCTTCCACGGAATCTGTTCAATCACTTGTGACATAGTCCGTGGCATGGCAGCCTGATTTTATAATCTCTTTGTTTCGGAAGCAATACAGCTCTCGGTAAATCCTTTCTCTCAACTCCTCAGGCAAGCCCAAAATGTTCTCTTGTAAAGTATCCATAAGTATATACACTGTTTTTGGAATCCTTGGGTGGTGGCCAATAGCCTCGTTTACCTTTGTGCCTGATGTAATATCCACTCATAATCAGTCTTCTTATACTTTGAAACAGAGCATAATTTAAAAACGATTCAATAACTTTGAGCTTGTGTTTCACTTGTATTTTGATCAGTTCTCGGTAAATGCGTTCTCTCAACTCCACAGGCAAGGCACGAATGTTCTCTAACAAAGTATCCATGAATAGGTCATACTAAATCCTCTTTTGTCTGACACAAGAAATGTACTGTTTGCACAGACATGGTTTTAATTCATTGTCGAATCTAAATCGTTTCATCACTAATCTACACATTAAAATTCGATCAGAAGTTTCCTCTTTCACTAAGCTGACATTTCGTAAAAGATGTTGGTAATTCGTTAACTCTTCCTCTGGAATTGGATCGAGTACGTTTACAATGTAGTAGATAGAATCGTCAATACCAAACCAATTCTTTTTATAACCAGGAGGTCGTTGATCAATGTCTGTCCAATGGAACAGTTTCAACTCAATCAGTCCTTGTATAGCATTCAGGTACCAGTGGTTCAAACACCGGTGACGTAACGGATGCAATTGTTCTTTACGTTTCACTTGTATTTTGACCAGCTCTCGGTAAATGCTTCTCTCAACTCCACAGGCAAAGCACGAATGTTCTATTGTAAAGTGTCCATGAATAGGTCAGTCCGTACAATTCACAATCTTCTCCTAGAGCAAAAGTAATCCACATAGTGAGTAATTTCTGACCACTGCCATTCAGGGTAACGTCCAAGAATGTCACTGAACTCTTTTGATGTAAACGGTCTAGAGTAATACAATCGGACGAATGCACACTTGACCCAAAGAAATCTAACACACTGGTTGACTTTTTTCACTTTCCTCTTGTGAATTTCTCGGCACAAAAGTTCTACAGTCACCCATTGAGATTTCACTCTGGCAAGTCCCTGCCAAACTTCCTTATAAATCTTCTCTTGCATTTCTTTAGGTAATGATTCAATATCGTTTTTGAAATGAAGTTTAAATACTGGTCTCGGTGAAGTCCAACATTTGACTTCTATCCAGACTGGTTTCTTCTTCGTCAACGACATGGTAAGTTACTTTAATGTCTCGGTCCCACTAAGGGTAAGTAATGACAATTCGGTGACCATCGAGCATGTTCTACGTAGGCCGAATCTTGCGGTTCCCAGTGGTGAAGTGACACACCGCAACTGAAGCACTTGACTTTATCTCCTTCGCCCAAGTAGAAAAATCCGGCTCTGGCTAATTCTTCGGGGGTCGGTCCTCCCAGATACTTAGACCATTTTCCTTTGAACGATTGAAGAAGATTTTCAAAGTCGCAGTATTCCGACAAACGCACAGGAAACGAATATTCGTCTTTCACAGGTTCGTTTCGATGAGGGTTGAGTGACATGGGCAGGAGTTTGCTCAGGGCTGGATGACATCCGTAGGGGGGTAGACGTGAAGGTGAACATTCCCTTTTAAAACGAAACCCAGAAAATGTCCAAGAGGACGAGTGGCATCACTTTCGCATCCCTCAGGTTTGACACGCACAGCATCCCTTTCCATGATGGGGTAGTGACACTAAAATTCCCATGATGCTTAACGGCATCGCTCAGGTCACAACGTACAGCATCGTACCCATCGCAAGGCTCACAATCGCATTCCACTTCCGAAGCCTCACACTTGAATTGTGCCTTCCTAAACAACTTGTTCTGTGTTTCTCTGAAAGTATTCATCTTGTTCACTCGGTGTTGGTAGTCCCAATGAACTATCAATCTTGACCATAGCCCTTTTTATACTAGTCGCAATGCAGTCTCAAGCTTGTACATCTTTCCTTTTTTATGTTTTTAATGTCTTGTTCTGGAAGGTACCGTCTCTAGGGTACCGTCAACATTGTACCGTAGTGTGATGGGTGGAAAGGCCATAGAAAGGTAAGGGCAGTACGGAGACCATCGAGTATGTTCCAGAATAGCTGAATCTTTATAGATACATAGATTCATTCGTAACTTCAGACCGCAAGCGAAACACTGTACCTCGTATCCCAATCCTGACTCAGGTCCCAAGTAGACAAATCCTGTTCTAGCTAAAACATGCGAAGAAGGTAATCCTTCCCTATCCGTAGGCCATTTCTGAAATGTGTCCAATCGATGGGCACAATCACAATAGTTAGGTAAGAAGACTGGAAAATGGTAGGGTTTGAACTTGGAGTTCTCATCGGGATTCTCACTCGATTCTTGCTGTGGCGAAGTCATCCTTCTAGCGGGTGACTATCCTCTTACAACCAATGTTTTATACCAACGTGTCCATACGATAAGGTGAAATGATTGGGAAGTCGAAACCGCTTCTGGTACACGATTTGATAGACTTTTTCCAAGGGCCGACTGACGATGTGGTGAGTGGGTAAACGTACAATCTTGTTCGGTTGATAGGTGGTCACTTTAAAGTCTCCATCCTCTCCCCATTGCAAGGTTTCTTTCAATACCCCAAAGTTGACCACTCGACTGGTACGATAATTCAGAGTCAGTCCTTTCACTTTGCACGTCGTGTGCACTTCTTCTTGTGGGTCCCGGTATTCGTAGCCGTAATTTTTGGGACCGCCACTGACGAAACTTAGAATCTTGTCGTCGGGATGCTCGTCTGTCCAGGCTCCTAAACGGTCTCCTTCGATGTCAGGGTGCTCTTGACTCGGGTGATGGATGTAAATGCAACTGTCCGTGTCAAAGTACAGGACGCGTTCCCCTAACAGTTCTAAAGCTTCGTACAATTTTAAACGAGCATGAGCTGTCACGTAAGCCGCAATAATGACATTTCCAAAAGGGTCGTCTTGTACAAAGTCCAGATCTTCTTCGTAATTGACCAAGATCAAATCCTCTCGAACGACGTCCACGTGTTTCATGTATTTGGTTTTGTCGTGAATCATCTGGAAGTAGCGGGAAGGTTCTTTCAAATATTCCGTCTTGGGTAAACTCGGTCGTTGTGCCATTTTACCCCACAAGCAATTTAACATCACTTTGGCAAACGATCGCCTGCCTTCGTTTTTCTCGATGTGGTCTAAAGAGATGCCTTCTTGTTCAGAGTATTTCTCTTTGAATTGTATTTGGTCTTCGGGAGTGTGACACCAGGACGGATAGCCGCTAGCTTCTTGCTTCAGTTTCAAAAAGGCATCCACGTTGTCGGCGAAAATGCATTTCTGCGTGGGGTCACCCTTGTGGTATTGTTGTGTCTTGGGAAAGTGGCAAATTTCGTACACTTCTAACAGTTGGTATCCCATGTCCAGAGCTTTGAACAATTCTACGCTGACCCAGGTTCCCGTCAAGGCACGTTCTTCCTGGGTGTGATGGCAAGGCTGGTCTTGGTTGCACGTTTCGGCACAAGTACGGCACAATGGAAACATCAGTTTGCCTTGACAATGGTGAGGTAAGACGGGATGGTACAAGTCCGTGGGAGGCAAAACGTTACACTTGATTAAGCCTTCGTATTGTCGAATGTTTTTCAGGTCGATGTGTTCCGTTAACAATTGCGGGTGCCCTACAGGAAAGCGACAATATTTGCACACGTAGGGATACAGCGAACACACGTCGAAGTATTTGATTTTTTCTCCTTTCTCTACGTCGGCTTGGTACAGCAAACAGGTGGCATTGGTTCTTCCTCCGTACAAACTATCCCTCGGGTTCAGCGGGTCCATGAACTGGTAACTTTCCACGAGGCGTTTAAACTCGGGATCGGTTTTCATGCGGTGATCGTACTCGTGTTCCCACATTTCCACCACTTGGTATCCTTCCTGTTCCAACTTTAGGCGCCGCTGACAAGTGTCCTGGTACAAGTCTTCCATGGTTCGTTGTAAAAACTGATTTTTAGTGCTACGATCAGGGTAACAGACGGGACATCCGTGAAATAAGCAACCGTTAAACTCGTACACGATCTTGGGGTTTTCTAAGTCCCAGCCATCGACCGAATACGTTCCGATGGCTTTTCAACCCCTCCGTTGCGGGCATGCTGAATCCACTTGTCTTCCTTGTCGCACAAGTAATGTAACCAACGTAGGGCTTTGACCGAGTATTGACGTTTGACAAAGTGGGTCGTTTGAGGGCTGATGACAGCCACGGTGTTTTCAGGGATGAATCGTTGTCGATACACTAAGGAACACGCTTTGGCAATGGTGCAAGCTTCTTTCAAAGGATCGACCCCTCCGTGTTCCATGAACAGTTCTCGAAATTTTCCACAGCAACGCAGTAAAATGTCCACGTCGGAACGACAATACTTTAGCATTTCTTCCTGAAAGTCGAAAGGGTCCGAGGCGTGAGCCTGATACCAAGCGTAGAAAGCTTCTCGTTGTTCGGTACGCATGTTGTCGGGGTCGTAACAGTGAGCCTCAGGTAAATGGGGTAGAACGGCGTGTTGGTTGGCTTCCGTATTGAAAAAGTGTGGAAAGTACCCTTTAGCCATTTCTGTCATTCCAAACGTTTTAGGCATTCGACTCAAAGGCATGGCCAAATAGCTCATCGAATCTTTAAACCTGACTTGTCCCACTTGCATGAAAATGATTTTGGCTCCGTTCAAAGTGACTTTAGGATGCTCGGTGCCTTGTTCCGTATAGTACCTCAAAAGAAACTGTCCATCGTATCCGGAGAAATTGTGAGCCATCACAGTGGCATGATGATGACAATCTCCGTAACGTTCGATGTCCTCTTGGCTCCACGTCTTGTCGATGGGGTCTAAGACCCATTGTGCAAAATCGTCTAACGTGTTCGGTCCCCGAAAGATTTTTTCACGCCCTCCAGGAATCTTGCTGCAGTGAGGGCAATGACTGAAGATAGGTTCTTGAACGCACTTCTCGCACGCTCGATGAGCCACACAGAAATTAGGAATGTGAATGCCAGTCTCTTGCATGCATTCGAAATCGAAAAAGATGAAATTGCCTTCCTTCTTGTGACCGTCATCTTTCTCTGGTTGGGGTTGGTATTTTTGCACGTAGCATTGGTGTTCCAAGTCCACGATGTGGTGACAAATGTGACATTTTTTCTTTCCTCGACATACGTGTGCCTTGGCATTATTGGTAAGTATGCCTTGTCCACAGGTGGGGCACAATCTCAGCAGTTGACAAGCACATTTCTTCTGTGAACCTTGTGTTTTCAAATGTTGTTGGTAACAGGTAGGGCTGACAAACGTGCGCAGACAAGTTGAACAAGGCACTGGTCCTTCACTCAGACAGGGTGAAGAGGCCAAACATCCTAGGCATTTCATTCCACAATGTTTGTGTCGCTCTCGATTATTATAACCACGGTCACATTTCTCACAGTAATATCTGTATCCCAGGAATCCGGTGATAGTGGTAATGGTATCGAAATGGTCATCGTGATAATAAACATGAATGTATTTTCCGTCCTTAAAATCTTGGCCACGAAACAACAGAGGTCCGGGCACTTCTTGAGGGTGCACTTTCAAGGTGTAGCGTGGAGCTAGGGCATCTTGCAATTTTTGCATCTCATGAATGCCACAGGGTGTGTCTTTGGACAGGCCAGCTTGTTGCAACAGGAGTTCTGCTTCGTTTCGTTGTTTGGCTTGGTCCGATTGTCGAATAGTTTTCAAGGCTCTTTTCCATTCTGCCGTGTCGTTCTTGTTGGCATAGGTTCGTCCCACCACGATGGCTCGAGCTAAACACATCTGGTCTTGAGGATTGTGAATTTGGACAAGGCTACGCTTAATGCTGCGAAGCTCGTTCACCAATAACATCTTTTTGCGTCCGGTCCCTTGAGGAGGAGAGACGTGGGTCATGTCCAATGTGGCTTTTCCATCGGTGATGTCAAACTGGTCATTAGATTGTTGCACGTGTTGAATTTTGTCCATGACTTTGGAAGCGGTCAATTCTGCAGGGGTGCTAAACTCGATCCAAACAGGGGATTTCAAACCGTCGTGTTGTATGGAAAGTCTCAAGCGATCGTCTTCTTTGGGTTGACATTGTCGCTTGAGTGCGGTGAGCAAAGAATCCCACACCCCAGTGATAAACACGTCTTCTTTCTCTAACGGCACTTAAGCCTTGAAATCTTTAAACTTCGCTGTGTATTTGTAAGCCGTGGTTCTAAATTTTCTAGAGGAGCGCTTTTCCGTCTCTCGAAAGGAATAGTATTTTTCAGGGTTGACTAAGGGTGGTGAACTTGGTTTAGAGGGTTCGGATTCTGGTTCACTCATGTCCTCTTCAAAATCACTGGCATGAATTTGTGCCAAGATTTCAGCCCTGGTACGAGGCGATAGATCACGTTTCTGCCTCTTACTTTCTTCTTCTTCTTTCTTCTCGAATGAATAGGATCGTTTCATCTTGAGTGAAAAACGTCAAATGACTCAAGTTTAAACACCATAGACTAATTTATAGTCATGGCAAACGAGCATATATAAAAGGGTGTGTGTCTTGTCCTTTCACTATTCATTTCACTCTCAAGCCGAGCACAACGATGGAAGAGACTAGCCAAATCGAACGTTTCGTCAGAGCTTTGCGAGGGGTCATTAGACAATTCTCTTCAGACCAGCCCACGGACTACTCTCCATCCTTTCGAGATAAAAGTCAAGATACATGCTATATCTGTCAGAAGAAAGGGCATTGGTCTTCAGAGTGTCCAGACCGTCAAAAAATAAAAAAAGGGGCTAAAAAGCACAAAAGTCAAGATACCTGTTATTATTGTCAAGAAAAAGGACATTGGTCTCCAGATTGCCCAAAAAGGAAACAAGAGGAGTCAAAAGAAAAAAGGGATTCTTCAGAAGAAGAGAGGGATTCTTCGGAAGAAGAGAGGGATTTTTCAGAGCAAGAAAGCAGACAGGTGAAGAAAAAGAAACAGGAGAAGAAAAGAAGGGAAGAAAGTGAGGAGGAAGAAAAGGAAAAGAGTGTGACGGTGAAGAAATTGAAAAAACAGAGAGACTAAACAAGGAGAAAGAAGAAGTCAATGAACTATTTATTAAAGTGTTCTGTTGTGAATTGTGAATTGGATTGTAACAATGGATAAAAGAATAAATTAATGATATAAGGTAAGTATCTTTGAGTTTTGATTTTAAAATAAGAAGCTACACTCACGCACTCATACAAAGACACGTACTATAGGGGTAAAATGGGCTGTTTTTTTTTTTTTAGTTATTGGCAAATTGAAATTGTATTTCTTTTCGAGAAATGTGGGTGGCCCTGAAAAGGGCCTTTTTATTTTGGTGTAGGGGTGAGTTTAAGCAATCAACTTTAACTGCCTTAAGCCTTTGCCACGGCCAAGGCCTACTTCTGGACTGCATAATGTTGATGATGATTGGGTTGAAATCACTAAGGGTGGTACGGTAGGCTTAGTCACAGGGTTAACGTGTTTAGTTCGGGAAGGTCGTATTCTCTTCGGTCGTAATAAAGAAGTCTGATACATTTGTTTCAGACTTCTTAACTCCGCTAAAATGTCCAACAGTACCGTGACCGTTTGATTTTCACCCTCTTGTTTCTTTGCTGCTACTTCTTCTTGCTGTTGTTTTTTTCTTACCTCTTCTTCTTGCTGCTGCTGTAGGAGAAAAGCTTGTTCCTCTTCCTTTTGTCGTTGTATAAATTTCTCCAATTCTTCTTTCTGTCTCTGTCTAAAATTCTCCACTTGCGGTAATGAAGAAGGTAACGAAGGTTCCGGAACAAATTCTTGCGAGGTAAGAAAATCCACAAAATCCCAATGTACCTCTTCTGAAAGTAAGTCCGGGTTCCCTTGGGCGGTCTCCCCTGCTGGTGCACCCCAATGGATCGTTTTCTGAGTTTCCGTCATGTTGAATCACTGTCGCATAGATTGACTGTACACAAGCGCTAGCGAATCTTTATAGACCACGTGACGTCACAGACTGCTCTCTTCGGATTGGATGCGGGCTGACTGAATTTTGTAACGCGTGTTTGGATTGGTGAATGAACTCAATCCGTTTCAATCCTTCCTCTCCCTATAAATAAGCGCAGTTCACTGCATTGATTCACCTGTTCTCGTCGCTTCAAGATGTGGACCACAGTCGAATCATCCACCCTTGTGTCTTCCATGATGTTTAGGACGGACATGCTCATGTATGTCCGGTCCAAGTGGACCGTTGTCGACAAGTCAGACACCAGTCTGTGGATACGAAGAGTGTACGTAGAAAGACAAGGTTGCCTCAAGAGGACACTGATTTATGGCCCTCGAGTAAGACGCAGCTTGAGGACAAGAAGATGCCGCAGATGCCCTTTATGTTAATAGATACATTAACATAAACCCAAAGGCCCTTTTCAGGGCCACCCATATTTCTCGAAAAGAGAATGACTTTCCATTGCCTACCCCTTTTTTAAATTTAAAAAAAAATATCCCATGTTCAATTCCCCTTGAGGCTATAGTGGCCCAAGACTTTTTCCCATGTTCAATTCCCCTTGAGGCTAGAGTAGCCCAAGACTATTTCCCATGTTCAATTCCCCTTAAGGCTATAGTGGCCCACGATTTTTCTCCATGTTAAATTTAAATTGAGGCTATAGTGGCCCGGGGGGGGGGGGGTCTGTAATGCTAATTCCCATTGAGGCTATGTTGGCCCCCTTAACTACTAATATTTGTGTTTGAAATTTGGTGAATGATTGAGAGACAGAAAGACAGACAGCAACCAGACAGACATAAAGCAAACAGCTATTTAGTTACACATTAATTATGAAATATGCTCTATTCCAATTTTCATATTTCGCAGAATTGTGGCACTATCAAATGTTTAACCAACAGTTTCTTTTCTTACAGTGGATCAAGAAACACTAGGTTTCTAACAGTTTAGCTTTAGTTTAAAATACTTAAATTTTATGTGACCAATAATGGTACTTAATGTACCAGACATGACTGAAAACTGGATGTGATATCATAGCAAGCCATATTTATAAATACCTATAATAATTGTCATAACAATCTCATGATATTCCACTTTCGTATGGCTCAGAACGAGACATCGAACGATTTTATGTTCTAAACCAAAAAGAAAAATCGAATCTCTAAAATGAATTATCATTGAGGATTTAATCAGACCGTAAAAAGGTGGCAAACTTTAGCAATACAGATATATGATAATGAAGATTAAGAAATAAAAAATTGACGAGGAAGCAAATTTAAAAACTTTCTTTCAAACTAAACGTAACCCTGAAGAAAAAAAAAATACAATTTACTGACAAGGTCATGGCACTTTTATAAGCTTTAACTGTAATTTTTCCTTCAGCATTCCGAAATGATTTAGATTACTCAAAATATAAATACCGAAAGATTCCATGTATGGACCAACACAAGCTGAAGAAGATGCTTATAATTTTCACCAATTCAATTATTTTAAACTCATCTGGGACGATGTTTTGCAAGACAGTTTGTAAAAAAAAACCCAGTAGAATAAGTACTTAAACTCTAGAAAAATCGAAGCAAATGTGTACATTTGACAGACTTTTAATCATGCCTTTACAATGGTTCTAAATAAAAGGCAATGCTAAAACTAAGCCAACTATGACAACAAGAAAGTAATTTTCTATTTCATTTCAAAGACAACAGTTACTTAAGACTCCTCTAAACAGTGCTTCTATATACTCGAGGCATTCAGTCTGATAAATGCAAACGCATTCTCAACGTTTCGACATACGCTATTTTCTTAATTATGATGTGTCTGACTGCGTAAACCATATAAGAAAATCGCTAAGTCTGCTTAAAATGTTCACGAGTCACATATATCCAGATAGAACAGAGATTCCTGCTTTTTCAATGTGATCGTTATGTCTTTAGTTCAAACTGCCGGGTTTCGTAAGAATAAATAGAGATCTTATTTATCTTCTATGGTTTCCAATTACACCGTCTGATTCATATAATCTCATTTAATATTGATTGTATATAAGTAGGAGTGTTTCACGGCACGTAAGCACATTATTGGCTGTACAATGTCGATTCCGGTCAAGAAAAACAGACAATACATAATTGGTGTTGGTGGTGTTAAGACTTACGAAGGACAAAGTGTGGAGTTGTCAACTACGATAACATAATAGCTTTAGGGAATGTGCATATATATATAAGGTAGTTATATTCCTTGCTGTATATTTTGTCTTGTTTTTCTTTTTTGTTTTTTTAAAAAAAAATGATCAGGCAAAAGTGGCAAGAATTTGTGCGGCCAAATACTAACAAACGAGGCTTTCTTTCCAATTTGAACTAAATGGTTCCTGTAAAGATTTCATATCGAATTGCTTTAGCGGTCTGGAGGAGAACAATAAAACACATGTTGTAAATCTAGTCTCAATAACCTTAAAAAGTAACGTGAATAAGTCATACTAGGCCTACCTTTAACAAAATTCCGTAAGTGCTGTAAATTTTCAACTTGACATTTAAGTCCTGTGATAATGTTACACAAATTACCTCTTGGAAAAGGGTAAATGACATCAAATTTCTTTCAGGTGATCCGTCACATCTGCCTCATTTTTAACTAATTCGCAAGATTAAAATATGTACTGTTTTTTTTTTTAATTAAGCTTTATTGAATTGAAACTCGCAAAAATACAGGAAAAAAGTAGGAAGTTTTCTAATGATGTCCCTTGTGCGGGCATGTAATGAAGAACACCGGTCGAGCACCTATTGGTCAAATAATATACTAAAAAAGTATAATCCTCTCATTGTTAAGCAAGGACAGCGTCGTGACGGTAAGGCTTCTTATTTTTGTTGCCGTAGTAGTATATAATCTCTAAACACATAATCTCTATTGCGTTTAATTGCAGTTGCGATATTAAACAGAAATTCTTTCCATCTAAGTTTTGTGTTTAGACCTACATAATAAAAAAATAACTACTGCTAAGGATTGGATTACTTATAATCATGGTTTTGAATGAGACCCCGTGACATCATTGTACTCTGAACATGCCATAATAAAATAAAGATGTTCATTTATCCAGTCAGCTGTGACATTATGCAATTTACAAAAGGAGAAATAAGCTGAACCCCGTTAGTGGAGACCCTGATATGGTAGTGTCGATAAAATGGCCACTTCTCCTCGCCCCCCCCCCCCCCCCCCGATTGTGGAGACCTTAATATGATAGTGTCGATAAAATGGCCACTTCTCCTCGCTCCCCGTTAGTGGAAAACTTCATATGGAAGTGTCGATAAACTGGCCACTTTCTCTTCGCTCCCCGTTAGTGGAGACCTGGATAAGGTAATGGCGATAAACTGGTCACTTTCTCTTCGCTCCCTGTTAGTGGAAAACTTGATATGGTAGTGTCGATAAACTGGCCATTTTCTCTTCGCTCCCTGTTAGTGGAGACCTTGATATTGTAGTCTTGATAAAATGGTCACTTTCTCCTCGCCCCAGATAGCGTGGACCTTGATATGGTAGTGTCGAAAAAATGGCCACTTTATCCTCTCCCCCACCTCTTAGTGGCGACATTGATATGGTAGTGTCGATAAACTGGCCACGTTTTACTCATTTCCCGTTAGTGGGGACCTTGATATGGTAGTGTCGATAAACTGGCCACGTTTTACTCATTTCCCGTTAGTGGGGACCTTGATATGGTAGTGTCGATAAACTGGCCACGTTTTACTCATTTCCCGATTGTGGAGACCTTGATATGCTAGTGTCAATAAAATGGCCACTTACTGTTCGCTCCCTGATTGTGACATATGAGCAAGAACCATGATTGGTAGGGTTTTTCTTCTCCAGATACTCTGATTTCTGTTACCAGTGATTACCACACAATATCAATTTCATAAATTCCTAACAGCAAAATGTTACTGACTACCCTTTGTAAGTTATGGATCAAGTCTTACTTCGTAATTATTTTAAGGAAACTAGGCCCGCATTTGTTTTAATATTACGTTCAATTTCTTCTTTTGAAAGATTACAGATACGGCTGCGGGATAAACGAGGAATGAAATCGGTCATTTTCTGCCAGGCTGTGATGGTGAAATAAATCAACTTCTAATAAACACATGATTGGCCAATTATGTGTTTGAGTGTTGTTATAACCAGGGCGGGCTTAATGCCGCACCAATTTGCTTGTAACCCTTGTCTTTCTGCAGCACAGTTATTCTCCCAAAATGGAGTATGTCCCCTTCGTCAGATAATAATGTAATTTTGGTTGTTGTTGTTGTTGTTGTTGTAATGTTTAACGCCATTTTTCAGCACAAGATAGGCTATACATTTGGCCAGTATTAATGGTGGAGGAAGAATTCGGAAATAAACAGGAAAGAACCACCGACCCACGAGAAGCTACTGGCAAGCTTTCTCACATACCCACATTAGCCGAATCCGAGACTCGAACCGACGCAGATAGAGGTGAGATGGCAGTGATCCGTAACGGTGAGCGCTTTATACCACTCGGCCACTCGGGGCCCCCTGTAATATTGGTGTTTATATACCAATAAAAGCTGTAACCTTTCATATCTTCGCGACAGTTAATTGAGATTTTATATACTGTAGTTGCTAACATACGTCATTTTGATCCAGAATCTGAAGATTTGGTAAAAACAAGGTCATTATTATTAGACTTTTCCACGATGATGGGCCATAAGGTCGTTTACGTAATAACGCAGCACGTGATGCCATAATTAACTAATGACGTAGCAATGTAACGCGCTAGAATTAACACATTTATTATGATTCCTTAACCCATGTTCCGGGCGCATCTTCAATGTACGAACAGCGAACCCAACTTTCTGGACCAGTCATGCTTTTTGTGTACCAATCCACACAGACAACCTTAACTGGAAGTATGTACTGAGATGATATTCCTTAAACATTGCCTCTCTACAATATTGGTTCATTTGTGCCATGAAGATGACACAACAAACTATATTACAACATAGATTGAGGCTCATGGTCTGATCAATAATTTGGAATATACAAAAAATCTTGAATGTTAAGGAATCAAAGTCTACAATTTATAACTAAAATATCTTATAATTGTAAATCATCATTAATTTACGTTTATAGTATTAGGTTCCAGTGCTGTGCATGTATCCAAATAATAAGATAATATATAAGCAGTTATCCGTAACTTTGGAAATTGTCCATGAATCTCTAAACGTCGTAAGATTCACCGTTTCATTGATATCGGTAACATACTTTCCCAAGATACATTCATGAAAAGAAAAGTTGCACCATTTTAAGCTTTCTCCGAGATACTTCCTTTAAAAGTAACAATCCTGGTGGTGACTTTAGCGAAATATCTGGTGCGTGTGTGAATTGGATTTTTAACGTAGCTTTAAGAATTTTTCAGTCACATCGCTACGATGTCTGCAGAATAATGTTAAAACAGATAACTAAATGTTAAAGGAGACAGTTTATAGTGATGTCTAGCACTGGGGCATAATGCCGCATACATGTAGCATGATGTCCCACCCAGTCACGTTATCCTGACACCAGGCCGACCAGTACTAACACTATCCTCTTAATGCTGAGGGCCAAGCGAGGCAACTGTTAGTGCCATTTTTGTAAGTCCTTGGCATGACTCGGCCGTGGATCGAACCTACGACCTCCCACATCCGAGGCGGATGCTCTAACCACTAGGCCACCGGAGCAGTCGAAATGGTTTTTTTTTGTTGCTTCAACGTTTGAGAAGTTAAATATGAAAACATATAACTAAATTTTAAAGTAGGTTGTCGCAAGAATTGAAATAATGATTCTTTTGTATAACTGCATTTTAACTGTCTCAAACATATCAACCAAGAATCACTTTTTTATAAGTATGTCATCGGATTTCAGGCGTTTAGAAAATATACTTTTTGCAGCCGTTGATCATTACTTCCTACCATCCGTATGTCCTGCGAGGTAAATGGAGCTAGCAACAGAATGCAACATCCGCGTAATAGAATTCTGAAAGGTGCATGAAATACACATGTAAACATCCAAAGCCAATTTCCGGAGTAATGTGTACACACAGTTATAGTGTAGAGTTCGCAGTAATTTTCAATATACGAATCAGGTCACAGAATCTGGAGCAAATATTGGCTGCATAAGCTACTGGGATATTTTGTGCGATGAGGTAGTAGTGTGCAAGACGTATCGATCTCCAAATTAAGCTCGATATGCTAAACTCAAAAGGGTCAATTTCAGACACAGAACGTTATGTTGACTGTGCAAGTTAATTTCTCTCGTGGTATCAAATGACCGTATGTATACATTTAGGTGGAGCTGTGTACAGTTACTAAAGTATGACCCAGGTTCAAATCGCCTGAAGGTACGGAGATAACCATCAGCCAAGGCTTGGTTAGGAAACGTTGAGAAAGTGTATATGTAGTTATAGTGTCTGTGCAGAATTTCAAAGCAAATATACATTTAGTTATATCAAAATATGTACAAATACGGGATGATCTTTGACCAAGATCGGCTCCACACCGACTTGCACCCTGTGGGGTGGAGTTTCATGCGTGAGCAAAGAAAATGAATTTACAACTCTCTAAGTATCATACAAAGGAATTGTTAAATCAAACTGGTTCAAGTTGTTCTAAAGATACCGATTTACATAAAATTGCAACATAAGCAGAATTGTCTCGCATTTTATTTCACGACAAACATGCCAAATATACAGCTAGTCAAGACAGTATACTTTAAATAGTAAAACTCAAGTTATGACGACAACATATGTTGATTACTAGGGTTACTCTATCTCATGTATTATTCTTGTTCTTATCACGTAATTTATAACAGACCGCTCAGGTGGCCTAAGTGGTTAGAGCGTCCGCATTGACTGCGAGAGATGGCTGGTTCGAACCTCGGCCGAGTCATTTCAAATACTTATGAATATGGTACTTGCAGCTGCCTCACTTGGCGCTCAGCATTAAGTCGACCAGTGTTGAGGACTGGTCGACCTGGTGTCAGGATATTATGACTGGGAGGTACATCATGCTACATGTCTAAGGGATGATGCCCCAGTGCTAGACATCACTACAAACTGCAACATTGCAGACATCGTAGCGATATGACTGAAATTTTTGAAAGCTACGTTAAAATTCCAAATCACACACACACACACACCTATCAATATAACAATAAATAATATTCAGTGCATAATGTGAAAGTCTTAACCAACCATGCACTTTTGAGGCTCCTGCATCCTTCGGTCCCACTGCATGGTTTCATATGGATACTCTCAGGTTTTTAAGTTAAAAGGCATGATCCTAATAAGAATGATCCTAGTGTTTATAACTTCACACAGACACTAAATGTGGAATTTTGCTTCACATTTGCTTTGAGACAGGCTAGAAAATGGATTGCTTTGTTTGATGATTGTCTTTCGCATGAGGATTAAGCATGGTGTAATCCTACCAAAAACCAACCCGCTGTAGCCCCACCACAAATTAAAGTTGAAAATGGAAACCATTTAATAATCAACAGTTTCCTCAATCCGAAGTTACATACACAAGTCTTTGGCACACTGTTCCAGTGCATTTTCAATGTGTTTAGCGTCAAGTCTTTGGCATTGCTTGTTTAGAGTCATTTTACTCAGCATCAGACTGCAGGAGTTTCCGCAACTCCCCGTCCCACTAACACGGTAAAATGGTCAGTTCCAATGATTTCGTCCCCACACAATTCATCCCACATAATTCGTTCATTATCAATTTCCCTATGAGGACTATTTATTTCTAGGAGTATTCGTTCTATTTCTTTTTCTGACAACAAACACTACATTCTATTGAGCATTGCCTGCTTGCGCTCAGAGCTTTGAATAAATATAATCTAATCAGATTACATAGAAATGGTTGTCACTTTACGCGTAATTAATATTATTGGTTTACAAAATTTAATTAAATGCATGCAATATGGCAGCATATGGTGATGTATAGCACTGGGGCATTATGTCCAACCCTGTCACATTATCGGACGCTCTAACATCTTATGTCATTAGAGCGATTTAAAAGTAATAAGAAAAAGAAGGAGGAGGAAGAGGATATTATTAGTATTATTATTAATATTATACAAAGGTATTGGTTCAATCAAGAAGTGATTTTTTAAAATTTTATACTTCATAAACTGCCTACCTATCTTCACAGGTAATCTACAAGCTTATCTAACGATAACGCAAAGAGATGTCAGTCTTGTACGTTCCTCTGCGATGGCAAACACTGTGACGCCTGTCTTCCCGGACGCTCAAATATTACGTTGTCCGATTTGTCTTGATGTCTATACAGCACCAAAGACCTTGCCATACATACATACATACCTTACACGCATAAATACATACCTATATTCATTTAATACCTATCATGGCCTATGTCTATATATATGTCTGTATGTTTATTTATCTATTAAGTTATATATTTGCTAAAAGTGTTGGTAAAGCAAAGAAAGACAAAATAGCCTATCCACAGGTCTCGAAAGTAAAATTTTCCTGTAGTACTAGTACTTTTCCTAATTTTAGCAGTCCAATGGCTAGTATGGTTTCGATTGTGGGAAGGATAAGTAAATATCCATCACGACTAGCACATTTCTCAATCTCTTAGACTTTCTAGCTGCAAGAAAATTTATGATATAATTATAGGCCTGACTTATCTAGATAAAGATAGTTACCTGTGCGGTTATGTGATATTTAACAAGGACGATAACGCAAGGATATGTCAGTCTTGTACGTTCCTCTGCGATGGCTAACATTGCGACGCCTGTCTTCACGGACGCTCAAGCATTACGTTGTCCGATTTGTCTTGATGTCTATACAGCACCAAAGACCTTGCCGTGCCTCCATACCTACTGCCAACATTGTCTACACAATTACGTTGTGAAGAATGTACCTAAGGGGAAAAAGGGCGCAACTTTCAGCTGCCCGGAGTGCAGAAAGAAAACACCGTCCCCACTTCCTGATATTCCTGTGGATAAATGGGCAGAATGCTATCCATACAACACTGTGGTGTTATCGGTGTTACCACCGGAGAAAAGGAAAGTAGATAACAGCTGTGGATCGTGTTTGTGTGAAGCAAAATCTGTTAGACCTACAACTTACTGCACGGTATGTAAAGACGCCCTTTGCCTTCCATGTGAGAAGATGCATAGGAAAAACAAGGCAACGAGAGACCATGCTGTTGTAAATATACAAAATCTCTTCACTGATTTAAAATTAGCTATTAGCCTGTCAGTGAGTGTCACATGCACTGAGCATGTTGGTAAAGAATACGAATTTTACTGCAAATCCCACAGTTGTATGTGCTGCTCAGAATGTTTCTACAAGAGTCACAGAGGCTGCAATGAGGTGTTACAAATAAAGGACCATTCCGAGAGATTAATGAAGGAAAAGGAATCAAATACAGTTGTAGTCGGATTGAAAAATCTCAAGTCCCATTTGGATCAATTTAAGAAACTTAACGAAGAATCGTTCTTGAAGATTAAAACTGAAATGAATAATATACCCGATGAAATTGAGCAACTCAGGAATAAACTGAACACTTTGCTGGATAATGTTAAAGCAAAACTTTTGGTGGAGAAAAATGCTTTACTGAAAGATGAGTCATTAATCCGAAATGAAGAAAATCAACAATGTGAATCCATCAGTTCTGCGATTACAAATTCCCTTCATCTGTTGGAAACCTCTTTGGCACATGGCAATCCTCTTCATGCCTTGACCATTCTGCATAAAACTGAGGAACAACTTGTCCATTATGAGTCCGCTGTGAAGGAGAAATATTCAAAAGTCAGGCACGTTGACGCCAAACTTTGTCTTGATGATCGCCTCCTGTCATTGACCAAAAGTAGCGAGACCTCTATAGCTAAAATTGATATTGTTGGAAAGAAGCACAGTCTGAAAACTTCCCATTTGCCCCTCGCTATAGAGAAAACAGTAAAATCACCCGCAGTAGGACATCCTGCATTGCAAACACAACATAACACTGTAGAAGGACATAAGCAGCCGCTGAAGTGGATCAGATCTAAGCCTCTAAAAGACTGCAAACCAGAAAGAATTGGAGAGTTTAAAGCACACTATCAGAACGGAAATAAACCTTCATATACTGGCATAACCTGTCTTCAAGATGATAAAATTATGCTTGTGGATGGCCATAATTGTTCATGTAGACTCTATGACTCGTCATATCAACACCTTGCAGATTACAATCTTTCTTCGTGGCCTTGGGATGTGTGTGTAGTGGAGGGATCTCGGTTGGCGGTAACACTTCCTGCAGAGCAGAAGATTCAGCTTTTGACGGTGGACAGGTCCATCCAGCCGGGCAGGAAAATCAAAACAAGTCTGAACTGTAGTGGCATAGCCGCCCTGTCTAGAGATCAGTTCTTTGTAATTGGCGGTAGGGATAATAATGTTCTATATGTGTGTATTGTATCTATGGATGGATCGGAGAAATCCTTTGTTGAAGTTGGTCCTACATATTATTGCGGTCATTTGGCAGTGAACAATAGCAGGACACGTATTTATGTGTCATGCAACCAAGATGCAGCTGCAGTGTACGCGTACAGTGTAGATGGCACTCGAATATTCAAGTATGAGCACCATGCACTGGATGGTGCAAGTGGTGTAGCGGTGGACAGGGAAGACAATCTGTATGTTGTTGGCAGGGTGTCTCGCAACATTCATCAAGTGTCCCCAGACGGAACTCTGGTTAAATTGTACCCCCCAGAAATCGCAACATCTAATGATGCTGTTTCCACAGGAATTCAAATCTGGCCCGTTGCTATCTGCTTCGCTTCTAGTGGTGATGAATTTTTTCTCTCAGAAGACCCGCCGCATGGAGAACCGGTACCACTTGTGCATAAATTTAAGATGACATGGTGATGACAGTATATTTGTGTTGCTGTTTGTGAAGTATTCCTTATTTCAATAAATTCACAAATTTCGTAACAAATTAAACGGAGAACGAAACATTATATAAAAGCTGTCCACATATCTTTAAAAATTATTTAAAAGATGAATAGATACCTCTCTTTGAATGCATTAAAGCCCATCTATAAGCATGTTGCCGCTAGGCTTGTGAGTTCTTTTTTAGATTTACACTGATAGACTGTGTGAGCTGACTAACTTTTGAGGTTACATCGGTGGTTATGTGACTCATTTGATCACCATCCCAATGTTGGTTATTAATAGTTTTGTCTTAATTTAGATAATATAATAATGAAATCTTGGAACATGTAAGACGAAACTAAGCTTCATTTTGTATCTATATACACATATCTCAACAAAGAAAATGGTTGTATTACAATCCACAAAAATGGGTATATCTGCGTTAATACGTTCAAGGTAGTTAAAGACAAGCCTTTCTGATAATACACTTCATGATACCAGTAGTGGGTGAATGTTTGCATGAGATGTTCTGTACCAAAAGAATAGCAGCATACACAGACACTATGGACTACAGTTATCTAGGCTGACATCTCGTTTTATATTCCTTGTTGGCTTTTCATCGTGTGAAGCTTACATATATAAACGGATTAGATAAAAATAATATACATAATGTATGTTTATTTATGAAACAGTTATACTGTTTTATTGCCATGCATCTTGTAAATATTGCTTTTATTGTAATGAAATAGATTTGAAAAATGCATTCATCCGTTGTTTGAATGGTCAAACTGTCATTTTAAAGAGATTTTGTTAAAACAACAACAACAAACAAAACTGTCAAGACAACTGAGAGATCCGAGTTTGATTAGATTCGAAATGATTTCAAATTCGAAATGATTTCAAAGTCATTATGCCTCCAGGATAACAATAAATGTAAAGACTGGTCTACTAGACAATATGGAGAATAGAAATGATGATACTAAGGTATCTACATTGATAGAGCTTCGATGGGACTGTAAGTCACTAGATACAGAGTTGGTTCTGTGCGGCGAAGTAAGGTCTTATCGACTTCTGTGGTATCATCAATTTTCGTGGTTGGTGGGAGGTGGACCAGTTTGTAAGGTTTTCGTTGTTGCCCCGAACCGCAAATTTAAATGAGCCACGTAGGATGATGCACACACACACACACACACACACACACACACACACACGTTTTCGTAGTGTTTCATTCTTAGATATTAACACAACTACTAGTATTTGATAAATCAAGGTCAATACTGTAATCTGGTAATTAAATATTAGTTTTTACATGTGTTTCTTTTATTTTTTATTTTAACCTTTTGAAACAGGAAGGTAGTATGATGGGATACTTTAGCGACAATTGGAAAACACATTAGAGACACACACTCCCTTATGAAAGTTTAGCGACAAGACTTTTCAGATCATCCTGGGCACGTTTAGCGATAACGGAATTGAACATGTGTAATATTTGGACTGTATAGCGACAATGGAAATTTGGGTTGTCGTATAGGGTAGCGGGTAGCGGGTAAGTTCATCTAGTTCAGCGGGTGGCGGGTAAGTTCAGCCAGTTCATAAACTATACCAATAAAACAACACTGATAGATAGATAGATAGATAGATAGATAGATAGATAGATAGATAGATAGATAAAAACATATACAACACCTAATCTATACGATCGACTAAAATAATTTTTATAGGCAAAGAGAGGGCCTTTGGGTTTCTTCTAATTTCTTCTTTTTCTCCACCAACTTCTTATTTTCTCTCGTACATTCTTGTTCTTCTCTTTCTTCTCCTCTTTCTTACTCTCCTCATCCTCATTTTTTCTATTCTCATTCTCCTTTTCTTTTTCTATTTTTTCATTTCAGGCTCTCATTCTCTTGTCCTCTTTTTCATCCGCCTTCTCCTCCTTTTCCTGTTTCAGTAACTCTCCTAGTCTTTCTTTCGTCTTTCTCAAACTGTTTATTTCCATCTTCACTTGTTGGGGGCTATAAGAATAGCGATCATCATTTACTTTGACGGGTACCTCTTCCACCATATGCAGATCGTCTAATTGAATAAGGAATAAGTAACCAATATTCCCGATTCAACTATTTCTACATACACTTATTCCATATTCACATCCAGTCGGGTTTTCATTCTTTATTCACAGTTCCATGAGTAACTGGTCATAACTTACTTATTGAAGATTAAAAACCCGTCAGGGCATACATAGGTGTTATTCTAACCCAGTTAGAGAAATCATAGTGTTATTTGGTACCAGCTATATAAAGCTGCCTAGAGACAAATCACGGATTATGTGGAGTAAGAGGTTAAGATATTGGTGGGTATACATAATTAGTAATTTGAAATAGGATTAGTTAGTTGTGTTAGATGTTTGGTCCGCGTCCTGTTGTGCATGGCGCCAACTATTAGTATTTGTATTTGAAAAACTTACTAATGACTCAAGTAAACGTGAAACCCACAAAAAACAGACAAGTGTGAAATTGTAGATTTCTCTTATGTGGCCATAATATGCTTACAGAAGAATTATTTCAAGTATCTACGGGTTTAGCAAACCTAAAGTTGACATGGAAATATTGTCTTGAAGTCCCTGGAACTTGGTAAACAAGCATACGGGTGGGTGTATGAAACATGCTCAGTGTTATTCAAATCCAATAATAGTTAGTGCGAAATAAACCCGTACCTAAACGATTTTGACTGCAACTTCTGATGGACAGTTTCTATTCAGGAATGTTTTCCAACAAAACCCGGAGTCATTAAAAGAGTTCGTTTAACCGATTTCCAAAACTTGGGGCTACATGGGGGGGGGGGGGGGATTACAACATATGCGGCAAGAAGACAATATCTTACTTATACAGGTGGGCCAATACGTCTCCTCTTTAAAGAGTTTTGACATGGACTTTTCATTGACATTTTATCTCTAGGTGGTAGTGTCGAGACACGAAAAAAGTCCTGCTGAATCTCATCGAGAGGAATCAGTGAAAAAAGGGGCAATCTATGGGCACCGGTTATGAAAAGAAACACAATTTAGAACGATTGAATAGATTGTAATTATTGAACCCATTTCTAGAATGTATCGATTTCAACGCATCTAGGACAATTTGTAGTTATGGATTTCTTCCAAATGTAGGGAAAGTTAAAAGAAAATTCGTCGACCCGATTTCTTGGAATCTGGAGATCAATATATGATAGTTGTAACAAAGTCCATTAGCTGACTACCTCTTCAGTCCATATACGGTTGCTACAGTTCACCACTAAAATAATCTTGACATTTATTAATGTACGATCTCTTCTAAACATGGATATATCTGACTCCCAAAAGCATTTGTGACAGTGTTTGTCTAATACAAGCGGAAAACTGAAAGGCTCTTTACGGATACCAGCAGTATTTAAAACCGTTACAATCTATGAACAGATTGCAGCTATACTTTGACATGCTTGAACCCTTACTCGGCGAATTTTGATTTCAACGCCTGTTTGAAAGTCGGTAAAGAGTAACCAATCCCAATGTAGGAAACCTTTGAAGAAAATTTAGTTGAGACGATTTTGCCGAATTCCCGGTTTGATGAAAGAGGGCGGGCACAACACATTCGATCAGAAGATTACACCTTACGTATATAGTTGGGCCTCTACGTCTCCTTTTTAGAGACTTCTGACAATGGACCTTCTTTGATAGTTTATGTCTGTGCGACAGATTCCGTCCAAGAAGGAAGTCCTGATCAATATCGCAGATAGGAAAAAACGATGTGCACCGGGTATGAAAAACACTAAAATGTTGAAAGATTGTATCAAAGGTTTGCACTAATTGAACCTCTTACTAAGAGGATTTTGATTAAAACGCTTCTTGGATATTATGGAAATAACAGTAAGAAAAATTGGAAGAAAACACGTCGAGTCAATTTCGAGAAAATCTCGGCTAGATGGTTAGTCGAGCACAACACATGACGTAAGAGTTTATATTACATTTACAACTGACCTAATAGTCCCCTGTTTATACAGTTTGTACATAGACTCATCTTTGATAATTGTAATAAATATGGGGTATCCGTCATTTGCATATAGCTCTCCATTTTATGGATTTCATAGATTTTAGTGAACACATGACCGATTTTGGGAGGTTGGTATCCTCAGCACGACGAATTAGCCAGTTGCTGGGGGAAAACGTCACAGATGTCAGTGTTGCTGCATTTCAGAAGGACATTTTTTAATTTTATAGTAAGATCAGGTCAGAGTCCCATAGGTGTCCATGGAGATGAGTATTTAAACCTACTTGTATGAAACGATTATGTGAGTTCATGTGCAGTATTCGTGATGGGTGACTAGTAAATTGTATAATAGAGTAATTCAAAAGGGATGGCTCCGTTGCCTGGAGACTCCTTGTGTTGTTCTTATGATGGTAAATATGGTGCAAGGTTACAGACGAAATGAGTCTTTAAAACATAATTTAACTGGCCTGAGGTAACGCAGGTAAAATAGTTCCTTCTAAAGAATGGAAATACTACCGCTGCGTTACGGAAGTGGAATAAGGAGAAACCGTGCAGTTGTGAAGTTGTGGAGTCAACATGAACCCTCCATGGATATTTAATCTCTAGGAGTCCACCTACGAAGTAAGTCATGACAAATTTCGTGGAGACGAAACAGCAAAATCAGGAGCATCTTGTGGGGGGGAGGAGTACTGATTATGAAAACAACGCAAATGTTAATAAACTGTATCAATAGTTTGTACTCATGGGACCCTTACTTAGAGGATTTTGATTTCAACACCTCTTATACTGTTTCGAAAAAGTCGCGAGTTTCTCGAAATCTGTACGACGAATTTTCTTTACACTTTTTTGCTGTTTGAAAGGGGCCATTTTTCGAAACAGTATAAGAGGCGTTGTAATCAAAATCCTTTAAGTAAGAGTCTCATAAGTAGAAAACGTCTTATTTCTGGCTTCTTGTCGCCTGTGGTCTGCGACTGCGTCGTCAACTGAGTCGCTGAGTCGTCGACTGGATCGTCGTCTGGATCGTCAGGTCGCCAGCTGTGTCGCTGTACTGGTTGCAGAGGTTAGACTGGGTCTACGACTGGGTCATAGAGTTGTAGACTGGATCGCTGAATCACTGGCTGGGTGGCTGACATGGTGGCTGAGTCGCCGACTTGGTCGCCCAGTCGACGATTGTGTCTCCGAGTGAGTCGCAGAATCGTTGAATGTGTTGCTGTGTCGCAGAGTCGCCGATTGGGTTGCAGAATCGTCGACTGTGCCGCACAGTCGCCGACTTGGTCGTCTGTGAGTCGCAGAATCGTCCGCTGGGTGTCCTGTGGTTGTCGAGTCACCGATTGGGTCTCCGAGTGAGTCGCAGAATCGTCGACTGTATTGCTGACTATGTCTCAGAGTCGCCGACAGGTTCGCCAGCTTGGTCGCCGAGTCGCCGACTGGGTCTAAAGACTCGGTCTCAGAGTCGCCGATTGGATCCCAGAGTCGACGATTGTGTCACTGACTTAGTCGCAGAGTCGCCGAATAGGTATACGAGTGAGTCGCAGAATTGTCGTCTGTGTCGCAAACTTGGTCGAAGAGTCGCCGACTGTGTAACTGACTATCGCCGGCAAGGTCGTGGTCTAGCATCGTTTCTCGATCAAGATCAACACACAGAGCGACAAATAGTGCGAAATGAGGTGACAAGATATATCATCAGTTCAAATGTGTATTGTCGCAAGATTTCCGCGTTTCTTGGACGAGTCTTTTAGCGCCTGTATCCTGGTGGACGAAAGTTCATGTCCCTACACTTTTTAAATTCTCCTTTTCCTGTTCAGTTAACCACGACTAAATGTGCTTGCTCCGGCGGGTGGCCATACTGCTTGTCTTGCAAGGGGACGTATTTACACAACACCGCATCATAACACACCACAATTGGAGCAACATATATATATATATATATATATATATATATATATATATATATATATATATATATATCCCCCCGGGCGGAATCACGTGACCCAAACTAAGACACTAGACAGTACTAATGAAGCCCGCTAACACTTAAAATTAAACATAAACTTTAATGAAACTAAAATTAGCTTACATGAAACGAAACTTAATTCGTGGATAGCCTCTACCACCTCTATATAACATTACAACGAAGAGTAAATGTTAAACTTCGTTAGGAGGGTACGTAATATCCAAACTTTACATGTAAGATATTATATCCTTGCGGCATGTTTAATACCGAACTTCTTTTTCTAGCCGAGAAATCTCGAAATCGGGTGTACGATTTAAATTTTCCTCATGTTGGTAACGATACCGGGTTAGATATTGCTGAAGAAGCGTTGAAATAAAATTACTTTTAGAAGAGGTAAAAATAGTAAAAATATTGAACCAATCGGTCCACATTGTGCATGTGTTTTCATACCCAATAACCATAGGAACCCGCTAATTTCGATGATTCTTGTCGACGAAATTCGTCAGGACGTCCTACTTCGGTCGCCTCTATTCAACAGAGATAAAATTACAAGCAAGCGTCCCTTTCAAAACTCTTCAAAGAGTAAACGTAATTTCCCAATTGTATACGTAAGATATAATCTTCTTACGGCAGGCAGTTTACCCAAATCCATTATACAACCAAACGTTTCTCACAATCGGTTCCACTAATTTTCTTTAACATTTTCCTACTGTTGGAACACTCTTATGTATATTTGATTTAATTTATATCTGATTTAATTGTTTGTTAGCTTCAAAATCATTTTATTTTTAAATTTCATTATATGTCAAAATAACGTAGTTTCGTTTACTAGGAAATAATATTTTTTTTTGAAATTAGTTTGACCTTGACTCTTCATTTTTGTAAACATAAGGCTGATCTGGTTCCCGACCTTAATTCAAAGTTAGTAACAGCCACGTGAACAAGTTATTTTTTATTTATTTTTATTGTGGGAATATTAAGGTTGAGATCGAGATTGTTTTCGATATGTGACCCTCGGCTTGTAAATAGCGTTTAGTGACGTAAACAACTTTTATTCTCAGAGTAATAAGGACATACAGGGGCTATGTGATATTTTATATATAAACATGATCACGTGATTCTCTATTTCGCAATTAGTCATTTCCAAAATTGCATATTACTTAGTTTTAATAGTGATGCTTATAGATCGATCTTACAGTCTGGGCTTGAAAACGCTTGATGTCAAGTCGTTTCCTTCTGTCGTAGCCAGTTTTTGAATTATATGTTAATTTGTCTTCAGATTATTATTGGATTGTAAAGGATTAATTCGTTTCTCTGTAAATATTTGTTGTGCTCATACATAATTCTTGAACAACGACATTTCTTAAAATTTGTATTTGGATTTCAAAAACCGAAGGAGTATTTCTTGTGTCCTACAACAACATTCAACAGAATACAGCATACGTCCTCACCTTCCATCTTGGATTCTTCGTCGGGACTCGAACTTGAAATCATTAGAACATTATATTGTTAGGTCTTCTAACATTTTATTCGTGGATTATTCTTGGAGTTTGTTTTGTAGATGTGATTCTTGAAACCATAAGATTTTTATTTTTTATTTTTACAGTATTTTTCTTGGGAAATAAATTATTTGTTCAATTTTTCAAAGCTTGTTTTCACTTTTTCTTTTGATGCTGTTTATTCGAGCTTAAACACGTAACCTAAAAATTGGAGGCATGTCCGGGTTTTGAAGTTGTGCTAAGATATTTCAGAACATTTTTTTTAAAGTTTGAATGTGTTTGAAATATTAGTGAAATCGACAAACTGTTTCTAAAACGTCATAAAAAGTGGAAATCTTTCTTTCAAATCCTACACAGGAACAGTTAGATCTTTTCAAAAAAGATGAATTGATTCAACTTGCCAGAAAATACGATCTTTATGAGATGAAGTCATCTTTAACGAAACAAGAAATGATAAATATTTTTATTCAATATTTGGTAGAAAAGAAATGTTTGGATAAACATGCTTTGGTTTCGATCAGTAAGTCTGTATCTGGTACAAACATGAAGGAATTACAGCTAAAATACAAGCTAGAATTGGAGTTGAGGAAGCTGGAATTTCGCAAAGAAAAAAGAGAAAGACAAACGCAATTACAAGCAGAACAAAAAAAAACATGACAAATACATTTACAAGAAAAACAAATACAGTTACAATTTCAGAAAGAAGGGGGGGTGTAAGAGAGAAAGAAAAGCAAATGCAATTACAAAAAGAACAAATGCAAATGCAATTAAATAAGGAAGAACGAGAGAATGGTAGGGAATATCAATTTAGAATAGAAGAAATGGAGCTGTCAAGTGAAAATCATATTACAAATTTAAGTTTTGATCTTGCAAAGAATATTAGATTAGTGCCCCCTTTCAGAGAAAAAGAAGTAGACAAATATTTTACTCGTTTTGAAAAAGTTGCTCAAAATTTGAAATGGCTAAGGGAGCATTGGATTCGGGTATTACAATGTGTATTCACTGGTAAGGCTAGTGATATTTACAATTCACTGTCAGTTCACCGAATGTGGTAACACTGATATGGTTAAAGAATGCATCCTAAAGGGTTATGAGCTAGTCCATGAAGCTTATCGGTAAAAATTCAGAAACTATAGAAAGGAAGCTGGACAAACGCATGTCGAATTTATTATGGAAACAGAGCAGTTATTTGATAGATGGTGTTTAGCCAAGAAGTTTTGATATTATGGAAGTCTCAAACAACTTGTATTACTTGAAGATTTCAAAAACTGTGTCTATAGTGGCATTAATTCTTATCTTGACGAACATCAGACTGAAATCTTGGAAAATGTTGCTCGAGCTGTTGATGAGTATTCTTTAACTCATAAAGTTCCTTTTGCAAATAAGACTTGTACTCAACAGTCTACTGGCAGAAACGTATTTCAATCTAATACAAGCCATTCTAAAACTCAAACTGGCACAACTTCTAAAACAAGCTTCTGATAAGCTTGATTAAAGATCATTGTCTCTTCCTACGTGTACCTATTGCAAAAAGAAAATGCACGTTTTTTTTCTGATTGCTACACGTTGAAAGAAAGGCATCAGAATCAAAACAGACCAATTCCAAATGCTCTTATTATTAATAGGTCAAGATCACATTCGTGCATTAAAAGCTGTACATTTTTTGGGTCTAATAAATCCCAGTCTGATTTTATTATGGAGAATTATGAATCATTCATATCGAAGGGTTCTATATTACTCTTGGGTGATTCGGCCAGTCATATCCTTATTAAAATATATTTAAGGGACGAGCTTCTCAGAGTCTTTTGTTGTCAGGTACTTTGCATTTTTCTGAGAAGTCTTCTTCTAACGAGAGTGTTCTTATTCAGGGAGTAGAGTGCGGCTTTGTTAATGTTGACCTCCGTTGTGTAAATGTGTCATCAGACTTAGTCTCACGACCCGTGACAGTCGGCACAGCGTCTGTTTTACCCGTTGAGGTCATTCTATTATTACTAGGTAACGACCTAGCTGGAGACAAGGTTGTGGTTAATCTACTTGTAACTGACAAGCCATGCTTGGATCACAAAGTCGATCCAATTCAAAAAGAATTCCCTGATTTATTCCCAGCTTGTACAGTTACCAGAGCTATGGCAAAGAAAGATCTTGAGAATGATGTTGATAAGAAAAGTATTCATTTAGCTGACACATGTGTTGGTCAGGCTTGTCATGAGGACACTTTCACTCCTTTTTTGGATCAATCAGAATGTATTGATCACAGTGATCCTCTTTTAACGAAACATTCTCTTTATTTTAATCAGGGTGATAAACGACAATTACTTGTCGTCGAACAGGAAAAAGATCATGCGATCTCCTGTTTGTTGCAAAGAGCCATTAGTGAACTTGTATCTACTGAAATTCTTGTCTGTTATTTCATTAAAAATGAAATTCTTATGAGAGGATGGAGGCCTCCCGAGGTACCTGCTGCTGATGAGTGGTCAGTGACCTATCCATTTGTAGTTCCAAAAACCTTACAGACAGGAAATTCTTAGTATGGCCCATGTAACTCCATTGTCTGGTCATTTAGGGATTAATAAAACTTATCACAAGATCTTGACTCACTTCTATTGGCCAAATATCAAAAGTGATGTTAGTAAATACTGTAGATCTTTTCATACCTGTCAAATGGTAGGAAACCCGATCAGAAAATACCTAAGGCTCATCTACAACCTATTCTTGCCTTTGACGAACCATTAAGTAGAATGGTAGCTTGTGTTGGTCCTTTACCTAAAGACCAAATCAGGTAACCAATACCTGCTGAACATTATGTGTGCGTCAACAAGGTTTCCGGAGGCTATTCCCTTGAAGAATATAAAATCTAAAACGATAGTAAAAGCTTTGATTAAGTTTTGTTTACTCAGTTTGGCCTTCCCAAATCTGTCCAGTCTGATCAAGGCTCAGATTTCATGTCTGGAACTTTCCATCCTTCTTGTCGACGAAATTCGTCCTGACTTCCCTTTCTGGTGGACTTTATCCTCTAGAGACAACATATCAGTCGAACTCCTGTCTCTAGCTACGAAATCTCGAAATGGGCTCGAAGACTTTTCTTCAAACATTTCATACTGTTAGACCGGGTCCCAATTTAGATACTGTACAAGATACGTTTAAATCTAAATCCTCTAAATTTGAATACAATTATTAGACTATTGATACAATCAATGAACTTTTGCGTTTTTCATACCCGATTCATATAGCCTACACCCCCTCATATCGATGACTCCTCTCGACGAAATTCATCAGGACTTCTTTCTTGGATGGACTCAATCCTCCTATAAAATGTTAACAAGGGTCTATGTCAAACTCTATAAATAAGGGACTCTATAGCCCAAATATATATGTAAAATACATGTGTTGTGCCCGACCGCCTTTATGCGGTCGCGACTTTATCGAAATCGACTCAACGTATTTATGTATTTTTATTTTATTTTAATTTTAGCACGGGTGCCTAACCAAGTGCTGTCCAACAGGCGTTGAAATCAAAGTCCTGTAATCAGAAGTTCAGTTAGTACAAACTCTTGATTCAGTCTATCAAATCTATGCGTGTTTTTCATACCTAGTACCCATCGGATGGCACTTATATCGCAGTTTGCTATCGAGGAAATTCGTCAGGACTTCGTTCTAGAGTTAACTCTATCCCCTGGAGATAAAATATCAAAGAAGGTTCCTTGTCAATACTATATACAGATATAATATCACGGCATGTGTCTTACTTGACCTTCGTCTAGCAGTAGATTTCTCCAAACCGCCTCGATGAATTTAAAAAAGAATTCTTTTTCTACTGTTAGGACGTGTACCTAGTTAAATAGTATACAGGAGCGAAGGGTAAGAGAAAAGAGGAGAGAAGCGAAATATATGTAATTTTTAATAAAAAAATAATGAAAGGAATATTTGGTGATTAAGTGGGGTTTTAATTGAGGGAGGGTATATTGGTTTTTGTTAGGCGGGTTTCTTTGCTGAATTAGTCAGGTCACTTAGACGGGTCATAGTCGCTCGTCATAACTGTTTTACCTAACAGTTTGTTAGGATTTGATTGAAGGGGGGGGGGGTACATATATTTTTTGGATTGAGATGGGTTTTTTTGCTGAATTACGCAGGTCACTTAGACGGGTCGAAGTCGCATATCCTAACTATATTACCTAACGGTTTGTGTAGGTTTGATTAACGGGTTTAGGGGTACAGATATTGTATGGGTTAAGATGGGTTTCTTTGTTGAATTTCTCAGGTCACTTAGACGGGTCAAAGGCGCCTATCCTATCTGTATTACCTAACGGTTTATTTGGATTTAATTGGGGGGGGGGGGACACGTAGTTTTGGGGGAAGACTGGTTTCTTTGCTGTATCACTCAGGTCACTTAGACGGATCAGAGTCGCCCGTCTTAATTGGTTACCTGACTAGTTTATTTGGGGTTTGTTGGATCCTATATTTAGCCATGTTGTTTCAAAGTATTTCAATATGTTAAGATTTGTTAATTGTTTGTTAGGATTTGTTGGGTATAGGAAGGTTAGATATTTATAGGGGGATCCAATTTCTTTCTGAGCTCTTTGAAAGTTGTTTCTTGCGATCTGGAGTTTAGTGCAATCATTGCATTCATGATCTACTTCTTCTACAGTGTGACAACTGTAGCAGTTTATGTTTGCTGGTTTTGGGCTTAAGTATTTACCAAAACTTCCTGCCAATCTTGTTTTTCCCTATCATTATGCGGTTAATGAGTTTTTGGTCTTCACTTTTACCCTTGGGTGATTTGATGGATCGATCTACTGTTTTCGGACTGAGTGCAGTGTCCTACCTTTAGGGGTGGAATTCCAGTGTTCCTGCCATTTTTGGTTAATATAGGTTTATACGAAGCATTGTGCTTCTGTAGAGCTATATCTGAGTGTGGCTGGATTGGGATCTCCTAATTTGACTTTAGCGAATTTGTTTGCTTGTTCATTGCCAGGGATTCCTATACGAGATGGTACCCATATAAACTCTTTGGTTCCTCGTGGATAATTCTTTGACCATATGGTAGGTCCTTGCAAGAAAGAGCTCTCTTGACCTAGTGTTGCGATGTTTGATTGAGTTTATTACACTTAAAGAGTCGCTAATAATGACAGCTTTTGGGATGTTATTGTCAGTGAGCCATTTGAGTGATTCAGTGATTGCCCAGAACTCTGTGGTGTAAACAGAACAATTGTCTGGTAGTCTGGTCCCTATTTGGATATTATATTCACGGATAACTATTGCAGCTGCTGTTCTTGGTGTTTCAGTTGTTTTGGATCCGTCTGTGTAGACTTTAGTGAATCCAGGGTAGGTGGTTTGAATATCTTTTATGATAAGTATTTTTAGTTTGTTTTCTTGCTCCAGTTTGTTTACGTATTCGGTGGCCTTGGTGTTTGTCCTTGGGTTAGTTTGCAACCAACGGGCTTGGTCAGGTGGTTTAGTGTATTCTTCCTGTTACTCAAGGATTGGGAGATTTTCCTTTAGCTCTAAGACTAGTTTGTCGCCTGGTACATTTGGAACTAGTTTTTCTTTGAAGGTAATATTGAATCTGTTTATGACTATTTTAGTGCGGGTGTATTTGTGTGGTTGGCTAATCGAATTGAGTATCTGAAAAGCATTTCTTGTTTTCTCAGATTTAGCGGCATTTCCCCAGTGAGAACTTTAAGCTCGTCTAGTGAGGTAGAGGGAAGTGCACCAGTGCACACGATTAGTGCTTCCCTTTGAATAGTTTCAAGTTTATGTAAGAGTGGTTGTTTTGCCGAGTTGTAAATTTGACAACCATAGTCCAATTTGGATCTTACTAGTGATCTGAAGATTGTTAGCAATGTTTCTTGGTTGGATCCCCATGTTGTTCCTGTAAGATTTCTTAGTAAGTTTATTTCTTTGCTGTATTTTTGTATAAGTTGGTCTATGTGGTGGTTCCATGTTAAGTGGTTGTCAAAAAACGTACCTAGGAACCTTGCCACCTTTACATACTTAATTAAATTATCCTGAATGTAAAGGTTAGGGTACTCTAGTTTATAGTTTAGTTTGGGGGAGAACATGATGGCTACTATTTTTTCGTGCGAGATTTTAAACCCCCATTTATCTGTCCATGTCCTTATGTTATCTAAGCTTTGTTGGATTTCTTTAATAACTGGTTTGCAGACGAGGTTATCGGCCCTCCAGATTCCGCTATTGTCGGCAAATTGCGATAGGTTAACTTTAGTGGTTTCTATGTTATGCTTTAGGTCATTAATCATAATATTGAAGAGCGTAGGGCTAAGTACGCAAATCATAAACGCATACCTTTGTCTTTGTCAAGCACAGACGTGAAGCAAAACATCCTTTACACTCACTTGACATAGTATCTACTATCCACTCAGAAGGGAAGGGTAAATAGACCAAATATACTATACAAAAAACAATATATACTATCTACACACGAGAAGGAGAAAAAAAAAAAAACACAATATAAACTATCCACACGAACGTACGCAAATGCATACAAAATCAAAATATACTGTCAAAACCCCCAATATCTACTATCCGCACACGGTAAGGAGAAAAAATTCGAAATATCTACTATCCACACAAACGTCCGCGAACACAACAAACCCCAAAATTTACTATCCACACAAACGTACGCGCACTCATACAAACACACACTCTACTATCCACACAAACGTACGCGAGCGCATACAAACAAACAAACACATACGCACACACACACACACATACAAATACACAGAGGGAAGAAGAAAAAACAAAACCAAAATATACTATCAGCAGAGAAGGGAGGGACAACAAACCCCAAATATACTATCCACACAAACGTACGCACAGGCATATATACATAGACTCTGTTATCTACACAAACACACACTCTACCATCCACACAAACGAACGCGCTCGCATCCAAACTACAAAATCTACTATCCGTACAACCGTACGCGAACGCATACAGACACTATACTATCCACACAAACACACACTCTGATATCCACAGAGAGAAAAAAAACCCTCTCCACTGAAACTTACGCGAACGCATACAAACACATACACACACAGACACAACAGAGGGAAGAAGAAAAAACAAACCCATATAAGCTACCTACACAATGTACGCCTGAGCATACAAACACACACACACACAAACACACACATACACACACGACAAAGGGAAGAACAAAAACAAACCCAAAATATACTATGCACACAAATGGAAGAGGAAACAAAATATCTACTGTCCACACAAACGTACGCGCACGCATACAAACCCCAATTATAACATCCACGCACGGGAAGAAGAACAAATAAACCAAATATGCCAGCTACACAACGTGCGCAAACGCACACACACATACCAGAGGGGGAAGAAGAAAAAACAAACCCAAACATAATATTCACACAGTGGGAAGAGGAAAAAACAAACACAATATCTCCTATCCATACAAACGTACGCGCACGTATACAAACCCCAAAATCTTCTATCAACACAAACGTACTCGAACGCATACAAACATACACTCTACTATCCACACAAACACACACTCTATTATTCACACAAACACACACTCTACTTTCCACGCAAACGTAGTCGAACGCATGCAAACACGATATATGCTATCCACAGAAACACACAATATACTATCCACACAAAAGTACGTGCACGCATATAAACCCGAAAATATACTACGTTTAGTCATTTTATTGGTTGAAATTTATTTTTGTACTCAATGAACTCATCCACATCTTCAACTTAATCATCTCTACATTCATATTGATCAAACAACATGCTTAGTTCATCAAAAAGACATCTAATAAATAGAACCGACGTCTGCTATAAGAGTATATTGATTGATTAAAATAAAATCTAGTACCTAACGCATGATGCTATTATTGGACGCACATTTCGTGCAGTAGGAGGTATTGCAGTATTGAGAAATACTGTACGATTCTGGCAATGACATGGTCATTTTCTGAAATATAGACCATTGCACCTCGCCCACGATTTATTCGGTGACACCCTAATTGACTGATTATAACCGTCTAACTTAAGATCTTCTTCAACAACGCTATCGTCTAGATGAGTCTCTGTAAGTGCTATCATGTGAGAATCATCGAAATATGTAGCAATGAATATAATTTATTGCAAACTCAACTGATATTTAAATGTACAAAAGATAAAGCATTATCCGACGATGTCATAAGTTAGGTATTGTAGCTCTATGAATCAGACCAATCTTAACATTTACAACAGCTTCGAACTGGACTCAGCTCAGTGTAACGGATAATATAAGAACTAGAACCATCCATATTACACAAACGAACTAATTTTTGTGATCACTTGATTTGCAACAATATTACAGCATAGATTAAATTCATTATATATCTGTTAATATTATTGGTAAGTTGTAAAAGCTCCGACAATTCAACATACAAGTTAAGAACTGCATACGAGGAAGCCAAATACTCATTTTTATAACGGCGTCTGCATCTAATGTAATAAGGAGATTGATACACACAACATCAGTACAGCTTATCTTTTTCTTAGTAGGTAGAACTCTAGCTATGTCAAATAAACGTAGGATATATATCCTATGTGAAATATCAGAACAAGGCAAAGTGTGCTTTATGATCTTACGTAAACGATGAGACGAACTTTCTTTGGCCCTTGCTTTAAATCTTCTAAAGAATACAGTTCGTACAGTTTAACGTACAAAATGTAACATATCAAGGTCTAAAGTACAAAAACGAAGAAATGCAGAGTATTAATACCGGAATGCAGGAAGAATGAATACATACGTACTGAAAGAGTGAAAAAGAACAAATTAAGACATGAACGTATAAATGTTGATTTGTCATAATGAGTTACTTAATCATTCTGCAGTGGAAATCGTATCTGATCTAATTAATATTTACAAACACTAACAAAAGGAGAGAGAAAAAGAACATTCGATAGTATGCAAATAAAAGATTGTGCATTTTCATGATGAAGTCGACATTAATTTAAAAGAAACAAACAAACAAATAAAAGTAATTCATCTGTCTTCTTCTAGAAGGTCACATGCAAGGCTGTAATAAAATAATGGTGGTCCTATCAAATATGTAATTGTGTCGATAATTTTGAGGTAAACAAACATTTTGCTAGGGATCGCATTGGTGTAATTTATTGTTTTGATAATTAAACTTGTTGATACAACTCGGCTTCAATCCTGCCTTGAGGCAGTAAAGGCATACTTAAAAATTGGATTACCTCCCTTTGCTATGATAGTGCCATTCTAAACTGATGCTAATTTGGTGGTAAAATTCAATCTGAAAAAAAAAATCGTATTCTTTGATACCTTCATTGTGGTTAATGTATACATTCTATGAGGAATGTGCATCATAGGTATACATGACTGTCTCCAAATTCTCTATATGGTTACTTCTCGAACTATTGTAATTAAAATATATCATTTCGTCTTCTCCTCTTCTAACCTATTGAATCATGCACAATTCTTCTGCATTGAGCGTGGGAGAAAATATTTGTAGGTTAAGGAATCACACAGTAGGACCTGAATAAATTGTCCTACAAAAGCAAATCTATAGCGACAAATCGCTTCCTTTGTGTACCTTTTAATGAGATTAGTACAAAACACACACTGAGATTCTGTGTGAGTAATACGTACATGAAATTTGGAACAGTTTGTTATCTGGCTATGCTTCTTGCCCAGCAAGTTTCATACGTCCCTTGCAATGAGTAGTATATTATGTTATCCTCATATCCACGCGTTTACAATTTGATTTCAGACTGTGCAGATAGATTATTCCGTGGAATGCAAAATGCAGAGACCAAAGAAGATAAGGTCAAGGTCACTGGGAAACAGGTACGTACTATGGTGTCAGGGCAGTAACTTGAAATCTGGACACTTGACCACAATTGGATGACACACACAAAATGTTTGATTCTTACGTTTTTTGAAAGGTCAACTTTACTTTAACTTCCATTCGTTTGCTTTTAATACAACTATTTATAGACCAATACTGTATAACTTATGCTTAATGTTTGTTATATTCAGTGTTTACGTTTGGGACTAACATAGCAGGAGTATTTATTATTGATATGTGGTGTCACTTTAGGTGCAAACATAGAAAAGTGAGCATTGATCTATTTTACATAAGGTGCCCCTGTTAGTGCCGAAAAAAAGGAAATATCGACTTTTATTTGTCGTGTCCAAGTTAGGGCATACAAAAAAAAGTAGTATGGATTTTTTATGAGGTGCCTAAGTCAAGGCCTAAATTAAAAAGTGAGTATTGTTTTCTATATTTGCAGTGTCCATGTTAGGTCCTGACATATAAAATGGAGTGTTGGTGCGTAAGAACTTACCTTATAACTAATGTACTGAACTGTATCATTTCTTCATGGCATCACTGGGCCAATTTAGCAAATCAGCTAAGGTTACAATTGTGTACGACACGTTTTAATGCTATAGTTGCAAGTATTCCTTGAACAATGTCTCAATACAGTATAGGTCCATTTGTGCCATGAAGATGACACAACAAAATATATTACAACATAAACTGAGGCTTATGCTCTGATCAATAGGTTGGAATATACCAACATATAAATTGGATCTGAAGGAATCAAAGTCTACAATTTATAGCTTAAATCTCTTATAATGTAAATCATCATTAATATACGTGTATTAGCCTTAGGTTCCATTCCTGTGCATGTATTCAAATAATAAGATAATATATAAGCAGTTATCTGTACGTTTGGAAATTGTCCATGGATCTCTAAACGTCGTAAGATTCACCGTTTGATTGATATCAGTAAGCAGCAGGGAAGTTGTACAGACCAGCCGTTCCAACCAAAATAAACCTTCCTACGAGAACTTTCTCCGTAGAAGCCTCAGATTTCACTTTTGAGGCCTCCTACGAAAATTAATTTGCGTAAAATCCTCGCCGAGTGCAATTTATGTGTGCATTCGAGCAAGTAAAAAAGGAAGATTTTCAGGGGGGGGGGGTATGGGGATATTTTTTTGTGTTAATTTGATTTTGCAACGTTGGGCTGCTTTGGCCAATTTTACGTCGCATTAAAATAATATACTTGAAAATAATATGAGTCGGAAAACTAGCACAGTTGGAGAGCCTCATTCTGCTAGATTAGCGCGAGAACAATTAGCTGCAGTAAAGAAACTTATCCCGACAAAACAATTATTTAAAAGAAATGTTCGTAATTACGAAGAGACGCAACGCGGAATTGCTGAGATATCGTCGAAATGGCTAAAGCCAGTTACCGAAACAACCGAGCGAGTTGTATATGGTGACATAAAAGACCCGGAGATCAGGAAACGCGGAATTTATCCCATGTTGAAAGATATAGATGAACAATCACGAATATTACCGGAGCGATTAGCAATACTAGCACAACAACGCAAGCAACCTGCAATTGCTTATAAAATAAGTAAAGGAAAACCTGGAGTAGGAAGACCTAGAGTAGGAAAGGGGAAGTTTAATATCGATAATTTAAGAAAACATTTCACCGAGGATGGATGGGAAATAATATCACAACCGCTCTCGACACTGTATCCTGATATAGATCTATTTGGTAAATTTGCGGAAAATTTTTTTGATGATCGAGGAGAATATTTGACTGATGAAGGAAGGAAAAAATACAAAAGCCGTAAAGATTGGTATAGTATGTTATATAAAGTTTACGCGGAAAAAACACAGTCGAGAGAAACGGATCCATATTACAGAAGATTTTTAACAGCAGCAAGGGGTACTCATAATTTAAATGTGCAACGAGCAAAGGAAGAAAAGCAACGAGTAAAGGAAGAAAAACAACAAGCGAAAGAAAGAAGACAACAGGAGAAGGAAGAAAAAGCTAAAACACGGAAAGGAAAAGCAATACCAAAGGAAGATACTCAACCACAGGAAGAAGATATTCAACCACAGGAATTGGGAGAAGAATTTCAACCACAGGAATTAGGAGCCAGACCAAAAGAAAGAAGTCCACCTCAGGAAAAAAAGAAAAAACCAAAGAAACAAGATAAAAGTGACCAGGAACCAATAATTCAACCAAGCTACTATGAGCCACTTGCGAGGGGGGTGGAGGAAAAATTTACACTTCGTTCAATACCAATTGATCCTAATTTACCCGCTGATACTTATTTGAGAGAAGACAGCATGAAATTACTCGAAGGTCATAATTCAAGATTAGTTGTCGCTGCGGATGATTCTCCAGGAAATAGGAGTTTATTTTTGAAAAAACAATTTGTTGATACAGTCAGAGGGGTAGATTGGCCGGCGATAATTTATTTTGGTGGTTTAGGAGAACCGATAGATTATTACGATCAAAAATTTTTAAAATTTTTAGGGGAGGTTGATGAATACAAGGAAATAAAAGCGGCAAGAAGTCCGGTATCAGAGGCAAAAAGAACGGTATCAGATGTAGGAACGATATACTCTCCCCACCGGTACTAGATACTCGTGGTATTGAGGAAATACTTCGCGACTCTCGGCGGCGTGGTTATAATCTGCCACCTTATTTTCAAGGTGACGAAGGTAGGGCTTTTCGCTCCTCCCCTCCTCCATTGCCATCGTCATCGCCATCTCCAGAACCAAAAATAGGAAGCGGATATACCATTTGCCCTGACAGCGTTGTTAACGACGTGTCTCGCCTCGAAGTATTAATCGGAGGAAAACGAGCCGGAAATAACTCTCGTGAAATAATCAACGAAGCCTCAGATATTTGTCAACGATTATTTCGCGGCGGTGTCATCGACTCTCACATTTATAGGGAGTTCGTTGACGAACTCATCGATTAAAACAACACAATTGAAATAACATGATTGTTCACAAACATCAGCGCAGGCCTAAACAGGTCCGCATAGTTAACTCTCGATTGCCTGTATATAAATATATTCACGGCAATGGACTCGGGGATATCGTTAAAAGCCTCGTCACGCGAGTAATACCTAAAATCGGACCCACAGTCAAGCAATTCGCGTCAAAAGCAATAGGAAAAATCGGCGAGACTGTCATCTCTGGTATCGGCAATTTGGCCACTAAGGGCTACGATGCTATCAAAAGCAGAATATCAAATTTAACACGTAAAAAACAACCCGTCAAATTACCTAGCACCAGTGAAATGCCTCCCGAAGTCAGTAAAGCCATAAACGACGCAGCAAATAAAAAAATAAATGACCTAGCACAGGAAGTCGCAAATACAAGCTTCATTTCAGGCAGCGGTCTTCGTTTTAGATGAACTTCATAATAATAAAATGTTCGCACAAGTGTCAAATGAAGTGTTCGACATGGACGAGCCTGTAGGTAGAGACACATCCGTGCGGGATTTCCAGTATTTCTCGTATGACGCAGTTGAACCAAACACATCTAATCGCTTGGAAATCCAGGTTCACGATACAACAAGATATTTTCTTCCATCTGAGGCGTATATCGAAGTTACCGGGGAAGTTATTAAAACAGATAATACCGCCTATGGAGCAGATTTTAGAGTCGGATTTGTTAACAACGGCATTATGGCATTATTCAAGAACGCTACTTACATGATCGACGGAAGAGAGATTGAGTCAATTACTAATGATGTTGATTTAGCAACAACGATAATAGGCCTAGCCAGATACTCAGATGATTTTACTAGATCAGCTGGCCCTAGTATGATGTTTGCCAAAGATAATTCGGATCATCCCGATAATAGGCCGTTTATCGTCAGACAGCCCAATGATCGTGCCGCTAATCCCGCCCCCTTTGCAAATATCGAAGATATGATTATTAGTGCTAATCAGGATCATAATCTCGGATTTACCACGCGAAAATCTATGCTGCAAGGAGGTCGCAGAAGATTCTCTTGTGCTATTCCGCTATCCCACATATTTGGATTTTGCAGACATTTCATGAAAACCATCTACGGAGCAAAACACACCGTAACATTTGTCAGAAAAGGAAATAGCGACGATGCTATCTGGCGACAAGGTACTATTGATCCCGCTGCTAATTTGCCACACGCCAATGATGCCGCGAATAATGGCGGCCAGGTAAAATTACTCAAATTTACTTTGTGGATGCCAGCAATAACCCCGTCAATAATCGAGGAAGAAAAATTATTGTCATTTATGAACCAAGGCGGTAAATCTGTCATGTCATGGCTGACAACAACAACAGATTCCACAAATACTGATATTGATGGTGATTTTACTTGGCGTATTGCATCGCAGCAGGGTACCTCTGCACCTAGGCATATCTTTATCGCTTTTTTGCACACGCGAAGATATCATCAAATGTACAGCCACATGATATTTGATAGCATACACGCAACAAACGTATCACTGAGAGTAAATGGCCAACAAGAACCATCCGAGGAAATATCAATTAATTTTGAAAATTATTCGACAGCTCGCGCGTATCATCGCTTGTTGTGTTTCATGGGTCGTGATCAAAATATCGATACCGGATTGCAAATATCGCAGCTGGATTTTAATAAACTTTATCCGATCTACTATTTTTCCCTGGAGCATCTCGATCTGGTAAAACAATCCGTCGTTGATATCCATTTCAAAGCCAGAATTCGCACGGGAAATAATTTATATAAAGCAGTTGCGGTGATTCTCAGCGATAGAACAATGATCTTGGAGGGAATCAGCGGAAGAATGAGAATTATAGACGCTCCTGTCGAGAAAATGTAACTTTAAAATCGAAGATTTTCTAAATTTAGATTAAACGATTATTAATATGCCATACGAACACGTCAGCGTAACTCTGACCCCGGGTCAGATGAAAAAGCTCCAATCAGCAACAGCAAAGCGATGCGGTACGAAATTAACCCTGAAAAACGATCAAATTCAGGGTGGTCCTAACAAACTGTCGCTAACTAAAAATCAACGTGAACGATTCACCAAAGCAAAATCAGCGAATTCCGGCGTTCATGTGAGTCTTAGTATAGGCGCCATCAGGGATATGGTCAAAACAGGTGGAATTTTCCCTCTGCTAGCCGCTATTCCCGCGTTAATAGCAGGTGCAAAAGCGTTAGGGTTAGGTGCGGTTGGAGCCGTAGGTGCTAAATTAGCGCATAAAGCAATGGGAGGGCGATACGGTAAAAAAAAGGGAAGCGGCCTCTATCTAAGACGACCTCCCATGTACGGATCCGGCCTTTATCTAAGACGATCCCCGTACGGATCCGGTCTGAAATTAGCCTACCAGCCTCAAATTTAGATTTATTCAACGAAGCAAAGAATAAAAAAATAAAATTTTTCAGAGGCGTATTTATGCGGGATCAACTACCAGAAAAACCAAACCCTACCGAGACAGGAATAATAAATCTCGATTCAAATACCGGCCCTGGTACACACTGGGTCGCCTACGCGATTAATCCACGCGAAGTTGTTTACTTTGACTCATACGGACTAGCGCCACCAAAAGAATTTATCGATTACGTGTCAAAGTTAAATATTCCAATTTGGTATTCGACACTTCCGACGCAGACGTTAATGGATCCACCGATATGCGGTCCTGAATCAATTAACGTCCTCGATGCAATTTCAAAATCATCCGGTCCGTATCATAAAATCGTATTTGAATATGCCATAGATAAATATCATGGTTGATATTTACGGTAGATTTATCTACAGGAAGAAGGAAGCAGAAGTGACTGACGTCGATCTATCAAAGTTCGCCACAAGGGATGATATTAATAATCTTCTATCGCTGTCAGAAGTGGATCCTGGCGAAGTTGCTATTTTTCAGAGCCGCGAAGGAAGATTACAAACAAGCAACGTCAAAATAACTGATATAATCAAGCGAGACGAATATAACGATCGTATCAATCAATTTACTAGCCTGTCAGATTCGGTATCAAAATCCATCGCTGATATCGCTGATATTATAGCGAAGTTACCCCTGAAGGCTAATATCGCGGATGTGGAAAAAAAGGACAACGAGTTATCAGCAACGATGCTTCTGAAGGCCGATAAAACATTATACGACTATCTTCAGGACAGAGTGACAAAAAGACTTAACAGGCTAAATAACGACCTTAAAAAACTCGACGATGCCTTAGCTAAATTTAGCAAAAAGTTTGAGGATGATATAAAAACATCCAGCGATACTTCCTCCGCCGCAAACGAACTAGCAAAGAAAAAAGCCGATCAAGCATCGCATGACGATCTTAGCGATAAAGTGAGAAAAATCAACGAGGATATTACTAATATTCTCGCCGATGTTACCGAAATAAATATCGTAATGAGTCAGAAAAGCGATAAAACATCATACGATGATATCAGCGAGAAAACGAAAAAAATCGACGATGATATTACTAAAATTAACGATGATATTAACGTAGTACGTGAATTGGCGCGTCAAAAGGTCGATAAAACATTACACGACGATCTTAGCGAGAAAATAAAAAAAATTAACGATGAAATTAACGTGGTACGTGAATTAGCGCGTCAAAAATTCGATACATCAGTGTACGGCGGAGAAATTCGAGATTTAAACACGAAACTTCTCGACGCAACTACAAAAATTAGCGATATTAACACAAAAATATCGTCAATGAATCTTGGAAGATTAGCGCGTATTTCGATACCAGAGGAGGTAGAAACAAAAAATCTTCCCTGTCATGTACCATTTGTGGTAAAAATACAAGATATTGAGTGGACACCTGAGAATAACACATTTAGCTTTACCTCGCCAATTACTGGCGTATATCGAGTATATATCACCGGAGCGACAAAATTCAATGTAATAATAGACGATGGTTATGATTTTCGTGAATTTGGTTCTGGGTTTTTTGTTATGACAATATTTGAAGGTATAACAAAAACCTTTATGCTAGAACCACAAGTTATAACCATGATGTATGTTGATTGTCGAGCAATTTTCGAATATTTATCCGGAATATATCCAATTGGTTAGATAAACTAACTAATAAATGACCGCATCTGACTACCGTTACAATCAGGCGCGATCATGGCAAGATTCGCTAAAAAATCTCCTAGACGAGTATCAGGTAAAAATAAAAAAATATCAACGCAGATTAATTGCCATCGATGTTGCTGTGTACGCGGTAAGTGCAATAATCGCCGGTGCGGGAATAATCTTATCCGCGGTGACAACAATCGCGCCGATCGCAGCAACGATAATAATCTCGTCGACAACAACAATCGCTGGTGTTCTCAATATCATCGCAAAAAAAATATCCTCGTGCACGAATGAGAAATTGTCTCTATACACGAGTAAATTATCCCAGGTCAACGAAGCGTATTCGAAATTATCGTCGTTGCTTTCTGAGAGTCTCAACGATGGCGTTATATCCGATCTAGAATTTTCCATGATGGTAAATATCTACTCCGAGATTGAACAAATGAATATCAATAATGTCCGAACTAACTCAAATCGTGACAAACACGACACCGCCGATAACAACGCTGATATCGGCAAGCTCAACCAGGCCAGAATTTAGTATCGATTTTCCAATACAAATTAGCGTCAAGGAAATTGCGCTGTCACAATTACGCGTCTATAATAGCTGGCCCAATGTTAGGTCGAAATCATTCGGTAGATTATCGTCGAATAATTCGCTTGTTTTTGCCAATAAAAACCGCCCCGATGGAACTCCCGATTGGATAGTCGTTGGCATACCAACAGGCAGTTACGAAATTGAGCAACTAGATAAGGAACTTACCAGTAGGATATCAAATATAACCGGCGATGCTACTCCAGGAATAAAAATATCCTCGCACGATCCAACGTTGTCGTCGATAATCGAAGTAAAATCGCCATATATCGTTGATATTTACCAGTCATCGATTAGGACAGTTCTAGGTTGGCCCGAAATCGCACCTCTGGCAAAACCAGAAAAATCTGATTTTATTATTCCAGGTTGGCACGAAGAAGCTCCTCCAGAGCTACCGGAGCCAAAAAAATCAGATTTTACCACCGACGAAGGATGGTACGGAAATATCAAACACAAGCCTCTGATCCACAGCGCCATCAACCTCATGAACAGCTACAAATTTAACCTGGTAATGTTCGCTTTTACTTTTAGGGACGAAAGAATTCTCTCGTGGTTGCCTCTTCCTAAAATTCCCCCCGGTGTGAAAATCTTCGACGCTACCAATATTAACAGGATAATAGCCCCCATAGACGGTATCTTGGTAAGAAGAATCCTCGACGAATTTATTCAAGAACATAAATTACAATTAAATTTATTGCGGGAATCCTTTCATGAATGCATCTTAAATAAATCAGGTTCATGTAGCGAAATTATCGGACGCGTGAAGATTTTAAATCAACTCGCGAATGATGTTGAATATTATCACGGTATGTTCATTCAGGCGATAACCGACGATATATCAATTGCCGATTATGTTCTTCCTATTAGCAAATTCGAGTTGATCAGAAATTCAGGAGAAAAACAAAAATTCATGAGAGTATTTGGATTAACCGAGGAAACGCTACCAAATTTCAAATTTCCCGATTATGATGTTGATGAAATGAGAAAATCCGTCACTGATACCATCGATGATTTATTTCCGAAATTACATGCCGCGTGGACTAAAAAAATACAATCAGAATCGATTCTCAAACATAATAATGATCCTGCCGGGCAAGGGCGGCATATCTCGCCGGGTATCGTTAAAATAACGGAGGTTATCGCGATTTATCTTCACGCGGATGTCGTTGAAAACAGCTACAACGTGGATTCGTCTGTGTCAGAGCAGGCACAGCAGGGATTTATCTTATATTCGTTTTCACCTAGCGCATCTCCGGGTTTTTTGATAATAAAAGAGCCAGTAAATCCGTTTTACCTGCGATGCCAAATCGATTATTGTCGAGGATAAATTTCAAACTAACAGATCAAAATGGACATTTGCTTGATATACGCGGAGAAACACTGAGTATCAATTTGTTGGTGAGATCGTGAAAATCGAAGATTTTTGATCTTTCCGCCAAAGAAAAATGGCCAAAAAAATAAATAAAAACCAGGAAATTTTTCAAAATTAGTAAATTTCTTAATTTTGATGGGGTAAATACCCGTCAAATTGAGTAATTTATATAATTTCGTAAATCCGTTGGGGTAAATACCCGTCAAATTGAGTAATTTATATAATTTTATGTTTTTGATGGGGTAAATACCCGTCAAAATTAAGAAAATTGCATAATTTCAGTAAAATAATAATAAAAAAATAATAAAAATCAGGAAATTTTGGTTTTTTTTGGTGGCAAGAATCTTAAGAATCTTCAGAATCTTTGATTCTGCTTTCATCGACCAGCTTTTTTAGCTGCCTGACGCGCGAGCTTGTAATTTTTCTTGACTCGTATTCGTCTGATAAAATCGATCTAACTTTTTCTACCAGCGTCGATAATTTAACAAAATCCTCGATTTGATCATCGCTGACAGTCGCAAGTGATTGGTACATGGCAATCTGGATTTTCTTTATGAATTTGTATTCTGATGGTAGCGTGTATCTGTATTCGAGCTTTCCTTGGACAATCGTCTCAAATTCGGACTGGATTTTACCCGCGTCCAAATCTGAGGATAAATTTATGTTTTTGTTTTTCAGATCCTCGATGGCTTCGATGATGTTGTTTATATTTTCCTCGTTCATTATACAAATTTGTAATATTTAATTAATTTTTAGAAAATATTGAGATTTTTAATCAGATATTATCGGAATATAGTAAAATTCGATCCACTCGCCAAATAGATATGAGAATGTCGCGTTGATTATTTTTTCTGTTGCACGTTGTACCGATGCTGGATTAATACTAAAATATTTTGCAGCGGCGTTTATCGACTCAAACACAAGCTCCTCGCCTGTTTCTCGATTTACCGATTTAACCGCCTTAGATGGTCGCCGTACGCCACCGGTATTACCAAATCTTGAATTTTGACTCGGAGTGACCGCTCGGAGATTGGATATCTTGTTGTTAAGTTTATTTCCATCGATGTGGTCAATAACAAGACCGATTTCTACTGGTCCGTGAAAACATTCAAATACAAACTTATGACAAAAATAACCTTCGCATCTTTGTTTTTTACCTTTGCTAATGGTAAATAACAGATAACCCGAATTACAAACATGACCAACACGATTCTTTGTTCTAATATTTCTAACGATACCATCCGATGATGACTCGTATCCCATGATCGTAGGATGAGATTTAAACTCGCATGTCACTGTTGTTGGAGGAATCGTTGATTTCAAGTTCATTATATAATAATTATATGTCTAAATCGTTATTTGCCTTGAATCGATTAATATAATCTTCTTCACATGTTATCACCGACGAGGATCTTTTTTCATAATATCGCCGCAATTCTCGATAATTCTTTCCTCCGCAGGCCAAACACAACCGTGTCTTTCCTCGAGTGCCAACTTGGCAAACTAAGCAACGTTGTGGTCCTTTACTGCCACGTCGAATCGCATATATATGAGCGCCGCGATAATCACCTCTGCAGGATTTGTCGCAGATTTTTGTTGAGCCGATTGGTATCCACGCGCATTGATTCATTATAATTTAAACATTTGTCTAAAATATAATCATGGATGCATTTGATCTTGATGAGGCAGAATATATTATTCCTGAAGTTGACCGAGCCAAGAAAGAATTCTTCGATGATGGAGCGATTCACACTTGGTCGACTTGGAAAACGAACTCTGTCGATGATACGATGAATCTGGAGCGAGCCAAGAAAATAATCGAGCATATAAAAACCGAGCACAAAGAAGAAAGATTTATCTTCGGGATAAAATTTATCGCACAAATGCCTGACGATACTTGGATTATTCGCGATAAACGAGATCCAGTGCGCGGCGGTAAGAAAAACGTCGTTCTCGATAAAAACTCTAAGCATGGATTGTTACTGGGGATCGATGGTCCCTATTATGCCAGGGCGTATCCATCTAGCGCTGTTGTTTATGTAATTTATCGGCTGAATAACAACCCGGACATGAAAAATCTACCTGCGATGAAAGAATCGCCGATGATAAACTGCGTGGCTGAGCGTGTTATCGAGCACATGAAAAACGCTCGATGTGGATCTGGTTTGACCCAGTTGAGGTTGGATAAAATTAACGCGTGGGCAAAGACAGTTGCTGATGGTGCATCAGTGGATGATGTAGCTGCGTTGAGTAAAAAACTTAAATTTCCAATCATGGTGAAAACGCTATCGGGAGAAATATTATACTCGTCGCCGTATAGATCTCGAGGAGCACCAATCGAGATTGTCGATCATAATTCACATGCGTGGTCACAGTCGGTAATGATATTTCCGCGAGATCGTGTTGTTAAATTTTATCCCACAGATGCCGCGAAGGACAATTCCGATGCCATGTTCAGATTTATCAAAAAATTAGCCGCGTCTGATCCAATATCAATTTGGTTATTCTCGAGCGAAGAAAAATACGATCAGTTTATTTTACCACGCGGCGATATTTACCGTGATGAAATATTACATGAATCGATGAAAAATCTCGCGGTGAAATATTCGTCAAATCCCGATCAGCTATTAACGAACTGCTTTACGGTTCCATCTGTTGCTGCTCAAGCTGCCAGAGAGAGAAACTCATGGAAGCCTACGAGGAACGAATATCTCGCTGATATTCAACTCAGCTGCATCGAGTACGGCCATGGCGGATTGTGGAATACCAAATATTATTTCGAAGATATGATCTCCGTTGATATGAGCGCGTGTTATCCTGGAAGTTTCCTCGGATATGGCGATTGTGCGGATTATTTTGCTAAATTTGGCCATCCTACCAGCGAGATGACAAGAGTGGCGATTAACGGGCCGTTGCCTGATTTTGTCATGACCGGATTCGCTTGTGTCACTTCGTTTGAGTTTGCTGAAAATTTGCATAAGATTTGTTATATTTGATTCGGTAGGCATTTATCTCAGCGTCGTTGGGTTCCTACGGTGTTGTTGAGATATATGCTGGATTCGTCGATGTTAGTGTCGTTGACAGTGAGCGAGGCAATTATATCATATAGGAAACAAACCGAGGTGTGGCTGCCGACGGATTGCGACAACGCGAAAGATATAGGAAGAAAAGTAATTGGCAAATTTACTCAGGGTGGATCCGTTGATCACAAGCATCGACACGCTAGGTTATTTATCAACGATGCCGAGATGGATTTTATTATCGCCGATACGGTATCGCGAGGAATATTCTGCAACAGAGAGAATATTATCATTGATGGAGCAAAGTTAGGTACCGTAATTAGCTACCTTGACGGAGAATCAGCGCAGTATACGCATTTACGGTCGTCGATGCTCGCTTATGTTAGTATAAATTTACTGTCGATGATAAATACATTTTCTGATATCGCGGTAAGAGTTGCAACGGATTCGTTCTATATCGATAAAAAATACCAATACAAGCTGGAAAATTTAATCACCGATGGTAGCTCATGGGGAACTTGGAGGATAAAAAACGAGGATATTCTAGATTATTGCGAAGACGCCGATGTCGAAGATTGCGATAAATTTCATCGAGATAAATTTGAGGAAATATCGACGGCTGCATCTGCATTTGACCCAATTTCACGCAGTAAATTCGTTTACATGAATGGTCCTGGTGGTAGCGGTAAACCAACACGAGCGATAAATTTATTTGCAAATTCCGATATGATCGTGTTGACTCCGACTCACAGATTAGCGCGAGAAATAAAGCAGCGCGGGGTTGGTTCTTGCACGTATCATAGTTATTTCAAATACAGCGGTGGATTATGGGATTCGGCTCGCATGGGAAACAAATACATCAACAAGATCATTATATTTGATGAAATTTGCACGGTAAATCTAGTCACGCTAAAATCGATATTGACTTGGCTGGAGGGGAAAAATACCGCCGTGGTAATGTGCGGAGATCACGGTCAGCCTGATCCGATTGATGGTGAATCGCCTCACGAATGGCTCAGAAACTTCGTTGACTATTATGAAGAGATCGACGCCGATTATAGATCTACTGATATTTTACTGACCGAATTTAAGAAATTAATTCGATTACAACCGAATAAAATTCAATGTGATGTGATGAGAAGAATAATCGACGAGACTCCGATGGATAATTTTCTAAATTTGTGGCGTCCCGATCATCTAATCGTTGCTAGTAGGAAAATTGTTCGTGATACTATCCAGGAAATGTTATTTAAGTTGCATTGCGAGAAATTTCCAACGCTGCAGGTGCCATTATGTTACAGGCCCGCTGATACCAGGAAACAAAATATCAGTGTTACTTTACCCTGCGGAGAGGAAAAAACCTTGGTCTTGAATGATATTATCCTCGTTGATATTAATCTTGTCAATGACGCGATAAACGCAGAAAAATCGCCATGGAAACTTGGATACGCAACAACGATACACTCGTCGCAGGGATTGACCGTAGATGGCCAAGTTTGGATCGTCGATGATAGAATTTCCTGGTCAAATTTGGTATATTTAGCCGTGTCGAGAGTAAGAAAATTATCTCAGTTAGGTAGAATTCGAATAAATCACATTAGTGACGCTGGCGGTAGTTGAGTATCTTTTGGTATTATTTGTAATTCTTCTTTGGTAAATCCGCGTTGAGGCGCTAACGAATCTAGGATATAAATTGCTGGTCTTCCCGATGATCTTGTTACGGCTGATATTTTATGTGTTGTGACGCTCCAGTTTGGATCGGTTGCTCTTTTTCTGCCTCCCTCGGCCTCGCCTTCCTTATACAAATACCTGACCGTGACGCTACCTAGTACAGGTGGAATCGTAGAATCTCGCTTTAGTGGTATATTCGATTTTGTAATTGCAATTGCAGGTTTCATTGCTATTGTTCGAGTTACTTCGTTATTTAGCGCGTTAATTACCTTAGGCAATCTTGATACCCAATCGTGAGATCGATTATCTTGAATAAACTCGCGCGCGTACTGGTATCCGAATAATCTTTCCGCGAGTGTTTTATTGAATCTCTCGACGATAGCTTGATTGCGATGAACACCTACTATACCGCGTCGGATTTTCACGTTGTTCTTCTTCATCAATGAAGTAACCGCACCGAGGAATTCTCGGCCGGGATCAATTTGGAGAAGCTTCGGCCATGTTAATGGGGATCGTGAGTAAATTTCGTTAAACGCCTTGGCAATTTCTGTTGCTGTTTTATTCGATAACGGCTCGGCTTCTTTATATCTGCTAGCGATATCAACAACCGTTAATACGTATTTGTATGTGACTCCGTCGACGGTATCGTGAGGAAGAAACATTAAATCAGCCTGATGGACTTCATTAGGTACGCTGACAGTGAAACTCGCGTACGGTATTTTCTTAGGTGGTGGGAGATATATTTGCCAAACTGCCTGTTTCGATAGCCACGATTCAGCAACGGATTGTTTTACTTTTGCGCCTTTGGCGAGTTTGGCTATTGCTGATTTTCCTCGCCAAAATCCACTCGGAGAATAATATATCTGATCCATTATTATTTACCAGCACCGAATACTAATTTACCTTTCATCGCACCTTTTACCAGCCAAGTTACCAATTTTTCTTTGAAACTTTTGTCAGGAATTGCGTCTAATGCGTGAATTAACCTGATATCAGCGAGATGCCGTTGTTGTAAATCTCCGCTACGATACGCAAGATCGTGATAGTAACACGCGTTATCGATGGCGTTTACTGGATCTTCGCCTTGATTTGGTTGATTATTATCGTCGAGTCTTATATCGAGTCTTGTTCCGGGTCCGCAGTAATTGTATCCTGGTAGATGCTTCTCTCCGGGATATTTCGCCCAGGGCAGCCCAGGTAGATTTTTCATGGAGGCGGCAATGTCTCCTCCGGTTCTTCTATTTTTTTTTTTACAAATTTAAACTTGCGAGTCTTGCAAACTTCGCATTCCCCCTTGATTGCGTTCCTGTTGTTGCGTGTGACGATTTCGATTGGATTTAACGTAGCTGTGTGAGTGCGACACTTAACACAATATAGATCCATGTATTCTAGTAACATGAATGTAATTGATTTTTCCGCCACGAAGCGACGCGAGCAAATAAAACATAACGCGGTATTACCAAATTCGATAAGGATGATAATTATTGGCCCGTCTGGTTCTGGAAAGACGCAGTTGTTGCTAAATTTGATTATGCGATGGCTAAAATGGGACAAATTGTATTTGGTTGCACCATCCGTGGACGATCAGCGATGTTATCAGGTGCTAAAGGAATTTAGCGACAATACCGATGAGGGCACAATCGAATTTATCACAGACATTAATGAAGCTCCAACCGTGGAAAATTTAGACGGCGATGTTAATAATCTTGTTGTTTTCGATGATGTTATGCTGGACAAGCAAACCAACCCGGCTAGGATATTTTCGCGTGGCAGACACAAGAACACCGATGTGATTTACGTGACACAGCGATACACGCAGATTCCCAAGGTAATTAGAGATAATTGTAATATTTTATCGGTGTTCAATGGCGTAGACACACACACGTTGAGAAATATTCATCAGACCTGGTGTAACGGTGACATGGATATAAACAAATTCAAAAATTTCTTCAGCCGCGCTCAGGCAACACCGCATGGTTTTATTACGATAAATCTTCATGATCCGCGTAGTAGGTATCGAATCGGTCTCGATCAAATTTATTCATGAAAAAGCAGCCCAACGTTGCAAAATCAAATTAACACAAAAAAATATCCCCATACCCCCCCCCCCCCCGAAAATCTTCCTTTTTTACTTGCTCGAATGCACACATAAATTGCACTCGGCGAGGATTTTACGCAAATTAATTTTCGTAGGAGGCCTCAAAAGTGAAATCTGAGGCTTCTACGGAGAAAGTTCTCGTAGGAAGGTTTATTTTGGTTGGAACGGCTGGTCTGTACAACTTCCCTGCTGTTATCAGTAACATACTTTCTCAAAATACATTCATGAAAAGAATAGTTGCAACATTTTAAGCTTTCTGTGAGATTCTTCCTTTAAAAACAGCAATCCTGTGGTGACTTTAACCAAATATCTGATTTTTTGCTTCAACGTTTAAGAAGTTAAATATTAAAACAGGTAACTAAATGATGTTAAAGTAGGTTGCCGCTAGAATTGAAATAATGATTCTTTTGTAGAACTGCATTTTAACTGTCTCAAACATATTAAGCAAGGGTCACTTTTTTATAAGTATGTCACCTGATTTCAGGCGTTTAAAATATACTTTCGTCTCCTATTTCTTAGCACCAAACTCGACGTTGACCACGGACTCATACGATGAACCGTATAAGCAAACTATAAGGCCAACAGGGGAAAAGTATGGAAGTAAACAACTTTCGCTATCATTTTAAAAGTAGTATATATATATATATATATATATATATATATATATATATATATATATATATATATATATATATATATATGTGACCTGTAATATTAGTTACAATTTTACATTTAAAATTTACAATGACGTTGACAAATGGTTAATTAAGAAACGTTAATCACAGCTATGCGCTCATATATATTTTTGTCGGAATTCAGCTATATAACTAATGCAGTTGTCAGTTCAGAAATCTTGACTATTCTGAAACTTTCTCAACCTTGCCTCACATACTTGTACATTTTATGTCATTAATAATATTTCACCCCAGTGGTGGACAAAAGACAAAGAAAGGTATCTAAACTTAAGAGGAACTGACAACTTTGTTGGTTCTTTTTGATACCCTTATCACGAACAATTTGAAATCGACGAATCACACCTATTCGGATATGGCAGTAACCTGACGCCTTACAAAAAAGCTCCATAATTTATGAAACACTTAAATCCAGCACTTCTGACGTTGACATTTTAAAGGTCTACCTAAGTTACAGGATTGAGAGACTTAAAAGACTAAATGTGTGAAAACAATTCGTTATTTTCTGACAAGTATTTAGCAGCACCTAAAATAGAAGTAAAAATCAGCAGCGAAAATATGTCTGCACACTCTTATATCTGGCTGAATGCCACATTAAACCGTATCATCCGTAACTATGTAGTTTGTACGTGTATATATAAATGAAATTATTTCATTCTCAGATCTCTATTTCAGATGCTGTGGGGTTTTTTTTGCAGACATTGATTATTACTCCCCACCATCCCTGTGTCCTGCGAGGTAAACGGAACTAGCAATAGAATGCAACATCCGCAGAAAAGTATTCTGAAAGGTGCATGAAATACACATGTAAACATCCAAAGTGAATTCCCCATTTCAGTGCCGAGTAAAGTGCACATACAGTTATAGTGTAGAGTTCGCAGTAATTTTCATTATACCTATCAGGATACAGAATCTGGAGCAAATATTGGCTGCATATGCAACTGTGATTTTTTTTGTTCGATGAGGTACTAGTGTGCAAGTCGTATTGATCTCCAAATTAAGATCGATATGCTAAACCCCAAAGGGTCAATTTCAGACACATAACGTTATGTTGACTGTACAAGTTAATACATTTAGGTGGAGCTGTGCACAGTTACTAAAGGTACGGAGATAACCATCAGCCAAGGACTGGTTAGGAAACGTCGAGAAAGTGTTTATGTGTGTGAAAGTGTGTCGAGAAAGTGTATATGTGGTTATAGTGTCTGTGCAGCATTTCAAAGCAAGTATACATTAAGTCTATCAAAATATGTATAAATAAGGAATGCTCTTTGACCAAGATCACCTCCACCCCAAGTTACACCCTGTGGGGTGGAGTTTCACGTTTGAGGGAAAAAAAGGCAATTACAACTCTCTAAGTATGATAAAAAGCATGCTTAAACAAACTGGTTCAAGTTGTTCTAAAGATACTGATTTACACAAGATTGCAACATAATCAGAATTATGTCTCGTATTTTATTTCGCAATAAACATGCCAAATATACAGCTGGTCAACACAGTATAATTTAAATAGAAAAAACTCAAGTAATGACGACATTATATGTTGATTACTAGGGTTGCACTATCTCATATATTACTCTAGTTCTTTTCTCATAATTTATAACATTCCGCATTTAGGTGGCCTGCGGTTAGAGCGTCCGCATTAACTGCGAGAGATCGCTGGTTCGAACCTCGGTCGAGTCATATCAAATACTCTTAAACATGGTACTTGCAGCTGCCTCGCTTGGCACTCAGCATTAAGAGGTTAGTGTTAGGTCTGGTGGACCTGGTGTCAGGATATTGTGACACGGTGAGACATCATGCTACATATCTGAGGGATGATGCCCCAGAGCTAGACATCACTGCAAACTACCACACTGCAGACATTGTAGCGATATGACCGAATTTCTTATGAAAGCTATGTTTAAATTCCAAATCACACACACACACACATGCATACACACACATACATACACACACATAGACATACACATGCATACACACACATACACACATACACATATACACACACATACATACACACGTACACACACATAAACACACCGATGTCGATATTCCTTTGCTACCATCGTTCTTCACCTATTTTACAAAATCTTGAAAATTTGGTATATTATGGCCTCGGAATATGCTATGCAGCAGCGAATGTGCATTTAGTAAGACATGCACACCCTCCAGCATGCATATCAGGGTCGACGTCGATCTCTGGAACGAAAATATCTCAAATACAATCCATCGAATCAGCCAGCCTTTGAAGCAATTCCCACTGCATTCCTAACCCATGAATAAAGCATTTGACACGAATACTTTTACCGGACTTAGTGCTTAAGCAGAAGAGTATCATTCGTGCCTTGAAAACGACGAAATATTAAGAAACACTTAAATGAAATAGAGGTATATCTATAATATAAATGTGCAAATGTATCTAGTTGAGTTCCAGCTAAGAGAAGGAGGACTAAATATTTTGTGTAGTACTGACTACATCATTGATAACAATTCAATGAAATATGGTCAGTATGTTTGACTACCGTTTAAGATCTTCCCAGATATGAAGATTCTTAGCAAACGTGATTGAAAATAAGAAAAAAGCGCGTGTTTACTTCTTTTCAAGAGGCATCAAAATAAAATGTGACACAAAACGTTTAAAGTAAACTCCAAATGTGCTGATTATCTGGTTTTTTTTTAGGAAAGTGTTCCAGAAAAAAGGTCTGGAATCAGACTGAAGAAGTGGATGCTAACGTATTTCAAATCCAGTCAGATGTTTTGGGGTAAATTGTTCAAAAGCGAAAACAGTAAAATGAAGTCCAAAGCCTAGACTTCAACAACGATATCTGAAGCATTGCTGATATAAAAGTTTTTGCCAAATGTGGTTGAAATCGAACAAGAAAAATGAATGATAAATAAATCATTGAGATGGATATATCTTTCAAGGAGCATAACTGAGACAGTCTCCATATTAACTTTCAATCAAACCGAAAATGTGAATGCAGTAGTGTTTATATCGTATTGGGATGCCTGTTCTACGTTGTTCCATGCGGATAACTCTATATGTTAAATTCAAACTCTGGTCATATTCAAGATCGTCCATGTTCTTGCTTTTCTAAAGCCTCATTGCAAGTTTGATGGGAAAGTATAATATAAAAAGATCGAACTCTGGCGTGGTCATATATTATAGGAATGATCATTCTAAGTTGGTGATGGTCTAAAACTCTGTAAACATATGGGAAACGTTGTATTATCCAACAGGTGTTTCGCAATGTTGAGTTGAAGCATCACAGCCAATATGATAAAAATCTAACCCTAAATGTGAAAGCTTAAGTGTTCACAAAAGTTGTGAATCGAAAATGATATGCTAAGACAATACACTGCAATAACTCTGTAATTACCTGCTGTCACGCGTTAGGCTCGAATAAACAGTAACACAAGAAAGAGTGAAAACACAAACTTTGAAAAAATAGAATAATTTATTTCCCTGGAAATGGTCTGTAAAAGTGAAAAATAAGAACTTACGGTTTTATGGAATCAAATCCAAACATAATCCAAGAATGAAATGTTTTAAGTCCTGATGACAACATGTTTTAAGTCCTAATAACAAAATGTTCTGATGTTTTCAAGTTCGAGTACCGACGAAGAAGGTATCATGAAAGACGATGACGTATGCTGAAATCTGTAGTGTTGAAGTCTACAGTTCTTTGAGAAACAGGAATTATCCCTCCGGTTACTGAAATTTGAATAAATTTTTATATAAAAACTTTCCTGTTCAACAATTTCATATGAGCACACGCATTTTCCAGGAAAAAAGAATTAATCCTCTTGAATCCAAGTAATTTGAAGTAACTCTAATCCAAGTAATTTGAAATAACTCCAAACAGCACAAGATATCATTTTTAGTGCAAAATAAAGCCCAACTACAACTCAGAATAATTCTCCAAAACAAAGCTTATATCGTCTTCTAAAACGTAAACATGGGGGCATGTGATCATGTTCTGGAAGCTCGTAGAAATTAGGTACTTATTAAAGATCACGTCCACCCAGAGTGGCCCTGAAAAAACCAATCATTTTACTCTAAGAAATAAAAAATAAAGTAATTGATTACATCTTAAATATATAGACCCATCATGGCCAAGAACACAATCAATCATTTCTTTTAAATATAACTTATTTAAGTGGTTACTAGAAATTTTGAAACAAGGTCAGGATTTAGATAAACACCTGGTGTTTATAAACTAACAGTCAGGGGCAAATTATTTTCTGCAAAAAGTATCATCTCTGGTGAATACATTTACATTACAATATGGTGTAATGAAAAATATTTTTTCTTAAAAAACTGACAAACAACTAAACTGAAATAAATATATATTAAATCAGATACAATTAAATGAAATGTACAAAACACTACATAATGTGATTATTATTATTAGTAGTAGTAGTAGTTGTAGTAGTAGTAGCAGTACTTTAAAAAAATTGTCTTAGCGAAGCTATTTTCTCACATAATTGTATACGTATTTATTTAAGTACTAACATAACTACCAGTAAGCCATTTCTTGTTCAAACATACTTGTACATAATAGACACAAACTATATTCATATCTATCTATCTGAAATGTCGTAATACATACATGCATACATACATGCGTATGCACGTACGTACGTTCGTGCGAGCGTGCGTGTGTGCATACATACATACATACATACTTACATACATACATACATGTAAGTTATAAATATTTTTCCATATATTTTAAAAACAAGAAAAGATAACTGAGATGGACTTTGTCCATGTTTAAGTTGTATCCCTATTAAAATCAAACACGTTTATATAGTATTACGGATGTAACTTAGGAAAGTTGCAATTTATATATTCACAATTACGCGGAATTAGAGTCATAGACCAATTGTTGATCTATTAACATTGCAAGTACACGTACGTTTTTAATAAGTTGCATACATCAGGGATACCTTCTGAACTGGAAACGCGACCTTCAACTAGTGTGTGTGTGTGTGTGTGTGTGTGTGTGTGTGATCTGGATTTTTAATGTAGCCTTAACAATTTTGCAATCATATTGCTACGATATCTGCATTGTGGCAGTTTATACTGATGTCTAGCACTGCGGCATCAAACACAAAATCAAATCAGTTGTGTTGCTGTTGATTTAGTGCTGATTTTTACCAAATGATAGGCTATGCATGTCAGCAAGTGTATATGGTAATAGAGCGAGGGTTGAACCTTCCACTTAGGGAAAGCTAATATGCATTCTCACATATATTGGCCAACCCGTGAGTCGAACCCAAGCAAACAAAAATGGACTGGCTGTGATAGGTAAAGGTGGTCAACTTATACTACTAGGCCAGCTGAGACCTCAAAAAAAAAAAGAAGCATGATTTCTATAGTGTTAACAGGCTCATTCAATCATATGCAAATTCACCTAATTAATGTGCGTAAATCCTGCTCATTACGGAACTCATCATAGATAATAATGATATGATCATATATTCTGAGTTCGATAAATGTTGGATCGGAAATACGGCATAAGGAAGGCCAAGAGGATCTCAAGCAAACAACAAAACTATAGAAGGATAGAAAAAGGCAGAACAATATCTCAGCTTTAGGTCACACAAGGACAGTAAACCTGTATGTTGGACATTCTGGATTCTGATGATAATTATACATGAAGATCATATTGCGCGTCATATCACCAATGTGCAGACAATAATCTGTCTTCAAATCCTAGAACCACGTGTTTAGTGAGAGTCCTGAAGTAGTATTGACACTTCTAACTGAGAATAATTTCTAACTGTGCAATGCTCCATTCAACCGTGGAACATATCCAACAAGAGTATGAGTTGTTGTGGAAAGAGGAGCTCTTTCAAGATATTAACTAGTTGTAAGTAGCGTAAGGAAACATATTGTTTACTGGTGTATTGCATCCATAGCATTGGTCGGTGACATTTTCGGTTAAAATGTTTCCTTCAAAAAATTATTCCTTGTCGATAGTGATTACTAATAACATGACACATATTAACGGCTCATATTACATGGATTCTGCAGCCATATACGCGTGTAGTGCTGACATTCCTAGCATAATCAAATGTCATGATGGTGTAGGCGAAGTATTAGTGGACAGTAAAGGGAACCTGTATGTTGTTGGTAAGCAGTCTAAACACATTCATAGGGTATCCCGATGTGGATCTCGTCTACATCTGTTCTCCACCGGAAACCCAACATTTCCTGGGGCTATCTGCCTCATTTTCAGTGCTGTCGGATTTGTCCTTCCAAACGGTTATTGTAGATTTACATGACTCCTAAGAATCTTTATTAGTATTTGCAAGTATGTACGATTATAGTTAACATGTAAATGATGTATATACGCATAAGCTTTGTGTTGTTGTGAAGCACTTGTATCCTATGTAACTCATCAATACTGTTGATACTGTGATAAAATAAACGGTGACAGTCAAATAATTTTACAGATAGCCTTGTATTTCAAAGATGTGTTAAAGATATTTAAGAATTTACTTGTTTATTACTGAAAAGCTGTGTAAGTACTCATACATCTGGTGGAGGTCCTCTACGTGTATGTTGCACGAGAGTCGATATTGTTATGTATAGCTATATAATGTGTATCAGTTTAAATAATAACTTTTATACGGGTTATTTAGTCAAAGACAATTTTAATGCTAAAATTCGTTTGGTCATAGCTTGTATTACTGTAATTCAAAAACGGCTTGAAATCATTAGGATATTAACATTTATTGAAGTTTGGCACAAAATCTAACGTCAGTCACTGTTCCTAAAATGAGTCTGATCTATCAGAAATTATTCTTATCTCTCTTTCCCTTAAGTGATCATATTTGTGAGATAGGATCTGCTTCCACCCCCACCCCCACATTCTCTGTGTATCATTTGCATGTAACATATTGCATGCGTTGTATAACTTTCATCAGTAAAATGACACAAGAGTGATAATTTGAACATCCTTTTCTGAGGCGAGAGTCGGTATAGAAAGAGCCATTGTTAGTAGATTCCCCACCTCTCTGTAAAAGGGTTTAAACGCCATCGAATATGTACAAATCATGTCAGTCAAAATTCACGAGGAGCGGATCTTCATAGAGATGCATGTGGGTAAGATGATGAGTAACGTCCGTACGTAAGCAAAGTGAATAAAGCTCAACCAAACTAGCAAAGTCACTGTTACTTTCCTCTTTCGTTTTAATCACGTTGTATGTGGAAAGGGCTTTAATGGTCAGGAAATGTAATGTAAACCATCTTTGCTCACAAGATATTCCTAAGATGAACAGCAAATTAAAAAAATTTCGGTGAGTTACATTCCTAGATAGACCAAGACTCTCTCTCTCTCGCCACACTGCTATATGCCAATCCCTGATGGAAATGTGAGAAACACACACACACACACACACACACACACACATATATATATATATATATATATATATATATATATATATATATATATATATATATTGTTACACCATACAGCAAAGAGCCGGCCTGGTGGACCCATGCGGTTTATAAACGTATTCAGACATAATTACATGACGTTATTCATGAATAATTTAATGTGCCTCAATATATATTGTACTCATGTATGCCTACTAAATTAGCACTTTGAAGAAACGTATTTACCTGATGCCAACCTATTCTACAACATCAATCTGAAGCTATATAATTTCCGAGATCTCAAGCTAATTACTTTGTTTTGGCAATTTGTATTCATTATTATTCAGCTTCGTCTATTTGGATTGTATTATTTTTTTCATAATAATTATTGGATATAAGATGTGTTTGTTAAATGCAACCCAACCATGTAATGCATAATTGTGTATTTAAAGTGTGTATTTAATTTAAAACGAGAAACGCAGATAATATTTAAAATGAGAGACTGTGGACAATGGTACATCACTGGACAGCGAAGGATCTTTTTTAAACAATTATGATCAATTATCAATAAAAAAACTAATGCTATACACAATATGTGACAAAATCATGGACATTGTGGACATTGGTATATAATGGACATTGGGGACAGGTTTACATTTATAGTCTGAAATATCCAGGTCACACACAACTAATGACACCCCATTCAAAACAAAAACATGTACACTGTGGACAATGGTATATCGTAAACAATTGTTCCTCGCATTAACTTTCTCTTTTAAAGATAAGTGCATCACATAATTTTACAAGCACATTGGTAGCTTGTCAGATTTTTAAGTCTATTCTCCGCCGTCTATGCGACTGCCACTATGTATTATGTAAAATTCAAATGGCATAACGTAAACATTTTAAAACAATTTTGCATGAAATTGCAGCAGGCACTAAACTATTAATACTAATTTGTATTTGTTGACGCTGTTATTCCGTACTATTAAATAAAACGTGAATCAAATAACATTTACACAAACAATATAATAAATCAATTAACCCTGAGAACTTTGGTGAATGAAGACACCGGTATGTCACGCGCAATCAGGACATAAATACACAAAACATCTTTAGTCAATTAAACAAAGCACGAAAATAATTATTGATACATCACATATTAACAGTAGAAAGAAAGACATCACAGTAAATGGGATCATATTTAGGCAGTCTTTTGTATAATTTAAAACATTGACATACAACGATTGTTACTTCAGACAACAAGGTGACTGCCTGGTGATTCCATACATAAAAGTACATCATGGCGTGCCATCATCAGCAAGGTATGTACATAACGGCAGTCTGTTCCACATAATATAAAATCATTACATTACTCATAAAACCAAGACCTGACATTCTGTATTTCAATCAGGTTCATCTTATTTGTAATGTATACTTATTTCCTCATATTTACTACAAATGTTAAATGTACCTGAGAAATAAAACCTAATGTATCATTATAAATTATAGGCTGCATGGTCGATGTGCGATTCTGATGTATTTGTAACAGATTCACGTGTAGGAAATGTTACGATAGTTGGAGAACAAATTATGTTTGCGAGTGGCCGATCGTCAGTAGGTCTGCGTTTATAAATATTCTTGATTTGGTATTTGCAGATCATATATGATTTTCAAAGATAAGGATGGGAATTAGCATGCATTGCAAATAATGGCTTGAGCTGAGTGTATTATGTTGTTGCCTCTATATCGTTGTTTCCACTTATATTAAGCTTTGGTATTGATGACAGAGACGAATCCTCTCATTACCAATCCATTGTAGCCTAAACATTGCTGATAAATTAAATAGCTGTAGTACCATTGACCATATTACAAGTGATTATGTAAGAAAAGAAATCGTCTGTGAAGGTGCAATTTTTTTTATTGAAAGACACACATTGGTAATCTTTCCTCCAACGTTTCGATCAGAAAAGTTTGGAATATGCTCAAAATATAACCAATGTACTACATGTAAATATCAGCGATTGACGTGGTTTTCATATGAGGAAAATTGTGTAGAAACACAGATAGCGAAAACCCCAGTGGTTGAACCTACACAGATGGATAAATTCTGCAATAATGCTAAAAAGGCAAAAGTTAAACTTTAAAAAAATATAGATTTTCAAACACAATTATTTATATAGACGCATACTTTCGCAGTAGAACCTCGTTCAAAACCTTTTGTCAATAGAAAAAATTATTATAGGAAACGTTAAGAAATGACTCAAAACATTCTGGCAAGACTTAAAGGGAAGATTTACTTTAGCAGGGTAAGTAGAAGTGATTCGAAAATAACAATGAACGACTGGTTTGATTATTTCTTTTCCTTATTAGTGTCGAGCAGACCGGAGGGTATGAATGACGAGAAGGTACTCCAAGAAATGAGAATGACAACTTGAAACTGAATAAATCGATTTGAAATCAAGAAATATTTCATAGCTTTCGCTTTTTGAAAAATAAAATTCTAGGTTCTGACAAGATTACGGTCATTGGTACGATTTGACTTTACCAAGCATTGTTTGTTTTCTTAATGTGGTCTTTAATAAGATCTTTGAAACGGAGGAATTTCCAAAGGATTTGTAAAAAAGTATTGTATGCCGATATTAAGAATGGGAGCATGAAGGACCCCACCAATTGCAGGAAATTTCTCTAATAAATGCATTCAGAAAAGGATTCACGTCTGCTTGTTTCAAGTGGTTGTATAGATTTAATAATTTAAAGTAATACTCTAATAGATCAATAGCAGGCTGTCTTTAGAAAACGCTTCAGTACTTATTCAGTTTGCATGCAATTGTTCAGAAATATATATGTTAATCTGGCGTTAGGATTTACTGTTTTATTGATTCTTCAAAGATTACAAACATAACAACATAACAAACTATGGTATTCTCTTGTACAGAAATGTATAGATGGAAATATTTTACAAGCTTTAAAAATATTTATTGTTTTTTTAACAGCAGTGGACAAACCCCAATGGGACTAACCAGATATTTTAATTTTCAGTGTAAGACAAATATAATGTTGTGTCCTAGGTCTAATTCTATTGATGATTTAGTTCAAAAATTAAGACCTAAGTATGATAGGGGTATTTGCCAAAGCTGTACAATTATTGAAGCAAAAAAGTAATGCTGCAGGTGAATTGTTCGTTGAAACAGGAATGGAAACTAATCTAGCAAAAACAATTTAATTATTTTTCGAAGTGGTGGCTTTCTGAGAAAATATGAGCATTGACATTATAGGTGCAAACCTATTGGTTCAGTTTTTCACATCGAGGTAGTGCTTGACTAAGTGAAAACAATGTTGGCACCACTAGCTTTCACAGTAGCATCTAGAATATTTAAGTATCAGCACATATTTGGAAGTTTTACATGTACAAGATATATGTAATACCTTTCTTTGTTTTACATATGTGTATAATCTGATTAAACTCTATTGTTTTTATCTGTTTTGATGTTTTACGACACGGGAAGGCAAGATAGTTATTTAGTGTCGAGGCAATTGGAGAAAAGGGGCTTTCCAATGGACACACCGCATTGCCACGCAGGCTGGTCCGATTGTAGAACTAAAAACCCCGTAACCTTTCGATCTCGAGTCAGCGAAGCTAAACCACGGCAGCTACAATTTAATTTCATATATCTATATCATATTTTCCAATATTGCACCGTTTAAGTAATATACGGTGATATAATGAATGCCCACATGACGACATATAAGTTGAAGGTGTAATAATCAAGGAATCCGAATGAGTTTAAAGTCAATAATTGATAACCATTTTTTTTCTCTCAGGTTTTTACTGCGTAACATCGTTATTTTGTTTCACGTGACAAATAAAATGCAATTTTACATTTGAGATTTTTCAAACAAAATTTATGAAATATTTCGAATAGTTTCAATCTTCAGCAAATGTTTATTCATTTAACTCGTTTATCACATTTCAAGTGAAATAATCATTCGCATTCGTGTAAGATTCTCCAATGTCTATCATGTTATAAACTGTCAGTAGACCAGTAATTATTTTAAAAATGTTTGTCATTGCCGTCCGTAAAGGAGAAAACTATACAACAGTCAGTGGAGAGCGATGCAACTCAGATATATTCTAGATATGTAGCAGCTCATAAAGAATGTGGTTGAAGCATGCATTCTCACTTGTGAATCAAGAATGAAATTTAGATCAGACTTATATCGATATATTGTGTCTAATTTATCTTCATCATAGCTATTCATTTCTTTTTCCTGGATGAAACCATACCAAATGCTCTTACGAACATTTAAATATTTCGCTAGTTTGGGGACAAACTAGGCTCTTATCCAACCATATTCTCATATAAGTCACGTAATGGGGTGCGTTTCTTTATGTATTATATAATTGATACAGACCAAACCTTGACCTTAAAGCAGTACCCTGAATTTGCCAGTGTGTACAAAAATTCCAGAGCAGCATCGTATAATAGTTTACAACCAGTTACATCACGCGGTAGAAAACAAATAAAATATGACAAATGACCCGACATAATGTTGAAATAAAGATACTTAGATAATATTTGCGTATGTTCTTCATAATCATCATATGTTTGTCTTTGGCAGACAGCATTAACAGAGCTAGGCAAATTTTTACAAACTATGAATTTATTTTTTCGTATGTGGAAAGGACAATTGTTACTAGCATTCGTACTGATACAGGAAAGTAACAACGATTGTATCCTCCTCGATTCAAATACTCCAAAACAGAAATAACGAGTAGTTTTTTTGTATAAACCTGTCAGCCTCCTGTATGTATTATTTGAACTAATTTATAGTGTGTTTTAACAGTTCCAATATCGGGCTAACACCGTGCGGTTAATAATAAGAAATCTGAATATAACGATTGTCTATGTAAAAACTGCATTCACTATCACTATTATAATCCATAATAAATTAGTTTTAGAATAACACACCTGCATAATTGTGTCATTATTCGATGTCGCAAAGATGTTATTCTTTTGTTATTAGTATAATAAATTTTTGTGGTTCGAAAATCGTTCAGCAGAAACGTTACATTTTGCAAAGGGGAATAGTGAAGAAAATTTTAAATGCATCTCTTTTTATTCGTATGTATTTAAATTCATCTCTGTATCAAGCATAACACACATAGCATACGTATTTGGATGTCACGTTTGTGAACCGGTCCTGAAACGTATACTTCTTTTAGTTTAACTAGTTACGATTCTAATGAGATGCAGAGTAAGCAAAGTTGATTTTGTTTTCATGAGATTCTTCATCCGACAAGGACATTTTCATTGTCATGGGACTTCTATGAATTGTTTCGCATATCTTACAATTCATTTTATTTGTATTGCCAAGATGCTTACAAAAACTTAAAACGTGTAAACCATGATTGAAGGAGAGTACTTGGAGATATGCTCCTTGTTTAAAGAATTGTACTGATACGATCAAGGGCATCTCGATATGCAAGTTCCTATATAGTGGGGATATAAAACAGCCATTTTGGAAACAAGCAGAGTCCTTCAAAGCGCAATGAATAAATAACGACCAGCAGTGTTTAATTACTGCAGGTTTAAAAGTCTATATCGTATAACATTGATAAAACAGTATGATAACGCAATGAGCTACAAAAATAACTGCCATAGCTGATACAAAAAGGAAAATGAAACTATTTCTACGACGATGACATGGGAGTTATAACCATACATTTCTTCCAATATTTGTGTCTTTTGCAATGGGTGCATAATTAAAAGTAATATGGAGAATTGTCCAAAATAGAACTGGAATTGAAATGTATAATTGTTTAAAATTTTTGTTCCTTATATGATCAATCACCATAAAACATTTCTACTGCTAACGTCAATACCACCATCCCGAACACCACTGTATCTGTTCTTACATCCTGATAAACGATCTTTATACTATGTACAACTTATGGATTAGTAGCATTACAAATCCATAAAAGCGACAAGGTATGGAGGATAGAGGTTATGGCGTTAATCAGAATCCAAAATGGCAAAAAGAGGGACAAAACAGGGTATACTAACACTGTTCATGCCATTAACAACCCATAGATGATCAAAACACATACCCGTTCTTGAAGATGTATACGTCATCATTATTTTCAGTGGCGGACAGCCAGTACTGGATCGATCAATACTTCCCAGTGTATATAAGCTGTATGGTTATATCAACCAAAACTGATGCAGAATTTATTTGTAAAAATCTTTCTATCTTACGTTCGTTTAAATTCAAAGAGAGAAAATATATTTTAGTTTAATCTGCACTGGTTAGAACAGCCTTGCTAATATCGAAATCTAACAAAAATATTTCGATTGAAGAGCTGGCAATATCGGGTCGGCCTATAATTACAATCTATGCTTACCAGTACATCAGATGTAAAAATAATGATTCTATTTTTCCATATTAGCTCATAAAGAGAGGGGCCTATCACGTGTTTTCCAAACGATTCTTAACACCAAATACATCGTTTCCATTTACACTCTCATCACAGGTCTTAGCTGTGACAACTAAAGCACCGTACTCTCGGAGAGAAGGTCACTGGTTCAAATTCAAGTTTCGGCCACAAATTACTTATTGGGAGACTACCGAGTCTAGCTGGTAAATGTATAAAGTGAAACTCAAGTTTACTGATTTGAAGGTCAATTTCAGCATTGTTTACGTGGCACGCATGATCTTTCAATCGTATTTTAAACTGATTTAGACTGCACATATTAGTTGACTGTAAGATCTCACATATTTATAATTAGTCTCCTGCTCAAGTTTCAAAGAATAATTACAAACGCAAAGCTTGGACAGATAAATCTCTTTTTATCTTAAGGAATTAATAAATATTATTTTGAGGAAGTGTTATGAGGTCTCTTGGATTTATATCATAGTACCCTATAACTGGAATATAAAGTCTTTGGTACATAAACTGAAATAACTCTATCTTTAAATGCATCATAAAGCTTTGTCCAAGAAGTTCAATATATATTTATATGCATTTTCAGAGACATAGTCTAATCATATTGATAAATTGATTAGCTTATTTTCGGTCCACCATTTGGATGGGTGAAATGATTATGTGGCATGATGAAGCCTATACATATAGGAATAACTTGACTATATCCCATCATATATCCTAAAAATGTAACGTAAGCATGCAAAACTTTCTTTTCCTTAAAGTAATTGTCAACACGATTCACTGTATCAATCGAAGAATTTCCGAATGGTTTCCATGTGATTTTTGAAGGTTTCGCTGTAGACGATGAATTAATCGATATAAACGTCACAATTAGGTAGACCAAATTTTATCATGCTTATTGAATGCTGGAATGTTGACGGTGAATTTTTCATACTAAATGAATTCATCGAACCCCCCAAAAATGTATGGCATTGTTAATACAATTAATGTCCAAGACCGCCTAGAGGTGGTGTTTGTTGGGGGTAGGCCAGGTATGAAGGAATATGCAATTTCTCAGCGTTTTATTGACGTCGCAGTCAATTCAGACATAAAAAATAAATTAATCTTTGTAGCAAATATCATAATTTGTTCCTTGGGTGAGTCAAATGTTTGATAGAGTACTACAGAGTTTATATGCCAAACTGTAGACATGTTTTTATATACCAATATTTTAAACTAATTTTGGGGCCCATGACGGCTGTGCTCAAGGACCCGGATTTTCCTTCAAGGCCGTAAATTAAGTAATGATGATCACTGGAATAAACATCTCCATGAACTTAAACAAATACTATTACAATGGAAAAGCCGAAATTTATCTCTTGTTTCCAAATCAGACATTATTAATCTTTCGGTCTGTGTCACATTTGGAACACTACAACCGTAATCGATTTCCATAAATATTATCTTACCTAATTAACAGCAACATATTTACATTTTGTGCAATTCCAAATTATGACCCATTGCTAGGGCTGTTTGTGTTAACACGCTTGAAGACGGTTTGTCTAACTATTGCCCAGAAGAAATGCAAAATACAGGCTTGACGTATCCATCATTTACAAAAATTACTCGCTCGTGAATATTCAGCTAAGGGTAATGTCTTTGAAAGGTATTGGACTGGTTTGTAATAAAGATCCGTCAACCCCAATTTAGGCCTCAACAAACATAATCATATCTAATTTGTACCCCAATTTTAAAACAAAAAGTGTAACAATAACTAAATCCTTAAATGAAAATAACAACAAGTTCATTTTTGGTCATGTCCCTACTAAGGTCATTTATCGCCAACACCTTCAAAATTTAAAACCCAAAGTCGAAAGATGATAATGAATTATCCTTTCCTAATGTTTGGAAGAATTTCTGTAATAAATTCAGAATTTCCATTACTAATGATGTGTTTTTGAAAACCGTCCACAATATTTTTACCTGTAAATTACAATCAGTTTTTGAAAAAGATTTCCAAATCAAAATCATGCACTTTTTACGCCGGCATTGAAACTGTTGATCGTTTATTATTCAAATGCAAAAGATTTCTTTCAGCACAACATTTAGCCATTAAATGATTGAAGAAAATATCCGGAAACAATTTCGATATCTTCTACAATTTCATTAAATTTGGATTTTTTCCTAATGTGGCTTCGTTCCCGTAACACAGTTTCGAGGACCTATGCCCCTTGTTATGCCCTGAATATAAGTATGCCATGTCAAATCCATAGTTAACTATTTGTTAGAGGAATATGTGTTGTCCGTTTGTATATAATTTTCAGTAAGGCAAAAAAGGAAAACTAGATACTTTACGTAACTTATATGTAATTTGCTTTTTGCTAGACTAGACCATTTTCCATTTGCAGTTTCAGGTCTGCCTCTTTTGTTACTTTCGCTGATTATAAATATATTCAGCTCACCCACAACAATAATAGACTCTTAGGTTTCTCCATTTTATGAAGGAAATCGAACCCGGTGACAAGAGATTCTATTGATCATTGTATGCTGATATGTACGATTAGAACTCCGTGCAATGCCATATGACTTCAATGTGTCCCTGATCCAAAGTCTTCACTTTAAATATCAATTACAGGAAAATCTCTGTTATGTAATAATCTTCCTGCCAAAGATTTGGCAATATTGGCTATCAATCCAAAACTGCACGAACTTGTGATTACATTGATAATTTAGAAATATCTGCTTTCTCACATAAGTTAAATATAAATATGTAAGCGTCCTTTTTAAAGTCTCATTTCATTTTATATGAACGCAAATGTCATATTACATATAACCACCGTGTAGCTTTCTATGTTTAGGTTCATTCAACATGGATATACGAGAGGCAACAACATCACACAAGGATGCCGTTTTGGTGCTGAATAAACAACAACTGAATAAAACTTCATTTATGCTTAATTAATGAGACTCAATCCGTTAATAATTATGAACATTAATTTGTTTGTTTAGTTTCACCTGATATTTATTTTACATTCCGTGCTCGGTACGTATGAATGGAGTAAACCTCGTTGGCATGAATCATGATGGACTTAGTTTCTCTCTCATTTACAGAAAAAGTAATGAATTGGTCCGTCGCTATACTATGTTTGTAAAATAGACGTCCCATCTTGTATGGAAAAAATCCTCGTCTTTATAATCATGAGGTTTAGTCCCCTTAAGATAACCGAATTTGATTCATTGCAGTAAATTGCATGTGTGCATCACTGACTACATTATGCTAGTGTCCGTTTCGTTTCACTTATTATTTCCATACGGCATTCATGCCAACCAAATTTCCAAGCATTTGTGTGATCCAGACAATGATCGGTTTAAACTTTCCAGGCTGGGAAATTTTGGCGTTATTGCCAACAGTCTGTAACCAGGGTGCAAACAATCGCAATAACACACAAGGGCTCAGCGTTGCATTAATTAAAGCAAGAGAACTACACGTTAAGTTAACACCATACCTCTAACTCTCATTAGTATTACGATGTTAGACATCGACCACGATGTGCTTGAAAGGGGGATTCTCGTTAGCAGTCAATAGTGTTTTTCTTTTTGCACGAATTAGAGTCTATTTGCTACAATCGTGTTAATAGTACTATGAGACTCAATATATCCAGACAGAATCAGATTCCTTGGGATTTCAAACAATCAACGGACAATTCAGTTGGCTGAAATGCGAGCGTAGCAGACGAGTACCAAAGTAAAATATTTTGTAGTGGATTTTCTGTAATGAAACAAAACTGCCTGATGACATTTGCCCAAATGTGATTAGCGACATTCGTTTCATTATAGAAATTTAACCCTCAGTTCAACCGATGTCGATATTCCTTAGCTACCATCATTCTTCACCTATTTGACAAAATCTTGAAAATTTGGTATATTATGCCGATATCATCTGGCCTCGGAATATGCGATGCAACAAGGAAAGTGCCTGCAGTAAGACATGCACCCCATCCCATGCATATCAGGGTTGACGTCGAAATCTGGAATCATAAAATCTCAAAGACAACGAACTGAATCAGCCAATCTTTGAAGTAATTCACACTGCATTCAGAATCCAAGAAGAAAGCATTGGACACGAATATTTGTACCGGACTTAGTGCTTAGAAGTGTTTCATTCGTGCCTTGAAAATTTTAAGAAACAATTAAATGAAATACAGGCATATATATATATATATATTTATTTATTTATATATTTATATATATATATATATATATATATATATATATATATATATATATATATATATATATATATATATATATATATATATAGTTTAGGTCCAGCTAAGAGAAGGAGGGCTACACATCTGGTGTAGTACTGACTACATCATAGATAACAATTCAAAGAAATATGGTCAGTATGTTTGACTACCGTTTAAGACCGTGCTAGATATGAAGATTCTTAGCAAACGTGCTTAAATTAAAAAAAAAAAAACAAAATAAAACACGTGCCTACTTCTTTTCACGATAAAATAAAATGTGATACCAAACGTTTAAAATAAACTCCAAATGTGGTGATCATCTGTTTTGTTCAGAAAAGCTTTCCAGAAAAAAGGTCTGGAATCAGACTGTAGAAGTGGATGCTAATGTGTTTCAAATCCAGTGTAATTTGTTTTCTTCTCAACTTTTTAAAAGCCAAAACAGTAAAATGAAGTCCAAACCCTTGACTTCAACAAGAATATCTGAAACTTTGCTGAGATAAAAGGTTTTACCAAATGTGGTTGAAATCGAACGAGGAAAAATAATGATAAAGAAACCATTGAGATGGATATATCATTCAAGGAGCATAAATGAGATCATCTCCATATTAACTTCCAATCAAGCCGAAAATGTGAATGCAATAGTGTTTGTATAGTATTGGGATGCCTGTTCTACATTGTTCAAGGCGGAACTCTATATGTTAAATTCAAACTGGTCATATTCAAGATCGTCCATGATCTTGCTTTAATAAAGCGTCATTGCAAGTTTGATGGGAAAGTATAATATAAAAAGATCGAACGCTGGCGTGGTCACAGATTATAGGAATGATCATTCTAAGTTGATGGTGGTTGATATTTGAAACTTTTTATCAACCTATAGGTTTGTCGCATTGCTGAGTTGAAGCATCACGGCCAATACGATATTAATCGCACCCTAAATGTGAAAGCTTAAGTATTCAAAAAAGTTACAATCGAAAATGATATGCTAAGACAATACACTGCGATAACTGTGATTATCTGTTGTCACCTGTTTAGGCTCCAATAGACAGCAACAAAAGAAAGAGTGAAAACAACAAGCTTTGAAAAGATACAATAATTTTTTTTCCATGGAAAAGTTCTGTAAAAATGGAAAAAATGTGAACTTACGCTTTTATAGAATCAAATTCAAGCATAATCCAAGAATTAAATGTTTGAAGTGCTAATAACAAAATTTTCTAATTATTTCAAGTTCGAGTACCGACTAAGAATCCAAGATGAAAGCCGATGACGTATGTTGAAATATGTAGTGTTGAAGTCTACAGCGTCTTGTAGAAACAAGAATTATCACTCCGGTACCGGAAATTCGAAGTAAGTTTTACATAAACAAAACTGTCCCTGTTCAACAATTTTATATGAGCACACACATTTCCCAGGAGAAAAGAATTAATCCTTTTGAATCCAAGCAATTTGAAATAAATACAATCCAAGAAATTAAAAATAGCTCCAAACAGCAGAACATACAACTTCTAGTGTAAGAAAATAACCGAGCTGCAACCGAGAATAATTCTCCAAAACATGGGTAGATTTCGTCCTCTAAAACGTAAACAGTGGGTCACGTGATCATGTTCTGTAAGCTCTAAATTGTTCAAGATCACGTCCACCTAGTGTGGCCCTGACGAAAACCAATCATTTTACTCTAAAAAATAAAATATAAAGCAATTGTTTACATCTTAAGCATATAGTCCCATCATGAGATCTTAAAAATATAGTTCCATCATGATCTCGAACACAACGAATCATTAAAAATATAAAACTTGTGTACGTGGTTGCTACTATTTTGAATCAAGGTCAGGATTTAGATCAACACCTGGTGTTTATGAACTAACAGTCAATGTTAAAAATATCTGAAAAAAGTATCATCTGTGGTTAATAAATTTACATTACAACATGATGTAATGAAAAAAAAAGACTGAAACTAACAAAAAATTTAATTGAAATAAATATATGTTAAATCAGATTCAATTAAATCAAATATACAAAACACTGCAGAATGTGATTATCAATATTATTATTAGTAATAGTAGTACTGTAAAACAATTGCATCAGTAAAGTTTTTTTCACATAACTGCGTACGTATCTATTTAAGTACTAACATAACTACAAGCAGCACATATCTTGTTCAAACATACTTGTACATAATAGATACACAATATGTTCATGTCTATATATCTGAAATGTCATAATACATACATGCATACATACATGCATACGTATGTACGTACGTACATAAATACATGCATACATACATACATACATACATACATACATACATACATACATACATACATACATGTAACTTATAAATATTCTTCCAAATATTTTCAAAACCAGAAAAGAAAACTGAGTTGGATTTTAAACTTTCTTTTCTTGAAGGTATGGAAAAACACAAAATGCACCCAGAGGCACATTGAAAGTCCAGGCTATGCAATGTGAGGTATTTCTAGTTAACTACTTACTTTTTCAAGGACCATAACTGTCTTCGCTCCTCCATTGTCCACGTTTAAGTTGTATCCCTATTAAAATCAAACACTTTTATTTAGTATTACGGATGTAACGTAGGAAAGGTGCAATTTATATATTCATAATAACGCTGAAAACCATTTAAAGTTATATACAAATTGTTTATCTATCAACGTTTCAAGTACACGTACGTTTTAATAAGCTGTTTACATCACGCATACGTTCTGGACTGTTAACGCGACCTTCACCAAGTGTGAGTGTGATCTGGATTTTTAAGGTAACTTTAACAATTTTTCAGTCATATTGCTACGATATCTGCAGTGTGGCAGTTTATAGTGATGTCTAGCACTGGGGCATCAAACATAAAATCAAATCAGATGTGTTGCTGTGGATTTAGTGCTGATTGTTACCACATGGCATCAAGTGAATATGGTACTAGAGCGAGGGAAGAACCTTCCACTTTGGTAAACCTAACATGCATTCTCACATATATTGGCCAACCCGTGAGTCGAACCCACGCAAAAAGAAATGGACTGGGTGTGATTGATAAAGGTGGTCAACTTACAGTACTAGGGCAGCTGAGACCTCAAAATCAAAAAGAAGAATGTTCATTGCTCCGTTCAACCTGGGAGCATATTCAACAAGAGTATGAGTTGTTGTGGAAAGAGGAGCTCTTTCAAGATATTAACTAGTTGTAATGGCGAAAGGAAACATTTTATACTGGTGTATTGCATCCATAGCACTGGTCGGTGACATTTTCGGTTAAAATGTTTCCTTCAAAAAGTTATTCATTGTCGATAGTGATTAATAATAACATGACGCATATTATCTGCTCATATTACATGGATTCGGCAGCCATATACGCGTGCAGTGCTGACATTCCTAGTATAATCAAATGTCATGATAGTGTAGGCGAAGTATTAGTGGCCAGTAAAGGGAAACTGTATGTTGTCGGAAAGCAGTCTCAACACATTCATCGGGTATCCCGAAGTGGATTACGTCTACAACTATTCTCCACCGGAAACCCAACATTTCCTGGGGCTATCTGCCTCATTTTCAGTGCTGTCGAATTTTTCCTTCGAAAAGGAGTGGTTATTGTAGATTTACATGAATCCTAAGAATCTTTCTTAATATTTGCAAGTATGCACGATTATAGTTAACATGTAAATGACGAATATACGAATAAGCTGTGTGGTTTTGTGAAGTTCTTGTATTCTATGTAACTTATCAATAATGTTGATACTGTGATGAAATAAACGGTGACAGTCAAAGAAATTTACGGATAGATTTGTATTTCAAAGATGTTCTAAAGATAGTTCAGAATAATAGCTGTGGAATTTGTAAATCCTCGAAATGACTTCAAAATTACCAACACTCTAAAAAAAAATACAAGGTGTAAGTACACGTACATCTGGGGGAGGTCCTCTACATGTATTTTTCACAAGAGTCGATATTGTTATGTATAGCTACATCAGGTGTATCAATTTTAATAATACTCTTCATAAGGGTTAAAGACAATTTTAATGCTAACATTCCTTTGGGCACAGCTTGTACTATAACATGAGTACCATATTTCATTCATAAAATTCAAGTTTAAGTCGTAATGATAATTGCAAGTAAACATCGCGTTAGCCAACCAAGACAAACGTTATCGGAATGCAGGTCGCGGTTTTCCTACAAAGGCAAAGCAAAACGAGTTTCTATTTAGAGCAGCCCACCATATATTGTTTGCGGTTTGAGATTAAGAATGCGCGCACCAGCTACTGCATGTTTGTTTTGTCAATAAGATGTGTTTAATGAAGAATTCCTGTTCTTCATAGTATTACGGATCCTGAAAAGAATTGTATGAGCGAGTGTCTACATAACTAATTTGATATTATATGGTGTGCTATGGGGGGCGGGGCGGTATGTCTGCTTTTTCTATGGGTCAGTTGTGGGTTGTTGTTTTTTGTTTGTTAACCGTGGACGGATTCTTGACCATTTCTAGAGTCAAAGCGTGATCTCATTACGATTACGAGTATCCCTTTCCTCGGAAATACATCCATTACAACCGAGTCGTTCCATACTTGTACATATAAGCTTATGTATCACAACCTCGTGATATTTAACTTGTAAACCGTCAGCTTATTTCGCAAAATGTGAAACCATTATATCATTTATATTATTATATGCTCATTTTTTTCCCCGTTAACTTTACATTGTCGGAATCGTTCAGTATTCCCCGATACTGAATGCGCGCGACAATACACATATAGCATTCACGTGAATAAAGGAACTACTTTCTATTGTAAACAAGCAAAGACGCAGACAGCAGCACTTTTGATTTGTAAACAAATCATATACACTCGCGTAAGAGGCTCTTTACGTTGTGGTTATTTAAATTTGTTTCTGAATGAACTAAAACATGTTTCGTAGACTGTACACACACAAAAAACCCAGCTGTTTTGGCACATTCCGCGTTGATACAATGTTACGGATTTAGGCTAGCTACATTATATAAAAGACGGACGATCATGTCCTTACAAATAACATACAACTGGCAAGGAATATAGTGTATTCTTTATGTGGTGATAAGAATGGCAAAATAAAATATACTTACAGTTTTACATCCTGAATTTCCTCAAAATGTTTTTTCTTAATTCTGCAAATCGGAATTACATGAGCCACGTCATAGGTTTTCGGTCTGGATTACACATTTCAAAAGTGTGCTGTAATTTCTATAAGTCCAATTTCATCCTCCTTACTGCACTCAAAATGAAATACACATTAAATTCCATAGCGTTCTTTTGAAAATTGCAATTGAAAGACTTCATATTTTCCCACGTTATGATTTCAAACATTCAATGACAGAAACAGAAACTCATTTGCAGACGTAAATACGCTTCTCGCGCGCCACTTCAATCCGATGAATTTCATGTATAATTTGCACAGATGAATCCAGTCCAAAATCACAAACTTTCATCGAATCGAAACAAAATACCAAAAATACATTCACTCCAGATCAAATGGAAAAGTCGTTGCAATGCGCATTCATTCACAATATGACTGCAAATTTCAATATTAACTAGACACGCCATTTTCTTTCGAAAGTTATGTCGACCGCGCGACTAAGTTCAAATATATCTGGGCGGAGCTATGTGCGCATTAATAATGATGTCATTTTGTAATGCCAAATCTGCGCTTGTGTATTTAGTTTGGAATACGGCATTCATTCATTTACGTTGTTTCTTGTAGTGTATTTTGTTTCTATAATTTAACCTTAGGTTGAATAAAAAAATGAGCATATAATAAAAAGGTTACTGCATTTGTATGGGAAAATAGAAACTCGTTTTCTCGGAAGGATATACTGCACTCACAAGTTCGTGCAGTATTCATTCCGAAAACTCGTTCCTATTTTCCCATACAAATGCAGTAACCTATACATATTTCATGCTTATTTCTCTTTGCTAGTACAATTGCGTGTTTCTATTTGGAAACTATTCATTGTGTATAAATGATATATTAAGATGAAGTTTCTTTAATTTTACCTGACCACAATTTAATACAGCACAATGCGATTCATTCCACTTTGCTGGGCCTTGATATGCAAAATAACGTTGTCCACGTGACTTTCCATAATAAGGACATATTCTGTCGTATATATCCAAATCATGATGCCATCCTGTCACTACAATCTTTATCTCTTTCGTTAATATCTTTGTAAAGAAAATACTATACCTATAGTTTTTTGTCTACATATACAAAACCAAATCTACGAATATAATAGTTTCGTCACGAGTCGTCCCCATGTAATACCGTCATTTTCTTCACAATGATTTTACAATAGATAAGACTAATAAGAATACATATATCATGTATTCATGTAAATTAAACACATTTAAAACTTTATTTGTACTTTTCTATTTCTTTTAAATAATCTTAGTACCATAATTCTTAACCATGGCGGTGTATTTGTTTAACAAAAAACTTAAAAAATATATAAACTACTGAACAGTATCACCCTGTCCCACGATTCCTAAAAAAATGTATGCGGTACTATGCCAGCATTAGCATACAGATAGCAAATATATCCTATGTATTTTCATTTGTAAAGATGCCATGAGGACCTTTTTTTATATGTATTGCTTCAATAATATCATTAACGAAAAATAAGACTAAAATTTAATTAGGAAACCAATTATGTCACTCACTTTTTCAACAGGTAAAATATTTTTTTAACACACGATTTCAAACGAGCATACACTGATGAATGTATCCACAAGAATTTTACTATGAACTATATTTCTTGACAATAAGACCAAACATTCAAACCACAAACTTCATCTGACCGCTCCGGTAACCTAGTAGTTAGATCGTCCACCTTATATGCTGGAGTTTGCGGGTTCGAACCCCGACCGAGTCACAACAAAGACTTATAAAAATGGTACTAATAGCTGCCTCGAAAGACGTTCAGCATTAAGGGGTTAGTGTAGGACAGGTCGACCTGGTGTCAGCATACTATGCCTGGGTGGGACATCATACTACAAGTCTACGGCATGATGCCCCAGTGCTAATTATCACTATAAACAGCCACATTACAGACATCGTAGCGATATTACTGAAAAAATCTTAAAGCTACGTTAAAATACAAATCACACGCACACAAACTGCAACTAATATTCAATACTTTCGCAAAACATATTCACAATGCAATGTTAACTAAATATCTGAGTAATTTTTGAGATCTTGAACTAAGCCTTTTTATATATTGGACACATTATGGAACTATACAAAAGTCAGGCATTTTATTATACGGCATCAGTAAGAATGGTGCAGTGGTTATGCAATTTCCTTTGAACGTATCGATTACCAAGTCGCTAAGTCAGCTACAATCAGTAAGAATGGTGCAATGCTTATTCAAGTTCCTTCAAACATATCAACTACCAAGTCGCGAAGTCAGCTAGATTTCATTGAAATCAATAATTTTAACACTACTTACAATTTCTATTACATTGACTGGTTTATTCACAATGTAACAATTATTATGATTGATTTCAATTCTTTTTCTGTGACACCGCTTGCAGCAACTTCAACATCTGCAGCGCATACATTCTTTCACAATCGAACTACTGGCAACCAGTCATATGACCAGCATTTTTCGTTACTGTATTACATGCTTCAACATTTATCCAGAATATAATTGGGTTATTTTGTACCTGGAAAATTAATTCTGGCAGCATTTGAATATAGATAAGTTACTTCTCCCTGACCTTCATTTTTCATGTTGACACTGTGTGTACTATAAAATAGAACAAGCAGTCAGATTACATTTACACAATCAAAGAAAATAATTAACACTGAGGACGGTGGAGACCAAAGACAACCGTACTTCACGTATGATCGGAACATATATAAACAATCTAAAACACAATTCAAACTAAGCACGAGCATAATTATTGATCAATTACATGTTAACGGTAGAAAATAGGACATCACATTCAATTGGAGCACATTTACACAATCTTAAGTTTAATTAAAACATTGCGTGACGAAACATACAATATGTATATCTCTTTATTGTGCAGAACTAAAATGGAGAGAAACATGATTAGGCCCTTTATGAACGGTTCCGATTCAGTATGTTAGTGCTCTCAGCCTGTTCCTGGTTCATGATTTAATATCAGACAGATCTTTAAGAATTCACCGAACCAACGAATGACCGCTTTATAATAATTTCTCCTATATATACTGTATTTATTGTCAATTATTACTTCAGACAGCAAGGTCACTGCCAGGTGATTCCATAATTAGAAGTTCGTGATTACGTGCTATCATCAGCAAGGTATGTAAATAATAATACTCAGATTATAAATAATTTTTAATTCCATATGTCTGCTCGAATTTAATTTAATGTTCCCCATCTCTGATCCTGTTGATATAATTGTGCAAAATATTTGCCAAAAGTCTGTAAATGCTAGGTCACCAAAAATTAATACAATATTTTTAAAATACGGTGTCGTTGCATTTATATAATTAGTTCACTTTTGTGAAAACAAGTGAATATTAATATCATTTACTCACGGTTGATTTACGTAAGTTAATAAATTTGTGACAGCAGAATCAGCAACATGCTGTTTGAACGATCATATTTTAAGAAACCTTTTTCCTATGGCTTAATAATTTATTTATTTTCTGTTTTAAAAATTCACAACACTCATGTTCCATACTTTATTTTTGACTATACCTTTGAGTGCATTCGCAGAAATAACTTTTCGTTTCGTTTTCCTCTTGTATGTTTTAAAGAATTTGTTCGCTTCCTCGCCAACAATGCAATATTGCGTGCTTCCAGTGCACTATTGATTTTATTTTTTATTTTTCTAATGACACGAATACACGTTATACAATTAATATTACCGTTGTCTGCCTAACGGACAGCGAGTCCATCGATCCGACTCGTAATATCTGCTGCCTGGAAAAAGGTAGTCTCTTCAGTCAGTTTGCAGTACATTGTACAGCAGCATGTATAATTATAACAATTTCGTGCAGGTTGTACCCATGATCACTCGTCTTTGTTCAAAATAAATCGTAATTGTTTTTAAATCCAGATAATTTCTGTATACCTCGTAAAACACACGATAATCACACAACAATTGTGGTTTGGCTTTTGTATAACTATGCAAACTTGTAGCATACGCATACTTAATTGTAGTCTATTCAGTGATAAGGATGGGAATGAACACGACTGCAAATAATGATTTTCACAAAGTGGATTATGTTATTGACTCTACTCAGTTGTTTCCATTTTTATTAAACGTTGCTATTAATAACAGAGACGAATCATCTAATTTTCTAATCAACAGTAGCCTAGCAATTGCTGATAAATTAAATAATTGTAGTAAAATCGATCAGATTATAAATGATTATGTTTATAATGAATATGTCAGTGCAGGTGGCTTTAGCTATGACTAAAAGAAAGGTAATGATAATGATGGCCAATTTGTTGGACTGAAAGGCACAAATGTGAAATCCTTTCCCCAACGTTTCGAGCAGAACATTATGGAACATGTTCAGTTTATAACTCATGTATTATACCTAAATATCAGCGATTGAGTAAAAAATGTTTTGGTCTTTATATAAGGAAACATTGTGTTGAAACCAAGGCACCGAAAGTCCCGGTTTTACCTTAGGGTTTGCATTCACCAAACAGCGGTAATTTAAACTTTAAAGCAAAGGTAGGTTTACAAACCAAATTATTCATCTAGACGCAAACGTTTCCAGTAAATACACGTTCAAAAGCTTTTGTCAATGGAAAAGGTCATTACATGAAAGGTTAATAGGAGATACTTTTTTACAATCAAGAAATGACCCTAACAATTATGGCAAGTGTTAAAAGAAAAATAATATAGCAGAGTAAAGGGCTGTGAATAAAAAATAACAACGAACAACTGGTTTAATTATTTCTTTTCCTTATTAATGTCGAACAAACCTGAGGATATGAATGACGAGAAGGGTACTGCAATAAATGTAAATGACAATTTCAAACCGGATAAACCGATTTCAAAATCAAGAATTATTTGATACATTTCGCCATTTGAAAAATAAAACTCTTTTTTCAAAGAAGATTAATATCATTTGTTACTAGTTGACCTTATCAAACATTGTTTCATTTCTGAATGTGCTCTTGGATCTTTGAAACCTGTAAATTTCTAAATGATTGGTCAATTTTTTTATATACCTGATATTAAGAATGGCAGCATGAAGGGACCGAACATTTACAGGGGAGTTTATCTGATGAATGTACTGGCAAATTATTCACATCTATTTTGACCAAACGGTTTTATTGATATAATAATCTAAAGTAACAATCTAATAGATCAATATCAGACTGGCTTTAGAAAACGCTACTATAATATATTCAGTCTGCATGCAATTATTCAGAAGTATATATTTAAATCTGGTACAGAAAGGTATTGATGGAAATATTTGACAACTTTCAAAAATATATAAATTTTTGTTTGAAACGGTGTGAGTTACGTATGTTCTGAACTGGCCTGCTCTTGCTGTTGTTTTTGTAGAAAGTTACCAGCTTTCACCTGACAGGTTAGTGTGATGTTTTATGTTGTATGTATCCGTATGCATTTTGTGAAATGCACTTTATTTCATCATAATGTACGGCCACTTATCTTTCTAATTATGAAATTAGTTTGTGTTACTATGGTTCTAATCAAATTTCAAATCCATATTTGACTATTTGTAAAAGAAATATATATCGTCAGATTGTATACAAATTCCAAAGAGAGACTATATACTTTATGTAACTTGAATGTAAATTATTTTTTACTGTACTAGAGCATATATAATTTGTGGTTTCAGGTCCGCTTTTTTCTTTATTACTCTGATTACAAATGTGTCACTCACCCATAACGATATATAGAAATTGAACCCCGCAACAAGTATTTATATTGATCATTTTATACCGAAATATTGTATCAGACTTTTTTACATTGTTAGAGGACCTAACCTGCGCTTTAAATTTAAATTACAGGGAAATCTCTGATATGTAATAATCGTCCTGCGAAACATTTTGGCAGCACTGGCTATCAGTCCAAAAACTGTATGAACTTGTGATTACGTTGAGCATTTTAAAATACCTGCTTTCTAAATAAATATATGTTTTTTTATTAAAGTCTAATTGCCATTTTATATGAACGCAAATGTCATTACATATAACCATCGTATAGCTTTCTATGTTTAGGTTCATTCAACATGGAGATACGAAAAGCAACCACAACAGACAAGGATGCCGTTTTGGCGCTGAATAAAAATATTTACGGTGGACTGGACTATCTCCCGTCCTACTACGATGAGTTCCTGAAAAATCCTGTGGCAATGCCGTTTGTAATCACACTCGATGGAGAAATTGTGATTATCTCTCTCTCTCTCTCTCTCTCTCTAATTCTCTCTCTCTCTCTCTCTCTCTCTCTCTCTCGTCATGCAAATAAAGATATATACCAATAAAAGTTCATCATGATTATATCTGTTGTTTGGATGGCTAAATTGTTTTCACATGAAAATGTGTTTTCTTTGTGTACCTGCCAGCAGCTTGGTGTTGCCGAACTTCTTTGGCATTTCGAAATCTTCATTTGGTCTAAACATATATGCACGATCGCATTTATTTTTCAGATAGGATATTTGTGTGCGTTTGTGGTAGACGACGGAGAGACAATTGTTCACAGGGCTGGAAGAATAAGCCCAAAGTTTGAAGGAAAGGGATATTACAAAGTTCTTAGCCAGCACGTTACCAAAAATGTAATGGAAACATATAATCTGAAAACAAGAGCAATGACGTTCGGTACTGTGAATCTCAAAGCGCTAACTGGTTCATTTAGGGAGACCAATACTTTGATTGCAACAAGGGTAAGTGTCACTCTCACAAATTAATTCAAAATTCCATTGAGTTGTACTGACATTCCTAATGAAATAAATATATTCAATATCAATATTCCGAATACTCAACATAAGTAGAAAAGAATGTTAAGGTGTAACATGTATGTGACCTTAGAAAACTAGAAACTGCATATTAATGGAAGAAAAAATATGGCCTGCTACACTTGACCCTTCAATGTGCTAATATAATGTTAAAAATATTTATGTGATGCCTTGTATATAATTTATAGAATATACATATCTTAAATCGTCTCCTAGCAAATATTTGATATTAAGTAAAGCTATGTTTTGTGTCGGAAGCTTCCAAGTATATTTAAAATTATTTAACTCTGCGGTTTCGATGCAAATAAGCTTATGAACTAAGTGTGATATCATCTTTCATGGTAAACGAATGATACTTGTTAGATATTTTGCTCTATGTTTCATATGTTGTCTATTTGCATCATTTTTAGCATCCTCCTTTTGCAACACTTTTTAAACATGCAAGGAGATTCTTGATTGACTGATTGATTGATATTTTTACGGTGCACCATCACTGTTAGGCTATTTAGCGCCACACAAAATGTTATATGAATGATTATTTAAAAATGATAAAAGGTTCTATATCGACCAGTGATATCAAAACCAAATATATGATGTCTTTATTACTTTTCTTAGGATATTATTTCAAGACCAAATCTTAACATTAACTTATCCCTTATTTGCCATCAATATTTATTTCAAGGTTTACAAAAACAAATTATAAAGGCGTTTCCAGTAAATGTGTAAATTTCAGTACATTGGAAACAGATGGCAAACTTTGACCCATGCTACTCGGTTTTATCTGCTCTCTAATTAAAACATTATTTGCCATCAATATTTATTAAAAGGTTTGCAAAAACAAATTAAAAAGGCGTTTCCACTAAATATGTAAATTTCAGTACATTCGAAACAGATGGCAAACTTTGACTCATGTTACTCGGTTTTATCTGCTCTCTAATTAAAACATTCCTAGACTAGCTCAAGTAAACCCGTACAGCTAGGTAAGAAATCTCCTAAAATCTATTTAAAAAAATAATGATTTAACGCCTGTTCGCATCAACAATTATTTTAACCCATTTAATAAACAAACCTATATATGTTGATAGGATAAGAAAGAAACATGATGACACCTTCACAGAAAGGCCGCATCTATTTAGCACATCTTTTCTCCTACTCTTGATTATAGAAATTGCACGCTTCTTTTCTTCCATACAATAAATTATTAACTTATCTTTCATTTAGAGATTTTTGTCATTTCTGTGAAAGGAATTTTATTACGCAGGTAGTGTTTGAAAAAAGGCATACCCCAATTATATATGCCAATTACTTCAGCTTCCAATCAAAGTAAAACCAATAATCTTATGTCTTGCTATGTTGATGTTTCATAGTCATATCCCACAAGACTATCGTTTCCATCAGCAATCGTTCCACTGTTTGTCTGCTTTATGTTTCTTTACTTAATATATCAAATTCCTCCATATCCCTCCCTATACGTGGTCTAATAATTCTGTTATGCTTAAGAGCAATAGAAAAGTTACTAAACTTTGTGTGAAATTGTTTTTGGTTTTTTAGGTTATGTGCTTGTTCTTTGGTTCAATGCTTGATCACATTGCTGGCATTGAGTATTCCGACATTCTTTTATGAAAGACCACGTGACAGTTATATATTAATGCTACATGGCCATCTCCAATACATTCACTATTCTAATTTATTTGATGTTGCATAACATGCGGCCAGGCTTAATTCATATTTCCAAAGTTTCATATCTTACTGTGCCATATATATCCTCAGCAAATCACCAGTATGGATTGGAAACTACACTTAAATCAAGCTGCTTAGTGGCTAATATATAAAACTATCATTTTCTGTATAGCATAACATTAGAGAGAGCTACCATTGCTCTGTGAGCTCTCACACTAAACCTGGCTGAAGGGTAAGGAATGCTCCTAGTTTGTTTTGTTTCTTAAATCCAGTTTCCATGATTTCTTTGTATAAAGGTTTGGATGTCTATGTTGGCTTTATTGCAATGGTTATTGGTGTGTGGTAATGAAAGTGAGTATGAACTGGAGAGTTAAGCGAAACCGTCTAAAATAATTGTAAACCTGGTAATACGGCCTAAATGTGCTTTTGCAGGAAGGTTCCATTTCGGGCTTTTGATTTGGCATACAAAAGCTGGTATGATTATTCAATTTCGGCAAGCTTTCTTAAAATGTAATTGGATGAAAACCCCTTTTTATTGCGACGTTTAATAAATTAGTTGATAATGTTTAAAAACTGGTATAGGATAAAGGTTAATACGTTTTAGAATATTGTCATTTACACCCATATCCAAATAATCAGGTAATGAACTAATATATATATATATATATATATATATATATATATATATATATATATATATATATATATTTGTTGTTGTTGTTGCTGTGGGGTTTAACGCCATTTTTCAGCACACGATAGGCTATATATGGCGGCCAGTATTAATGGTGGAGGAAGAACCCGGGAAAACCCCAGAAAGAACCACCGACCCACGAGAAGCTACTGGCATGCTTTCTCACATACCTACATTGGCTGAATCTGAGACTCGAACCGGCGCAGACAGAGGTGAGATGGCAGTGATCCGTAACGGAGAACGATTTAGACCACTTGGCCACTCGGGGCCCCTATATATATATATATATATATATATATATATATATATATATATATATATATATATATATAAACACGCAGAAAGCAGAGCCTTAGAAATGGTTCAACCTTGCACTCTGGAAAAGATTATTAAAGCATCTAAAGAGAAATAGGCCCACTGACTGGTTGCACACTATGCATAAGAAATATCACCATGAGATCACAGAGAGAACATTAATGCATTTATTTTCCTGTAAGTTATGGACTGCTGCAAAACATGTAATAAAGTACAATCACGGCCATCTAGCAAAGTAAGACACAATGTTTAAACATCGTCCAAATAGTAACGTGTGATACTCACCAGCAGCAATGTTTTGGTTATGAAACACTATTGCTGACAGACGTGGCATTTATCAAATCATGTTATTATTAAATTGTACTTTGTTCCAGGACCATAGTGCAGGAAATCTTTTGCATTTGTTTCAGGCATAAAAACACAAAACCAGCTGTTGGTAATTAGAACAAAACCCTAAACTCGAATTAGATCCTAGTATATTCATAGGGTAATTATTACGAATCTTTAGGAGTTAAATTTTTTTCTCAAGTCTCTTGTTCCTAATTCGACATAGAATGCACAAAAATAAATAATACATTTTCTATGAATCATTTAGGACAACACTTTTCCCATATTGTGTTAGTTCTGTGGCTGTTCAGTCTAAACCACAACAGGGCATTTGAAATTTATATACGTCTGTCATTTATTAACTACTGAAAATTAAACCATATGTTTGGGTGATTCTGTTTTAAATGTCGACAACTCTGCACAGTCCATTACAGATTATCAGCGCACACTGGTCAAAATAAATATATATGCACTTTGTCATTAATATCTGTGGTTGGAATAAATGTTTTATTTTATTTTGCCTTATTTTGGGCCTGAGAGTTTCTTGAGACTTCTGAGTTCAGATTCAACATGTATACATATATATATTGAAACTGAGTAAAATGTAGCATATTCTTCCATCCAGTTGCACCAATCTCTCTGTTATGTAGTTATTTTATTTTGTAACTGATGATCTCAAGTTTTAAAACAAATTTGAGTTTTACATAGCAAAGCTTTCTATGCTTCCTGAAATATTTTATTGATTTGGAGTTAAACGCCATTTGTCATCAAGCATATGACATACATGGTGGCCAGTATATCTGGGGGATGAAAAACCACGGAAAGCTACTTGCAAGTTTTCTAAAGTACCCATGTGGGGACAAACCGAAGCTTCTAACCCCCCACGGACAGAGATTAAATTTCAGTGATATGTAAAGGCGAGCGCCTTCGACCACTCGGCAACCCGGTGCCGTATGAAATGCCTTTATTAAAGATTCTAGAATGTTGACGTAAACATGTTTAATATAACCGCCTAAGGTAAGTTGAAAGCATACTTTCCTTCTCTGCTGTGCTGTTTCGTATATATTTTGGAAGTGTGGGAGGTATTTAGTTAATTATGTATTTATTTATTAAGTGATATCACGCAGAAAGTAATCTGCATCATCAATGTTGAATTCCTCTTTTATGCCAGGACTTGGTCAAGTACGTGGTGTTACCGTCTTACCTCAACGAATACTTGGATCTGCTTGACACCTTTTCTCACAAGAATGTATCTGTCTATGACGTGCAAGCATATTTTGATATAGAGGTCGTGAGAAAATACCTGTTTCCTGAAGACAGAATAATCGTTGACTGGGTCCCATATCGATTGTTTTCTTCGAATCTCCCCCTGCTGGATAAAAAGAACACGGTCTGTGTTTCTGACGTCAAGGTTGATGATGAAATTGTTTCAGGTCTACTATCAATAGCAACATTCTATAAGGCGTCCCGGCCCGGATATGCTTACTTATTGGAACTCTACGGGACTGATATGAACAGCGTGCGCTACCACATCTTATCTCATTTACGGTTTATAGCCACAACGCTGGATGATTTAGTGTATGTAATAGTTTTCGTTAACAGACAATGTCAAAAAGAACAATTCTTTGATGATTTTGCTGAATACGGACTTGTCAGATGGACTGATCCAGATTATAAGACATCTTTACAATGTTTGTACGAAAGCAGTTTGTGACAAGTGTGCATTTGGATTCTAAATGTAGCAGAAATCGTGTAAACAAATCAGAGAAAAAAGAAAATAATTAATGAAATATGATGCAAATATTTAACATTTAGGTAAAAGTTACATACGATATGCTTGTTTAGGGGATTTCGTTTGGACAATTTGATGTTATCAATATATTACGTCTTGTAAGATGAGGGAGGATTCATGTAAAGGAACGCTCCAGACTAAAAGTGCATGAATACATGGTGTTCAGTATTGGTCCATGGAAATTAATGTATATGCGTATGATGTTTCTACTTGTTTGCAAATCAGACACCTTCCTTGGTTCGTATAGTTTGTTGTCCATCATCATTTGCTTCCCTTGTATATTTCAGTGTCCCTTTGTATCTCCATGTGTGTTATATTGTATAACTTTTTCTGCATTTTGAACATTAACCGTGTTTAAAGACATGCTGTTCAAATGTATTTTGTTAAAGTACTTGAGCTGTTTGAAAAGGTTAATAGAACAGTTTCAGGTAATAAAGCTGTAAATTGATAGAGCTATTCAAAAAGCATGTTCGTATACAGTTTATACGTACATAGCAAAATAGATGTTTATTATGTCTACGTAGCGATGGGCTTTGACATTGTTATATCGACTGCAACGATTTCTGTATAATTGGGGTTCATGCGTATGAATACATATAAGCATATTTGCATTCTGTTAAAATGTAAATGTGTGTACTGAAGAAAATGATATAAATGTTTACCTCTTGAATCATTAATTCCGTTTTGCTTCTAAAAGAACCTACGTAAGCAAGATCATGACATTAGTTTATTATTAAAAATAATTATTTTAATTTATTACGTTAATTAAGTTATGTGATAAGCAGATAGGGAAAACAATATATTGCATCATCCGCAATATACTGCGTACAAACATGTACTGGCGTAATGATTACAACAATAGCAGTCAACTTAATACTCTCTTCAACTCCTTACACTCCTATCGTACGTTTGAATATGTAAGCAAAGGGACACTCTCAAATGCAATTGTTAGCCAAACAGGAACTCCTTGGTTGACTTATGCGTATGACGATGTCACTCAAACACATCACGCCTATTTACTGGTTGATTTAACACCCACCATACCATATTATTTCCGATTTTCTACCCATGTGGTATGTAGAATGAGGGCTAGTGGTTTACTCTTTCCCCTCGGCTTAAACAAATGAAAAAACCTTCTTGTCTGTGTCACAAATCATCAATACGACTTCCCTTCAATATCATTTTCCAGCCAAACTGATTCGTGGCCCTGCACGGTATCAGTCGCAAAACAATTATCTACAAATGAGTGTCCATGTGTTAGAAGCCAGTCTCAAAAACACTTTACGATGGTTTACGCTGAAAGTACTTCAATTACTTCAATGCATCATTCGCATCGCTGATCATGTTGACATGCCGGCATTTTGAGTTCGATCAGTCACTCGATCATATGATGAAATTTGTATTAGTGGTATAACGGAACGGCTAACTGCATTTTACCTACATTTTGTTATTCTAAATCTACCAGAAATTGTATCATTCAAATATCATTTTCAATTTCATTTTGTTTAAATAATTAATTAAATTGTTATATTTAACATATGGGGACTAGAGTTGTCTGTCCTATGTCTTTGCTTAAATCGCTGCTATTACATACATTAATTTCATACTTTATATTAATAATTACTCTGTCTAAGCAACAACACCGTGTTCGATCATCTCACAGAAAAACAAAGCAATATAACAGGTGGAGGATCATATCAAAAGAATATAAACATCAGAGAACTCTGATGGTTACATTTAGTATTCATGTAGACATTATATACTATATCCTTGTGTAGGGGATTTCGTCTTTACAACTTGATAAGATAAATATATTACGTCTTAGACAGATGATGAGGAGGGGTTCAAGTAAAGGAAATCTTCTGAGTAAATGTGCTTGAATACATGGTGATCAGTTTTGGTCCATGGAAATTAATGTACATGTGGATGATGTTTCTACTTGTTTGCAAATCAGACACCTTCCTTGGTTCGTAAAGTTTGTTGCAAATCATTATTTGCTTTCCGTTTATATTTCAGTGTAGCTTTGTATCTCCAAGTGGTTCATATTTAATAATTTTCCTGCAGTTTGTTCAATAATCGTTTATAACAACTTGATGTCCATGTATTTCGATAAAGTACACGAGCCATGTTTAAAAAATTGCATCGAAAATATTTCAGGTAATAAGGCTGTCGTTTGATACAACTATCATATTAGCATATTCGAATGCAGTTTATATTTATGCAGCAATATAGATGGTGATCATATCTATTTAGTTACTTCACATTTTGTTATCAACTACATTGTTTTTCGTATAATTGGATTCATACGTACTACTACATATAAGCACAGTTTTGTTCTATTGAAATGTAAATGTTTATCATTTGCAGTATTAATTCAGTTTTGTTTCTCAAAGAAACTACATATGCAAACTAAATAATTTGAATTGTATTTAAATTAATCTTTTTTGGATTGCTTTATTAATTTGTTAAATGATAAATAGATAAGGATAAAAAGCTATTGTTTCGTGTTGAATATAATGGGAACATGCGGTCATGGAATAATCACATTACTACAGCAGGTGAATGACAGCCGCTTCTACTCCTTACAGTCCTGTTGTAGTTTGAAAATGTAACCAACACAAATCCCCTGTAAGTAAAAGGGATATTTTCTTGCTAGCATTCAGACACATACAAGAGAGCGAATGCGATAGTACTAAAGATTTTATCCTACTTGAGTCAATTATTCCAAAACATTAATTAGAGTAGTATATATGAAAACCTGGCAGCCGTCTATATGTATTGTCTGAAATTATGTATAGAGGGTTTAACTGCTCCAATATTGGGCTTACACAAAGTAACATGAACATAGAAATTGTTCAAATCACTAAAGCTAACATGATATAGAATAAAACAGTTTCAGAACAACACATAAACATAATTAATTCGTTAAAATATGTCAAAAGCTGGTGATTCGTTCGATATTAGTATAATACATTTTCGTGCTTCGAACGTCATACTACAGAAAGGTTTCATTCGGAAACTGGAAATGATGAGTACAGACTTTAAATGAAGTGCTTGTAAAACGCAAGTAAAAATTCCACATAATTTATGTCATCAATTCCAGTGAACGACTACCTTGTACAAAGATATTATCTTTTGGGGTGTTTCAAAACCGAAAAAGGGGAAGAAAAAAACAGAGTAGGCTAACAGTGCTCATACTATTTACAATTCATAGATAATCAAAATTCACTATCAGGATATTGTCACAGATAAAGCCATGTAGATTTATATATAGTATCATCTTCTTTGTTATTATGTCCAAATGTTTTGCAAAAATAAAACCTACTTTTGTGATAAGACCTGAGAACACACATCATGTGCATGATGTATCCAGATTACAGTGAATATAGAATACTGCGAGTCTCGTGTTTAAGAAATATTCTCTTTTAGATGACTGCTCATAGATTCCGGCCTTGAGAGATGTCCCCTTAACATCCAGTAATACATGTGTGGCTACAGCGGTAAAATGAAAATGGCTCATGTTCGAGTTTATTATTGTGAAACATTTCACCCATATGCTAAGTTGTTTTACAAAATGTCGTTATCACTTTTTCTGATACTTATTTTGAGTAATCGATCCAGGTTCTGCACATCATTTATTAATCCAGCGCATAGAGATTTAAATAGACTTAACTTGAAAAATTATGGAGTTGATGTTATTTACACCTACAGTGGTTAAAAGAATACACGCTATTTGGAACATAATAAGGATTAATGGCATAATGTTCATGCAATGATGGGGGCAAAACAACTTCTTAGAAGTTACAAGTGCGCCTAGCTTAATTATTCAGTTATAGATGCAATTTCTCAGGACAAATGTTTCACGATGTACAATTTTAATGCTTGCATAAAAGATTCAATAACACAATTTACCAAGACATTGCACACCACAATGTGCAGATATACCAATTTGTAAGCTGTAACCATTCATGTGGAACTCACATTTAATATTTAGTAAGGATCTATATTTAAAGTATGCAAATAAATTGAATAAATTAACGTTGCACTGTGCCATTACCCAGGCAAAGGTTTGTGCTATAGAGGAAGTTCATTCGCAATATGTACAAGACGCTCGATCGTATAACACTAACACATATTTTGTTCCTGGGTAGTAAGTGTTATTTCGTAATTGCTTATGCATAAAAGCATACAAAATGATTATTATTCCACACAAACGTTGCTTTTGTGACCAGGACAGAGATATTGTGAAATTTACCTATTTCCAGTCTGAAAACAGGCGATGGTTGTGTCTGTTCGTTCACATAAAGTCAGAAGAAAACAACATATGAATCTAAATTAACACGTAATTATACTAAAATGATACTAAATGACCACAATAGATTTAGAAGTGAGTAGGCTTTCAAGATGTATGGTTATACTCTAAATCATTTTCATGAATCGGGGCCCAAGTGGTCTAAAGCGCTCTCCGTTACGGATCCATGCCGTCTCATCTCTGCATGGGTTAGAGTCTCGGATTCGGCCAATGTGGGTATGTGAGAAAGCTTGCCAGTACCTTCTCGTGGGTCGGTGATTCTTTCCGTGGTTTTCCTGGATTCTTCTTCAACCATTAATACTGGACGCCACGTATAGCCTCTCATGTGCTGAAAATGGCGCTAAACCCCACAACAACAACAACAACATCTTCATGAATCAGCACCCAAATGTAGTCTCCTATCATGTTCTCGTTATACTGTCCTTGGTAGTGGCATTCAAAGTCCTGGTGGAAGCGCTTGCCTTGCTCCTTCGAGTACTCTCTCTTGTTCTCCTTGAATTTATCAAGATGAGCATCAAGGGTATAGATAGGCTGTAGACTCCTAATTTAGAGCTCTGAAAAATTGTTTCATAAGGCCATGTTGGATGTGCAGTGGATGCATCATCACTTTCCGGGGTCCACCATTTGCTCCCACTTGACGTTGTTCCGACCCACCGAGAACTCGGTGCGCTGTGGTCAGTCCCTCGTGTGGTAATGCGCCTTGGTGTCCCTGCTGTCTGAAAGGAAAATAATAGCAGGGAAACTTGCTAAAACCGTCTTGGAGACCCATAAAAGAATGCCACCGTTGTGAAGCCACCGATGACTTCCCAGCCGTACTCATCATACTTCAATGCGTGCAGCAAGGTCGTGATGCGGCTGTGATCCTCTTTGAGGTGTGCAGAGTGAGTTAGGGGAAGAGACGGGTACATGTTCATTATTATGGAGCAGCACGGCATTCTGGTTACTGGCGATTCCGATTGCCTCGAACATGCTAGCCACATTGTAACAGAAGCAGAGCCCATGTTAATGGGTGAAGAAGCTGGAGAAAGCTTGGTGACTCTTCTACTGATCTGCGACTTTCACACTTTCATCCAACACGTTCCACTGCTTGAGCCTAGAAGTTAAAAGCTTGGCATTAGACTTGGTGAGACCAATATGATCAAGTCGTTGGGGTCTTTTTGGTTGGGGGTAGTAAGGGTTCATCTCCTCAGCTCCACCTCTACAATCTGGATCTACAACGTCTTCCTCGCTCTCTGGCTTTCTACTCTCTTTTAAAGAGGGATGCTCTCTCTCTCCTTAAGAGTGGAAAAAAGTTCAGGGCAGTGTGTCATCCGGGGCGATGGATGAAGAAAGGTCCGGATACGTGATAGCAGGTGCATTCATGCCTGTCCGACAATTGGAATGGTCCACCACGCAGAAGTAGTAATTCCTTGAGCGGTCAGTGGGTTCTCGCCACATTCTTGGTATACCGAACTTCATTGCTCTTTTCCCTTCTGTACTATCTTACAAAAAAAAAACATTTATTTCACCCACGACTAATGTGTAAGAGATTCGCGCAACATTTTTCATATTTATTTTGTTTCAAAATATTGAAAATTGTGAAACATTTTAAAATTACAACTTTTACAATCTTAAAAATGTATTTTAAAAAATTATAACATAAAATTCAGATTTTTTTTTTCTTTTTTGCAGTGCTAGCAGGTGAAATGAGGTGCCCATGGTTTGTATTGATGCCTGACAGGCATGTCGAAATATGCCTAGTAGGCCTCGCACGTCTTAGCTGATGCTTCTGTCCTGATAAATCACACATCTTAGTTGATGCTAATGTCATGATAAATTGACAGCTGACATAGCACAGTGCGTCTGCCGAATGCTTCCAGTCTGTTGATGACATCTCAGAAAAATGCAGATATGTATCTACTTAGGCAGCTGAAATTAAACTGAACTGTTGGAATTAAGGCTCTTGCATTTATAATACTATTTATATTACTGGTAAGTTCTACAAGGTTCTAGAAGTTACTCCAAGATTACTCAGCACTGAATCTATCTGGAATGTTCTGGAAAATATGCAAATTTCACATGTCACTGTCCTTATCACAAAAGCAAAGTTTGTGGGGAATAATAGCAAATTTCTATACTTTTGAGGCATAAGCAATAGGAACTAACACGTATTACCCACGAACACAAGAGAAAATGATAGGGAAATAAGAAAAAAAAATGTAACCTGTCAAAAACATAATGATCAAGCAAAATAAATGAAGTTATAATTAGACTACAATGGATGAAATGCTATTATTATAAAGAAAACTTTATATATATATATATATATATATATATATATATATATATATATATATATATATATATATATATATATATATATATATATATATGTATGTATGTATAGTACTGGAGATAAGTTTGTACTAAAATATTTAGTGTATTTGGTAAGCGATATTTGTGTAATTCATGTATTCTAGAAAGGTATGTGGTTCGGATATTAGTTTATATTCGATTTCACAAATTCTTTTGTCGGTGTTGCTATTTTAGCAGTTGTGGGTCAAGTCCCTGATAAGGCTACGTAGTATGGTAACAAAGCACAATAGATTTTCTGTTCTGTGAAAATTTTTAAATGAGACAACTTCGTCTTCAGGCTGGAAAAGACTGTCTATCACATAAAAGTCACGTGTGGAAATATTGTAAAAGCTATTTAATCCTCCATATTGTATGTAATTCAGTAGGCAATGATATATTGCCATGTTATTTTGCCACCGTTGCAAGTGTTGATTTTTGTTTAAGATTATTTTATTGATTATTTTATTATAGTAGTAGTAGTAGTAGTAATAATAATAATAATAATAATAATAATAACAATAATAATAATAATAAGTGATGTGATTTTGATTTTTAACGTAGCTTTAACAATTTTTCAGTCATATCGCTACGATGTCTGCAGTGTAGCAGTTTATAGTGATGTCTAGCACTGGGGCATCATGCCGCAGACATGTAGCATGATGTCCCACCCAGTCACATTATCCTCACACCGGGCCGACCAGTCCTAACACTAACCTCTTAATGCTGAGCGCCAAGCGAGGCAGCTGTTAGTACCATTTTTGTAAGTCTTATCTTGACTCGGCCGGGGGATCGAACCCACGACCTACCGCATCCGAGGCGGACGCTCTAACCACTAGGCCACCGGAGCGGTCTATAATGATGATGATAATAATAATAATAATAATAATAATAATAATAATAATAATAATAATAACAAAAATATTAATATGTATCAATTTTATATTTGCTTCTATTTCATCCACAATGCCCCCCCCCCACGATAATAGCATCAGAGTAGTATTACATGATAGTCGATGGATAAAAAAATTCCTTTGTATAATATGTCTTTTGTTTTGTTTTATTGTAGGAGATAAATATTTTATTATGCAACACTTGCCCACCACATGAACTCGAAAACATGGTCACACATACGCATCTTATCTAGAATTGGATTAAGCGTTCTTGTTGAATTCTTACATGACAAGACGTAAGTATCACGTCATGACAACACATAACTATGATTCGTTTCTGATGGTGGCTTTATGATTTTGTTTTAAAGTTATGGAAAGTCAGAGACCTTTTGCATCTGTTCCTGTATTCTGGTAATAGTTTGGAGCATTACTACTGTATGCTGAATGGGTGTAGCTTAACATGACAGGATTCGCGTCTAACCTGCGTTATGCCATTCACAGAACCCTTGTTGTTATTTATCTATTATCTATCATCTAATTATGTTTTATAAAATCATCTTGTATGTAAAGGTTTGGTGGCGTCAACATTGTTGTGGTTTCAAGTATTTTGATTCATATTCCTGTAATGAATACGTTTGTCGTTCGTGCTCACCCAACCGTCAACAATTACTTGTTACCACTCTGGTGGAATCCATATTTCTCATTCAATGTCAATAAAACACGGAATATGTGCTTATATCTGCAAATGTCAGAATTAATCAGGTAATGAGCGAGAGCTATGCATATTAATGAAGTGGTCCGAGCATATGGCTTGTTAACATTTTGTGTTACCGCTCTGGAATCTATATTGTCTCTTTCAATAACTATAAATCACTAATTTGGCTATCATAACCCCTATAGCAGCAGAAGAGGTGAACAGACGTTTTTGTAGAAGCGTCCAAATACAGAAATCAACCTTCCTAAAAAAGGGATTAATAACCTTAAAAATGAAAATAACTAACTACACTGAGGACTCTCTCCGAGAGTTTCTCTCTAAGAGTCCCTCTTGGAGTTATCCACGCTATTTCTCCGATCGTAAACACGTCAATAGCGATTGCATTACAAAATTGAACCAACATAAAGTCGCACCTTCTGTGCTGCTATTAACCAAATATTTTATCAAGACCCACACGATATCTTGTACTGCGATCATGAAAATTTATTGTTATAAATCCGCGTGTGGTTGACTGTGCTCGTGAAGAGAAATTTTTAAATTTAAGTATATCCATGTCACCGCCACACGAAGTTTGATGAATATTTCGCAACGTAAGTTTGTCTACTCCATTAAACACAACTAAAATATTACAGTTATCTCTTATCACTTTTGGTATTTGTACATATCGTTGAGTAACATAGATCACATCAGTATTTTTATGTCTGCATCAAGAAAAAAATCCTATCTGGATTTGATTGTTTGTCCAGCATCACATCATCATATACAACCAAATTATTAATAAATCCGTCTAAATCATCTACTGACGGTGCTTCATCAATATCGGTTATAAACTCGATAACATCATTATCTTTATCCAATAATCTTGCGTTTTCATTAAAATCTTTAAACACATCGTAGCATCTCTGATCATCTACCAAATACAACTTGTCCCATTTTAGCCATCTCATTATTCATTTAAGTAATAGTTGTGTCTTGCCCGATCCAGATGGTCCTATTATTATCATTCTAATAGAATTTGGTAGCGCAGCATGATGCTTGACCGGCTCTTGCTTTCGTGTTGCAGAAAAATCATATATAATATAGATTTATATTGTGAGAAGTGCAGGACACGTACCCTGACGGATACAACAACTATTAACATTAAAAATAACAGATCAACACTTACGGGTAAGTGTACGCGGTGTGGTACAAAGAAATTTAAATTTATCCCCGGTGATAAGTCAGGGACAAAGTCAGCGTTATAAAAAAGAAAGAAAAAAACGAGGAGGTGATATTGCAGCAAAATTAGGAAAATTACCGGGAACTCCCTCGGCTTAGTACCCAGGAGAAAAACATCTACCAGGATATAATTAATGCAGTCCTGGTACTCGACTTGATATCAGGCTTGATAATCAGGATCAACCAAAACCAGGTGAGTATCCAATAAATGCTATTGATACAGCGTGTCATGTTCATGATGTGGCGTACAAGAGTGATGATCTGCAGCAGACACATTTCGCAGATGTAAAATTAATTCTTGCACTAAATTCCATAAAAAATAAATCTTTCAAGGAATCATTAGCTAATTGGTTAATAAGATCCGCGATGAAAGGTAAATTAGCGCTATGTGCTGGTAATTAATTATAAATGGAATCGATTTATTATTCTCCAAGAGGATATTGGAAAGTAGAGCAGCGATCAGTAAACTCGTCGAAGCAGCAAAAGTTACACGTGCCACTGCTGAAAAATGATTAGCCCGACAAGCAATATGGCAAATTTATTAACCGCCACCTAAACAAATTCAATACGCGTATTTCGATGTTAGTAATCCTAATGAAGTTCATCAGGCTGATATTCTGTTTCTACCACACGATGCTATCAAAATTGGAAGGCGTCAAATAATATACAAATACGCTCTAACTGTCGTTGATATTGCAAGTAGATATAAAGAGGCAGAACCATTATCAACTAAAACAGCATCTGAAGTAGCTTCTGCGTTTGAAAGAATTTATCAACAAGGTGGTCTATGATAGCTACAACTATTACAGGTTGATCATGGCAAAAGAATTTCTTGGTCCAGTATCATCATTGATGAAAGACATAATCTCAGAATCAGACAAAGGAAACACTGCAATTCATCGTGATCAGGCAATTGTTGAAATGATTTAATCGAACACTTGCTGAGCGGTTATTTGGATATCAATACGCAAAAGAGTTCATTCAAGATAAATGTTCTCGCGAATGGATTGCAAGATTACAAAGTGTGATAACCGCGTTAAATAATGAAGTAACTCGAACAACCAACATGAAATACATTGATGCAATCACACAAAATAAATATATCGATACAACGAAGTGATTTTTCAGCGCAGCCAGTATTAGGTAATGTGACTGTAAGATAGTTATATCAACCCGGTGAACATGAAGGTGGTAAAAAAGAGCGACTGATCCTATTTGGAGTATTACGACGCACAAGATATCTAACATAACAAGATCTACTGGTAGACCCACAATCTACAGACTGGATTCAACTGCTCCTCAACGTGGATTTACACGTGAACAATTACAAATAATTCCTGAAGATACGCAATTACAACCCGATCACTTAACTAGCACCCCGACGTCGATTACACTCAAGACAGGTCAACATCACATTTTCGCGTGTATGGCCAAGACTATTATCTTTTCTATCTACGGTAAATTGTCTTGCGTCATTATTCGAGTACTGCCACAGCATTATACAATTGCAACATTCACAATGATTATTCTGTCATTGTTTCAGCGTGTTGATAAATTCAACATCAAGGTCAAAATCGCGTTTATTTTTTTTTTCTCACTTTGTTTACAATCAGCTAATTTTTTTCTGATTATATATTTGTCATCGAGGACACCGTCAATGGTTTCTGTAACGTCCAAGACAAGTCTCCGCTGCTGAGATATTCTTCTGACTCTGGACGCTGCGAGATAAACTAAATTTGACTACTCGATACGATCAGCTATAATCCAAACAACTGTATAGGTAATAGTTAATCCTTGAGATGAATGAATCGTCATTGCGTATCCTAGCGTACACGGGGATTTATCAGCGCGTAGAGCATCTTCAACAACATTGGCATCAAATGCGACAATATCATTTAATACTAAATTCTGTTTCTGGGTCTGTCCTGGTATATCAACGTCAATATTCTGCCGCCGTGTATCTGCTGGTCGATAACATAATGGAACTGGCAACGTTTGAATCTTTTCTTTATGTAACTGAAACAACCGCTGTTGCAGTGTATCGCTAACTATCTATTTACCACTATCAAATCGTTTGGTCTCCACGTTTGCAGAAAGTCGTTCATTGAAGTTTCTGAAATTATTTTACGCATAATTTCACATTGAATTTTATTCGGTTGTAGTCTTATTAATTTTTTAAACTGTTTTAATTCTGCATCAAGTGCTCTATGATCATCATTTATTTCTTCGTAATAATCAACGAAATTTCTCAGCGAATCATGTGGAGATGGCCCAACTACGGGTGGTGGTTGACCGTGATCGCCGCACATTATCACGGTAGTATTTCCTGTTAATACCCAATCAAGAAATGTTTTTAATGATTTTGATGTACTGTACATATTTCATCCCAGATTATAATCATTGGAATGTATTTTTCTCCCATTCGATCAGGAGTCCATGCATCACCCTTGTACCTATAAAAGCTGTGATAAGTACGCGATTGTACTCCTCGTTGTATCATCTCTCGTGCGAGTCTGTGTGTAGGTGTTAGCACGGTCATATCTGAGTTCTGAACTAGTTCGATCGCTCGAGTGGTTTTACCGGACCTATCTGGTCCATTTAGGTAAACTGTCTTGTGTCTGGTTATTGGATCATACACCGATGGTGCGGATGATAGCTTTAATGTCTGTTATTTTTTACAATAAATATCTTTAACTTCAACATCAGCGGATTCGGAATAATTAAGTATGTTTTCTTTTTTTATTCTCCACGAACCCCATGATGCCCAAGTATCGATATTCAATTTTTCCAACAATCCTGAATATCTTTTACTGATGTAAAACAAATCCGTAGTGACTCTCAAAGCAAACTCAAAAACCTAATTTATCATCAATAATAGATTTATCGAAACGGACTCTAACATTGAAGATCTTAAATGAGTATACTGAGGTGACTCACCGTCCATATAGCTCACAATTGTACCTAGTTTATTTCCATTTGGCAAGAAAGCTATTTCTCGACTTTTAAACGAATTTCTTTTCGCTGTATCAGCGATTATAAAATCTGACTCAGCATTGTCCATAATCAGTCTTGTACAATGTCGTTTATGATCATATGAACCTCCTTGGGTGAACTTGCCATTTATTTTTCTGCCAAGATCTTTTGCTATTTTTCCTCGTAATCGGTTTTATCAGAATTTTCATCATCGTAATATTCTTTTTGTTGTGGTAACCAAACTTCGGTTTGTTTCCGATATGATATAATTGCTTCGCTTACAATCAACGATATTACTATTTTACAATCAACCATATATCCTAATAATACTTTCGGTGCCCACATTTTTCCTGAAAAATGTTTTCCGAACCAAACATAACAAATCGTATGGAGATCTTTAGCAAACTCGAATGACTCGATACAAGCGAATCCAGTTAAATCAAAGTCCGGTAATGGTCCATTTATCGATACTCTAGTCATTTCGTGTGTCGGATGACTAAATCTTTTAAAGTATACAGAACAATCTCCGTATCCGAGAAAACTTCGCAGATAACATGCAACCATATCAACCGAAATAACATCTTTATGATCGTATGTAGTATTCCATAGTCCACCGTGTCCGTATTCGACACAACTTGATATTATATCATTGAGAAAATCAAATCTAGTTGGTTTCCACGAGTTTTTCTATCTAGCAAAATGAGCCGCAACTGACGGAACAGTACAACAGTTGCTCAATAATTCGTCAGTATCATCAGTATATTTCATTGCAAGATTTTTCATTTTTCTGTGAAGAAGATCTGTTCGACAAATAACGCCATTAGGTCGTACAAACTGATCAAATTTACTTTTGCTTCCATACAGATACTTCCATCTGGTCTAATCAGTTCATCATCGTTTTCAGAACTCTGAAATAACCATAATGACACAGGATCGTTTTTACTTATTTCGTTAATAAAATCAAACAAGTCTCCCCCAGAATTATCTGAGGAGTAAAATTTAACGGTTCGATTTCGTGGAAATATTGTTACTGCGTTAGTCCACGCGTGCGCGTTATGATGAATAATTTCGATCGAAGCTCCTTTTGATTTATATTTTGATTCATACAAAATCTCTCCAGTTATCGTTTTTACGGTTATTGGGAATTTTAATTTTCTTCCTAACTCAGCGACATCTTTGATAGACGCCCCGCTATCTTTAACCATTTCTCCCAACTCCTTTATTATTTTACGCCTTTTATCCGTTAGACCGTTTGCACGAGTCGAAATAGTAAAATATTCAGTTACTCGCTAGGCTACACAGCTTAGTTTTGAAAATTTCATCGGTTTCAGATTATCAACGTTGGGTTTTTCATTAATCGGAAAGATTCCATAAATATCGGCTGTTACAGGATATGCTCGCTAATAATACAGTTAGTCAATACCAGTCAACATTCCTGGTTTGGAATTTTTACTTAGCATGGCAATTTTGTCACCATCTGCTTCTGTTCGCATGACAAATTTTATTCTGAAAAGATATTTTCAATTATCTACGTAGTTAATGATAGCTCTGCTCGTTCGTCATTTATCGTAGCGTCGATCACGCAGTTGCGTATAATCTTGAACATTGACCATACATGATATGCACCATCTGTGTGAAATTCTTTCTTGGCGCCGTGAATTTTAGTAATCAAACTTTAATTTTTCGGATCAACCAGATTTCGCATCGGCAAGTCGCGAAATATCCAGTCGATATTAAATTTATATGTTTTCTAGGGCTTGGTCTAGGGTAATCTACCGAATTCGTTCATATTATATTTCAAACAAATATTTAAATTAAAATACAATGTTTACAATGTCTCGATGCAAATGGTTGATGATCGGTTCAATGACACCTTGTAAAAAACTCTGTAAAAAGAAATTCTGCGGACAACACTTGCAAAGAGTTGGTAATGGAAGAGTTGGACCAATACCATGTCTACGATGTGGTGTCGTAGTTAGAAGTAAAATACAGTTGTGTACACATAGTGGTGGAGAAAATACAGAGAAATTAGGAGAAATTATGATAAAGAAAATAATGACCTGACAGTCAGGGACAACGCTATAAAATCCGTAGAGCACTATCTAAATAGGTTTTCAGACAAATTATGATTTAAACAAATAATATAATTATATAAATGGAGAACCATATAAACCAGGATTTTTTAAAACATCCTATAATAACGAACTACAATGCAAATCGTGATGGTGTTATTAGACACTGTAAGTTGAAAAAACCAGTCGGTTTTGTTAATAAATACGGTTATCTAATGTTTACAGATGGGAGGAAAAATTACCTTTGTCATAGGTTCACATACGAGAGTTTCTTCGGGATGATCAAAGACGGTCTTGTGATTGATCGTATTGATGAACAAAAATTTAATAATAATTTATCCAATCTTCAGGCTATTACAGAGTGAGAACTCGGTAGGAGGAGGGACCGGTCAGCACATAAAGGTTCCTAGAACGATTAAATCCTTTAATACAGAGACCAGTGAAGAGAGAATATTTCAATCAACGAATGCTGCTGCGAGATAATTTGACATCTTCCGGTGTCCGGTACAATTTGTCGCAGAAAATATGACCAAATCCGCTTTCTCAAAATAATATAAACAAAAAGTCATTTTAAAATATCATTAGGAGAGATAAATATCATCTTCAGCAAGTAATTACCTCGAATTATATTTAATTTTTGGAGGGTCCATTCTTCACTCACATACTACTTATTTTTCGACTTCAGGGAAGGGAGATAATTCTGTAATATATCTTTCTCCGTAGATTGTGATTTTTATGGTCGTAATTAGTTCATTAAACATCTGCGTCGTAATTAATATCAATAATGTCACATAATTGTACTAGTAGAAGGATATGTATGGTTTTTAACATACAAAATAGAAAAATAAATGTGGTTACATTGTACAGTATAGCAAGGTATCTTTAGATCTGTTACGAGATATATTTTATCAGGGCAGAACACGCTATTACAAGTATATGTTTACAGAGTGTTCAGAAACCGATCTGTAGGTAATTATATAGTAATTTCTAAAACTTTTGATGGTGCAGTGGTTAGAGTTCAGGTGAAAATAATTCAATTTTAGGATACTTTCGCTATTATGATAAAAGATTCGATTTTTTCAAGGCAGAAACTACTATTTTAGTGCAGAAATATTTACAATCTATTCAGAAACCGCTCTCTTAATACAAAAATATATACAATTTTTTCAGAAACCGCTGTTTTAATACAGAAATATATATATAGTTTACAATCTATTGAGAAACTGATCTGTAAGTAACTATATAATAATTTCTGAAACGTATACATACATATATATATATATATATATATATATATATATATATATATATATATATATATATATATATATATATATATATATATATATATATGTGTGTGTGTGTGTGTGTGTGTGTGTATATATATATATATATATATATATATATATATATATATATATATATATATATATATATATATATATATATATATATATATATATATATATCAGATGCTTCAAAAGATCATTCCCAGAGCATCGGATCATGAAACCCGAGGTCCGGCGATCGAATCCCACGACTGACAACTGTTGGTGGTTACGTTTATTTGCGTTTTTTTAATTAATTGTTGGCTACGCTAAAGTCTCGAAACTCAAAAGAAAAAACACCCTTCCACCACGTCACCAAGATGTGGATACATGTTTTCTATCACCCACGGGCTGATTATTGGGGAAAAGGTGTCAAAATCTGTTGAGTATAGAGAAGGCCCCCATATATTTTGTGCTGTCCTTATTGTAAATATTATAAATACTATATGTTGTCCTCTAAACTTGCTAGAATGCGGTGGCAAGCTATTAGTTTATATGAGGGTTGTGCTGTCTGTGTCGTCATTCACCAACCACGCCCTCTTGAGCCTGCTAGACGATTGTTTGACGGGTTAGGTCCTCTCAAAGACTTGTGTTTCGTGCATACTCTAAACTAGCTAAAATGTTATGGCAGGATAGGACTTTATATGAGGTTTATAAGTTGTGTTGTGTACCCTCTAAATGTGCTACAATGCGGTGGCAGGCTAGGAGTCCATATGGGGATTATATTTTCTGTTGTACTTACGTGTACCCTCTAAACTTGCTACAATGCGGTGGCAGGCTAGGATTTAATATGGGGATTATATTTTATTATTATTTGCGAATGAAAAAACTACACATCGAACACTACAGATTGTTAAAAACTTATTATATATATATATATATATATATATATATATATATATATATATATATATATATATATATATATATATATATATATATATATATATATATATATATATATATATATATATATATATATATATATATATATATATATATATATATATATATATATATATATATATACTATATAATGAACCATGAAAATATCAATGATATTATTTCTGCTATTCAAAAGTTAGAAAAAAGACGGTATTAATATATCTGATAACCTGAATCCTGACAAAATTATTTCTGATTTTGAAATTTTAGAAGAACGTAAAAATGAGAACGGGTACACACTGCCGTCTGAATACAAGTTTATAAAAGGAATTCAGGCGGCGATGTTCCAGTCACTAGCTAGTGTAGAAGATGATCACGTCAAGGAATTCGTCCCGCTCTCTACCGCTGTAGAAAAACTTAAATCAGAAATATCCAATGAATACGAAACAAAAAAAAATAATACTAGCATAAGACAATTAAGAAAAATTATGTCAGATTGTGAAGCGGTACAAATTAACTCTGGTGTCAGCGCTGAGTAATATTTATCATCAGAAATATTCCGTAATATTTATCATCAGAAATATTCCTTAATATTTATCATCAGAAATATTTTTATATTCTGAAATATTTTATTTATTCCGAAATATTTTTATTATTCTGAAATATTTTTAATTTTTTGGGGGAACCGTATATTTTTAGTCAAATTTGTCATTTTTTTCGGTTATTTTAGTCGATTTTATCAAAGAAAATGCATAAAATTTCCCAAATTGTTCGGGTCAAGGCTCATGCGATTCCTTAATTAATTTATCGATAAATCGCTAAAAAAAATCCTTTTTTTTTTCTTCGAAAATCACCAGAAAAATTAACAAAAATAGCATGAAACCCCAGGTTTTTTTAAGCTAATTTTACTGTCTTTAACGATTTATCGATAAATCAATTAGAGAATCGCTTGAGGATTGACCGAACGAAAAACGATGATTTGATGAATTTTCTTTGATAAAATCGACTAAAGTAACCGAAAAAATAACAAATTTGACTAAAAATATCCGATTCCAGAAAAAATATTTCAGAAGAATAAAATATTTCATAACAAGTAAAATATTCCAAAATGATTAGAAAATATTTCATAATAAATAAAATATTTCTGATCAAAGATCATTACGATATCAATCCTTAAGACTTGACATACAGGTTCACAATTAATTCCCCTCTCCGTAGGTTAATTAAGTGTCCGAGATGGTCTTGACCTTGAAATTTATTCGTGTTAATTTATGATACCGCAGATAAACACGATGAGTTGGTTCTTGCTCGATTAAACTTCCAGGTGAAACTTGTGGAATGAACGTGTATAAAATATAGCCTTGTTTAGCCTGATTTGATTTTGCAAGATCTATTTGATAGCTATCATCGATCACATCACAAACGAGATTAATCGCGATAGTTGATGTTATATTAACGATTCCTGGTGAGACGTGGCGTCCACCTCCGTATGGATCATTATCATGTCTGAGAATAAACTCGGGTGGAGTTAGTTTTGTGCATGTACTTAGTATTTTAGAAAAGTTTTCGTTGATAATATCGTTGATTGAATTTGTTAATTCGGTGGTGGAAAATCCTGGTAATGTAAATGTCAGTAATTGAGCTTCAGTTAATTTATAATGATCAAGATATCTTTGTTTGATACTTTTACCTGCCTTAAGTGGATAAATACTTTCATTTATAATATCAATAACGTATTTAAGATCTGACACAATTTGATTCATATGTTGTATTGTTTCAATTATTTTTCTTTTTAGATTGTCATTAGGATACTCCAGGATATAATTTCTAGACAACTGTGTTAATGTTGTTGATGTATTTGTGAACTCGGTCTTAATTTCGTCGGATATAATCCTAACATAGTTTTCACCAACATTCGTGGTTGAAGTTGTCACATCAATAACAACAAAGTGAGGAAGTGTTGGTGTAATAAGTTTACCACCAGCAGCAGAAATAGAATCTCTCCATGCTAGATATTGACAAGAAAATCGATATCCTGAAACCGTCATAAATTTAGCTTCGTGATAAATTCATCTAACTTTGGTTCTGATGGTCCATGGTACTCTGGCGGGATTTCAGGCCAACCTAAAACATTTCTGATCGAAGATTGATAAATATCAACGACGTAATCAGGTGACTGTATTTCAGTCGTGGTGGATAAGGTTAGTTCATGAACGTTAATCGATATTTTTGATTCTTTTCCCGTTATTGATTTTGTTCTACGCTGAAATTTTCATTGATCTCTTGAATCTCATAACTACCAGTTGGTATTCCAACAAACCGCCAATCGGGAGTTCTATCGGGTTTGTTCTTATTAGCAAATACAGGCGAATTATTTGCTGGTGTACCATTAAATGATTTCGATCTGATATTTGGCCAACTATGATATACCCGTAATTGCGCTAGTGCAATTTCTTTTACTGGAATTGCAGTTGGAATGTTTATGCTAAATTCGGGATTAGTCGAACTTACTGTGGTCATCGTTGTTTCTGGTGGAGTTGTGTTTGTCACGATCTGCTGAAGTAATTCTTGTGACGTCATTATTGATTATACTCGTACCTTTAATACCAGTGCCATCGTGATATATTTTAACCATCTCTGAAAACTCGAAATCAGGGATAATTCCATCACTAAGACCTGATGATAACAACGAAGATAACTTGGAATATGCTGTTGTCGCCGTGTGTAATTTTGTCGTGTAATCGGATATTTTTTCATTCGTGCAGGTACATATTTTTTTTTGCGATATTAAGAACACCTGCAATCGTTGCTGTAGTTGAAATACAGATTGTTACAGCTACTGGTGCCATCATTGTCATTGCTGATAATAATACGCCAGTGGATGCAACAACGGCAGAAACCGAATAAACAACTACGTCAACGATAACCAATCTTCGTCGATATGTCTTTATTTTTATCGTGTAATTTTCGATGATATTTTCAGCCATCTTTGCCATTCACGTGCTTGATTATACCTCAATTTTTGAACGCCCATTATATTTTATGCAGTGACCAATTGAGGTGTGTCAGCTACAAATTCTAGACAGCACCAGTAAGGTGGTGTGGTTAATTTCTTATCAGCTGCTTCCAGAATAAATATTTCTTCGTTTCCTTTATTTAATATGATAGACACAACCCCGGAAAACTTATCGGTTGAATGACGTCATGGATACGCTGTAAATATCTCAAATTTTGCAGCACTGAACACAGACAGCCTGTACACGCCAGTGACTGTTGCGGTATATCTGATAGTACTTTTTTGCTTTGATCATGTTGCGAACCCAAATCACACTGTGCATATGATGTTGGTAATATGCCCGGGAGTTACTCCCGCTGCAGTTTTAATCAGACTAATTTTGTTAACGATCTCAGGAATCCCACTTACGACATCTCCTAGTGTTTTTTTGGTTGTGTCAGTGTTCGTCTTGATATCAGAGAGTTTTACGTCAACGGTCAACGGATTGCCAAAACATTCCTCTGCGGTTTCGTTAAGTTTCCTAAAATTCCTACGGAGATTTGTGAACGCATTTACGTGAACATCGTACTCGGCCCGCAACGTGGATCGTTTACCATCTACGGTGTTGTAATTAACGTCAACGTATTTTTTCGTTGCGGCATCATCGTCAGATGTTGGATCCCTCAAAACCACTATCTTATTTCCGTTCATACTGAGTTCGCCTGTCATTGTGTCGCCGGTGTTTTCCAAACGATTAGTAACGGTTCTTGCAATTTCATCTCTGATAGTTGCAAACGACATACTTGAATCCCTGATTCTACCACCGTCAGTACACATAGGAATGTTATCCGTGACCGCACTGAGTACTCGTCGAACAATATCATTCCATTTGATGTTACTTGTGATTAATTTACCATATCGGTCCTGAAAAACAACAACTTCATCTCGGTCAACTCCAGTAAGATTCATTATATCAGCGACTTCATCTTTAGTCGCGTACTTCGACAGATCAATATCACCTTTTTTTTCTTGTCACTGGTAGAAGATCTTCCGTAAATGTCAACCATTATATCAAATCCTTGATCTAAGATCTGTTTATAACACCTTGAACGCAACGAAGCGGTTACTTGTATAATCATGCGTGACTTTATGTGGCTGTTTGGATGATTTCGATATAGCGTTAAGTACAATAATTGCTTCACAGCCGCTTATTGGCGGATCTGTCATTGTTTGTGTGGGTAGCGTTGAATACCAAACTCACGCGTGAAGTGGCGCGACATACTTGACAAACTGACGCGGTGGAGATAACCCGTACGAATCGAAATAAACGATTCCTCGTGGATCAATTGCGTATGATACTCAATGAGTGCCGAGTGCTGAATTCGAGTCGAGATTAATAATACCCGTTTCGAGTTCGTTTGTTTGTTTCGGTAATTGATCTCGCATTAAAACACTTCTGAAGTTTTTCATTTTTATTTGTTTAGCAGTATCAGGTAAATCAAAATTTGATGCTGGAAGAAAAAGCTAATGAAGTGATCCTGGAAGCCTCAGACCTCTTCCCCAACGAGATCCCGGTAATCGTAGGCCCCTTCCCTTTTTTATACCATTTTCCTGTTGCTTTCTTCAGTGTTATTGCAGCAGCGGTTCCAACAGCACCTAACGCTGCTGATTTTGCTACAGCTGGAGCGGCAGCAGCTATTATCGCTAGTATAGCTGCAAGAAGTGGGAAAATACCACCTGTTTTAACGATATCTTTAACGGCACTCGGAGAAAGATGAAGCTGAAATCCAGTTTTTGATTTCAGTGCTTTAGTCAGGAAACCACTTCCTACAGTGATGTAGTCAGGAAACCACTTCCTACAGCACCGGGAGGATCATCATCATCCTTTCCTGCCAACATCCGTTCCCTTTCTCTTTTAAGCTCCTCAATTTGATCCTTTAACAAAATAGATTGTCGGGTTTCTACTCGCTGCGGGGGTGAAGGGTTTTGCTGCGGTGGAGGCGGTTGTTTTTTCTGTTGCTGCGGTGAAGAAAGTAGCATTTGTGGTTGCTGTATTTGTGCAAAATATCTATTTATTGCGTTAGCAAATGCAACATATCTAGGATCACCGGTTTTAGCTTGATCAGCTCCATGGTGTATACGATAAATCCATTTGTACCAACTATCACGACCTATAGTATCATCGATATACTCAGATTTTAAAATTCTATCTTGTTGATTAAAACTTCTCACGGCAAACTCAGCTAAATGATCTATGTTTTTTCATGCCTTATGTAATTAATACTTTTTTCGGTAAATTTATCGCTTATATCAACTTTAGCCCTTGTTTGCTCCGTTTCTGTTTCTGGTATACGATCTTTTGTATCACTTATTTCAGCACGAATTTTGCCAATACCTTCAAGTATTTCTTCATCGACGGGTGGAGGTTGAACCGCAGATATATCAGTTGGAAGATTACGTAAAATCTTTGTTGTTTGTTTAGTTCTTCTTGCTATTTTTTCAGTTTGTTCTGCAGTTTGTTTTGATACCGGAAGATCTTCTTTGATGACAGTTGTAACTTTCTCAGTAGCTGCAGTGACGGGTTTAAATAATTTTTTAGTGTCTTCTTCAGATTCAGTTTGTGCTTCCTGCTGCGCTTGTAAGTTTTTTTCTGAATGAATCTCTAACTGGAAGAAATTTTTTGATTGCGTTTCATCGTTCTCGAACTATCCTTGCAGTACGAGATTATGGATGTACCATTTATTTTGATATAACATAACGATTTAGTTACAGCAGCAGAGTATGTGCAACCTCAAGTTGGTTCAATTATTGTAATGTAATCGCTATTGACGAGTTTACGGTCGGAGAAATAGAGTGGATAACCCCAAGAGTGACTCTTAGAGAGAAACTCTCCAAGAGAGTCCTCAGTATTGTTAGTATTTTGATTTTTAAGGTTATTAATCCCTTTTTTTAGGAAGGTTTATTTCGGTATTTGGACGCTTCTACAAAAAGGTCTGTTTACCTCCTCTGCTGCTCCTATTGTTGTATAAATTTATACATGCTACCTGGGGCCATAACAGTAATCACAATTTGCCACCTCTTTACTTCAAATCAACGTAGAAAGGTGCATTTAAAACCACATAACAAGATGTCAGATACTTCTTGCACCTGTAGTTTTCTTTATTTGTTTGTCATGAATAGGTTGTAATGTTTTCTTGAGTTAAAAGAATAGAATGACCCATCATGTTGTATTTTCGTATAGTTTAGTTCAAAGTAATACGCGAATAAAGTCGGAAGGAGGTGGCCGTATCGTACGTTACCAGCCAGCAGGTTAACATGTGCCTGATAAAATATGGAATGAGGAAATGAAAAACCAAACTCCTGTCGGAACTCTGCGTTTGCATTGTCAGTTCACTTTGAATAATATTTTGCAAACCTTCGCAAGATGACATATTATATAACAATAAATATTTTATTTTATAAAAAATATTGGTCATACAAAAAAAAAAACGAAAGAAAAGAAAAACAATTTTTTTTTATCCCGGACATTACGATTTCGGATTTTAATTTTTCGAAGAAAAGTCTTAAATTATCACGGTCATCAAGACGCTTACTATTTCTATCATTAAATAGTCATCTAATGGACACAGCTTGGATCCATGATTAAATAATGTCAACCTTTTGTTTCTGTGATCTAATCGTAGTTTGGTTGTAATTTATAGCCAATAATATTAGACAATAATATTAGATAAATTGATATTAATTAAATAATTATACATTGATTTCATATATAACCATTGTTTAACATCGTGCTGATGAGTTATATTGGCAAGGTCTTTTCTCAAAAGGAAGAAAATCTTGTTTAGTTGGCCATAAATGAAATGGTGATGATCAAAAAATGGACGCCAGATCATCTGAACTCTTTGCAATTAAAAGATATAACAATCTTGCAATGATTGCTGAAACTTGTTCATGACTAGAAGAACGTCAATTCCAATAACGGACTCAGTCATATATGTATTATTTTATTTAAGCATTGTACCAAGGCTACGTAGATTCATCAAAGCTAATTTTGGAAAATATTATTCAATTATCGCAACAAATTTTATGAGAAATGTACAACTTTTCTATAGTATGCTCATTACTCACAGGCGAAGAACTGATTCCCAATGTTTGCAAAAACACACTGGCAATATTGTATAAGTTTGCTATATGTTTCATAACGTTTTCAATAATATACAATATATTGTGTAATAATTTATTACATACTGATATATAACATACAGACGCACGTGCTACATATGAGATTCTAGATAATATATTTTCTGTCCCACCTCATTCATGTAATTTTTAAACATGGCCCAATTGGGTACAATATTACTCATCAGTTTTCATATCACTGGTTAGGACAACTATCTCCCAAATTTATGTTGCATTGAGTACACCCATTTTGTAATATTATGAAAATAAATTCTAGGAAAGCTTAATTAATATGCCCAGACCCATCATCGAGGTTATTCGTAATCTTGATGATATCGACCCATTGGCTGACTTTATTGAACCTGAAAGAGAAATATAGTCTCTAGAGCTGCAGAGGTAAAACCTCAGTCGTTCATATGTAATATATCACTTTAATAGTCACTATCTGAAGCTTGATTAAAATCAAGGCCATACAATAATCTCACTTGATCGTAGGGTCAGGAGAGTTAAACATACCGTGATGAAAATCAAGCAGGAAACGAATGAACAAAACATAGGAATAAATGACTAGGAATGTTGAATAATATATACCACCTCAACCATTGTTTTCTTCTTTGCGTCGTCATACATGTTTTTTTTTACATAAAATATGCAACGCGAAACTGAATAAATGGGAAGTAAAGAAAATGTAAGTTCTAGTGTATATTACTGTTCCATGCACGCGTATATCATGTTGTCAGACGTAAGTGTCCTACATCATTTTCATCTTGCATATACAGAGGGAGCAAGACAAATTTGTTTAAAATCATGTTTACACCAATAGGAAGAAATCGGCATAGATCAGTGAGATAAATTAACTTAGTACATATCTATATTCGCAAAATATTTATAACCAAAAATGTTATATGCAGTCTGTACCACATCAATATCATATGCTATATTCGCTGTAACAGCATTATAATTTTCTACAAAAAGAATGCTAACTTGTGGATAGATACCTGCAGAGAAGGGGGTGTGTCAAAATAAAGCAGGTATGATTGGTGTATTTGTCTATTTTTCTGTGAATATATCTTCGCTGGCAGATACGTTCTACTTTATGTACAGAACAATATTGTGATGTTTGTATGCTTATGGTATGTACAAGGAAAACACAAATATGATCGACATTTTATTTTCTAAAACACAGAATTCAATCTGATTTAAAAAAAAAAATCGCACTAGGTGGCTTGGTTAGCTAAATGTAATTAACGTCTGCATTATAGACGTCACTTGTACAATTTTCAAAGTAAAGCTGATCCAAGAACAATGGATAAATCTCTTATTCTTCAATTTCTCCGGATAGGGCACTACTTGAAAATTGCTTTTATCATACATCAGGTAATTATTATTTACCATTGTGGAGCATATGACATATCTGAATCACTATGCATACAAACGTAAATAATATATATATATTTAAAAGAAAAAAAAAATTGACACCACATCTCCTTGAATTTCTAGCTTATCATATGATAGGCTACCAAACTCAGGAGCGGAAACACGACCCCCATGTGAGCCCCTAACCTGTCAAATAACAGTCTAGAGAGCCCAGAGGGTGTGTTTGCGAGCTACGAGACATTCCCCATGTGAACCCCTAGCTTATCAAATAATATCCTAGCGGGTTTATACAGGGACAACACAACATATAGTATTTACACTATTTACAAACTTAATTCTAACTTATCCTAGGACGGCACAGTACATATAGAAGCATATTTACAGCATTGTATTTACACTATTTACAATCCCATATATAACTTAATTCTAACTTATCCTAGGACGGTACAGACATATAGTATTTTACAGCAGTAACTAAGGACGGTACAACATATAGTATTTATAGTAGTAACTAAGGACAGCACAGACATATAGTATTTATCCTAACGAAGTCATTTTCTACATTCAACAGCGAGTATACCATCCGCCCAAAATCAGCCTCTGGATGACGCAAAAGGCATCCGCCATGAGCGAATATGACGAGATGGTATTGATTACTGTTGAACTTCGAAGACTCCGTCTTCTAATAATATCGTATCGTATATAAACCGACTGATGCTTGAAAGTTCAAAAATAGCTCACTCAATGGGCGTGACTTGTTTAAAATCTTTTATTTGTTTTTTCTTAAAGATGATCGTGTGGAAAATACAGATGAACCATAACACCGAACAAGTGTAATAAAATAAATATTTTATCTGTGAAAAAAATATTATACACCCGCGGGTGTTGATAAAGTCACTTTGACGAAGTCACTTTGACAAAGTCGCCTTGACAAAAGTCAGCAGGGGCAGTAATTGGAGATCGTGTTACCTGTATACGGAGAACCGTTTACCCACCTGTAGTCGTTAATTTAAATTCTAAGCTGAATTTAAATTCTAATTTGAAAAATACCTGTGAACGCGGAAGTGTTACTCAATTGGCTGTAAAAAAAAAATAATATACCGCTCTGCCGCGCTGAATAAATTTACCTGTAATGACATCTCAAGGAGTATTGTACATTGACAAAGGGAGGAAACTAATCGCATAAGATATGCTCAACGGAGTTTCTCCGTGTTTTACATTAAAAAACTTCAGTATTATAGTAAAGTACCTAACAATAATGAAAAACAATTTTCTGATTATTATTTTTTTTTGACAGAGCGGATTCAGTTATATTTTCTGCGACTCTTCTTACTGAGGGTATACAAATATCAAAATACTTGCCAGCTGAGCTCATTGATTGAAATATTATTTTTCATTCGTATCTAAATTTATGGATACAACTCTCTTGGCGCTCTTATCACTACGGCCAGTATTACCAGCCCTGCAATTTTGGCTTTGCGTCACAACCCTCAGATTGGACAAGACCGTCTTCGATCTCTCCGTTAAATACCTCGAGCACGAAACGATGACAGAGATAATTTTTCTTTCCAACAGAAAACATTAAATAACCAGCATTAGTAACAAAACCAACTGGTTTTTTCAATCTACAGTGCCTAACTATTCCCTCGCGAGATGCTTCATAATTTTTAATGATGGGATGTGGGACAAATTGTTGGCTCATTTATATAATAATATATTTGTCTAATTTATAATTTGTCTGAAAACGTATTTAAATAATCGCGCTCGGATGAGTTCACGGTATCGTTTTACTTCGCGACCTGCACATAACTGTGTTTTATCCCTGACCCCAACACCACATCGCAGACACGGTATTGGCCCTAAACTTCCCCTTCGGACGCTTTGGGAATGTGTCCCGCAGAATTCACCTCTGCAGGATTTATTACAAGGAGTTGATGATTTTGTACCAAACCATTTGCATCTATTCATTCTATATATAATATTTCTTATTTAAATATTTGTCTGAAATATAATATGCAGGAATTTGAAAGATTATCCGCCATTGGCACCGGGAGATTCGATCTTAACAGACTAACCCCTGACTCGCGACGACAATCCCTGACTGATCTGTTTGATATTATCAGGAATGCCAAAAAAGAATTCCGCGACGACGGTGCATCTCACATGTGGTCGTCATTTAAAATTATCCGCGACATTGACAGAGTCAATGTTGACGAAGTCATCGATGCTGCAATGAATGATACACGAGCGAAAACAATTATTGATTATCTCCCCTTGATGAACATCAAGGCAGTCGGAAATATTTTTTCAGAATAAAATTTATTGTGCAAGCAGATTCCGATACGTGGATTATCCGTGACAAACTCGACCCTGTTCTTGCTAGCGGAAAGACTGTTCTGTTAAGTAAAGATTCCAAACCAGGAGCGCTGACCGGGATTGATAAACCATATTACGCTCGAGCATATCCTGTGACCGCGGTCATTTATGGAATCTATCCGATAAAAAAAACAAAAATTGGTAAACTCACCCCGATGAGATTGTCAAAGTTGAATTGTGTAGCCGAGCGAGTAATGGAACATTTTAAAAATGCGATGCGCGGAAACGGTCTGACTGCGTTAAAACAGTCCAAGACAACAGCGTGGGCCGAGCGGGTCAAACACACAGGAGCGTCAATGAACGATGTTGCCGAGATAGAAAAAGCATTAAGATTTCCCATAACCGTAACAACGATAACAGAGGAAGTATTATACAAATTGAAATATAATCGATACTGGGCTGCAATAAATATCATTGATCATAACACTCACGCATGGACTAACGCAGTTACGATATTTCCGCGGGATCGTGTTGTGAAATATTATCGCGGGAATATATTTGATTTTATTAAACAGATAAGCAAAAACGACCCTGTGTCGATATGGTTGTTTAAAATTTCCGAAGATGGCGAGTATGATCAATTTGTAAAACCTAACGGCGACTTATACCGGACGGAATATCTGCAACAACAAATGAAAACACTCGAAGAGAAATATGCGAAAATCGAAGAAAACACCGAGCACTTATTAACTAATTGTTTTACAATTCCGAGTGTTGTCGCCCACGCTGCAAGAGAAAGAAATTCGTGGAGACCAACCCGAAGTGAGTTTCTTTCGGATATACAATTGAGTTGTGTCGAGTATGGACATGGCGGGCTGTGGAATACCTGGTATGATCACCGCGAGATGATTTCCGTGGATATGACTGCATGCTATCCGGGAAGCTTTCTCGGGATGGGCGAGTGCCGCGAATACTTTAAGCGATTTGGACATCCCACGATCTCGATGACACGAGTTGCTATAAACGGTCCTTTACCCGACTTTGACTTGACAGGATTTGCTCGTGTGACTTCGTTTGAATTTGCTGAAAAGCTTCATCCGTGCTGTTATGTTTGGTTTGGCAGACACTTTAGTGAAAAGCGTTGGGCGCCAATAGTGTTATTGCGATATATGCTTGACAGCCGAATACTAGTATCGTTGACTGTCAGTGAAGCAATCATATCATATCAACCGCAGACTTTAGTTTGGCTGCCAACACCGGAGCGTATCAGTCTCGATGAGGTTATTGGCAAGTATGCACGAGAGAGTCCAATTACTCCCATGGATGTCATTGTCAGTGAAGCTTCTAAAGTTCTTAAGATCAAACTCAGCAATAGTGAAAAAACAACAAAAGATCTCGGACGAAGAATAATCGGTAAATTTACTCAAGGTGGTGCATATGATCATAAACTACATCACTCGCGGCTGATTATCGATGATGCTGAATTGGATTTTATAATTGCTGATGCCACTGCGAGAAATATATTTTGTAATCGGGAGGACACGCGCTTGTCCGACGGGGAAAAGTTGGGCACAATTGTAAGTTATATTGACGGAGAATCGCCTCAATACACACATTTAAGATCTTCGATGCTGGCTTATGTTTCTATAAATTTGCTATCAATGATAAATCGATTTCCTGACACTGCAGTTAGAGTTGCAACGGATTCATTTTATATCAGTAGCAGATACTCAGAATCACTGACTCGTTTTACAATCACTGATGAATCATGGAGTTCGTGGAGAATAAAAAAGGAAATGTTACATGGATATTGTGAATCCGCTGATGTTACGATTAAGGATGATTATTGTAAATCAGAATTATCAGAAATGTCGTCGGCACCATCTGTGTATGATCCAATCAACAGACACAAAACGGTTTATTTGAATGGACCGGGTGGGTCTGGTAAGACAACTCGAGCGATTGAATTATTTCGTGGAAAATCGAAGATTTTCGATTCAGATATGATTGTGCTAACACCTACACACAGGCTCGCCAGAGAGATGAAACAACGAGGAGTTAATTCTTGTACTTATCACGGCTTTTTCAAATACAGTGGTGGTGTATGGACTTCAGATCGAATGGGAACAAAATATATTCCCGGAAAATAATTTGGGATGAGATATGCACAGTGTCGTTAGATACATTAAAATTGTTCCTGGATTGGCTGCTAACAGCGAATACTGCAGTGATAATGTGCGGCGATCACGGTCAGCCACCGCCTTTTGTCGGCGTATCTCCACATGGTTGGTTAAAATATTTTGTTGATTATTATGAAGAAGTGTCTGATGATCATAGAGCACTTGATGCAACGTTGAAGGAATTTAAAACATTAATCAGATTACAACCGAATAAAATTCAATGTGAAATCATGCGCGAGATGATTCCTGAAACTTCAATGAGCGACTTTTGGAAAACATGGAAACCAGACGATTTGATAGTGGCAAGTAGAAAGATAATCAGAGACACACTTCAACAGCAGCTATTTCAATTACAACAAGAAAAGTTTCCAATGTTGCCAGTGCCGTTATGTTATAGACCAGCTTATACGCGGTTACAGAATGTAGATGTTGATATTCCTGGGACAGAGTCAAGGAAACAGAATTTAGTATTGAATGATATTGTGCTAGTTGACATTAATGCTGTCAAAGACGCACTAAAAATGAACAAATCCGCGTGGACGCTGACATACGCAATGACGATTCATTCATCTCAAGGACTGACTATCAGTGATACAACTGTCTGGATTGTTGACGACGGCATCGAATGGTCAAACTTTGTTTACTTAGCTGTTTCCAGAGTCAGAAGAATATCTCAACTGCGAAGAATTGTCTTGGAACAGCCAAACGCTGATAGCGACGAGAACAACAGCGATATAATAAAAAGAAAACTAGCCGGTTACAAACAGACTGACAAAAAAAATAATCGCGATTTTGATCTCGACACTGATTTTAAAACAACAACAGAATAATCACTGTGCGAGCTGTAATTGTATAATGCTATGGCAGTATTCGGATAAAAATTCAAGACAATTTACCGTAGATAGAAAAGCTAACAGTCGCGGGCATACACGAGAAAATACGATGTTGACCTGTCTTGAGAGTAATCGACGTCGAGGCGCCAGCGCTGGTTAAGTGATCGGGGTGGTAATTGTGTGTCCTTCGGAATTACTTGTAATTGCTCACGTGTGAATCCACGTTGAGGAGCAGTCGAATCCAGTCTGTAGATTGCTGGTCTACCAGTGGATCTTGTTATGCTAGATATCTTATGTGTAGTAACACTCCATATAGGATCGGTCGCTCTTTGTTTACCACCTTCAAGTTCACCTGGTTCATATAAATATCTCACAGTGACATCACCTATTATTGGCTGTGTTGAAATACCACGTCGTTGTTCGGGTATATATTTTTTTGTGATCGCGATGGCAGGTTTCATGTTGGTTGTTCGAGTAATTTCATTATTTAGCGCTGCTATCACACTTGGTAATCTTGCCACCCATTCGCGCGATCTCGTATCCTGAATGAATTCCTTCGCGTATTGATATCCAAATAACCGCTCAGCAAGTGTTCGATTAAATCGCTCAACAATTGCCTGATCACGATGAATTTCAGTATGCCCTCGTCTGATATTAACGTTATGTTGCTTCATCAGCGACGATACTGCACCCTGAAATTCTTTGCCAGGATCAACTTGCAATAGATTTGGCCATCGCAGACCACTTTGTGGTCCACCACCTCGTTGATAAATTCGTTCAAACGCAGAAGCAACCTCAGATGCTGTTTTAGTCTCTAACGGCTCCGCATCTTTGTATCTACTAGCAACATCAACTACAGTTAACGCGTACTTGTATGTGTTTTGACGTCTTCGGATTTTAATAGTATCATGTGGCAGAAATAATATATCGGCTTGATGAACTTCATTTGGTACACTAACATTAAAATGCGCAAAGTGAATTTGTTTGGGACGCGGTAGATAAATTTGCCATATTGCTTGTTTGGATAACCAATTTTTAGCAGTAACTAGCGTAACTTTTGCTGCTTCAGCGAGTTTACTAATTGCTGCGCTACCTCTCCAATATCCTTTTGGGGAATAATAAATCGACTCCATTATAATTAATTTGCAGCAACTAGCGCTAATTTACCTTTCATTGCGGATTTTATTAACCAGCTAGCTAACCTTTCTTTGAAAGATTTATCAGTGATGGCATTTAACGCGTGAATTAATTTCACATCCGCGAGATGGCGCTGTTGCAAATCCTTACTTCTGTAAGCTACATCATGCGCATGACACGCCTTATCAATAGCGTTTATCGGATACTCACCTGGATTGGGCTGATCTAAGGCATCAAGTCTGATATCAAGTCGGTTTCCAGGACCACAGTAATTATATCCCGGAAGATGTTTTTCTCCTGGGTATTTAGCCCACGGAGTTCCGGGTAATTTTCCTAACTTGGCTGCAATATCACCTCCTTTTTTTTTTACCTGACGGAATAAATCTAAACTTGCTTGTACTGCATCGTTCACACTTGCCTGTAAGCGCTTGTCGATTATTTTTTGTTGTAGTGGTTGTTATGTTCGCAGTTGGGGTACGTGTTCTACATTTCACACAATATAAATCCATATTATTTTTATAATATATCTAATGGAGATCACTGACTTTTCCGCTACAAAACGACGAGAGCCAATCAAACATAACTCGGTGCTACCAAACTCTGTTCGTATGATAATTATAGGCCCATCTGGGAGTGGCAAAACACAGCTGTTACTTAATTTAATAATGAAATGGATGAAGTGGGATAAATTGTATTTGGTAGCTCCATCTGAGGACGATCAGCGATGCTACAGTGTGTTAAAAGATTTTAATGAAATTGTAAAGTCGCTAAACGACGGTGATCATGTTGTTGAATTTATCACTAACATCGATGAAGCACCGAGTATTGATGATATTGACGGGAGAATTAACAATTTAGTCGTGTACGATGATGTGATGTTGGATAAGCAATCAAATCCTGCCAGGATATTTTCACGCGGCAGACATAAAAACACTGATGTGATTTATGTAACTCAACGATATACACAAATACCGAAAGTGATCAGGGACAACTGTAACATTCTTGCGCTGTTCAGCGGCGTTGACACACACACGTTACGAAATATTCATCAAACCTAGTGCAGTGGCGATATGGATATAAATAAATTTAAACATTTCTTTAGTCGTGCTCAGGCAAAACCGCACGGATTTGTAACAATAAATTTACATGACCCCAGGACAAGATATCGAGTTGTGTTAGATACAATTTTTAACTAGAAAGCAGCAGAGAAGGGCGACTATAGGCAAACCCTACCAGGATATTCTCACGCAGCAGACGTGATTTATGTAACACACAAATACCAAAAACGATCAGAGACAACAATAACCGCTGACAATTTTTAATTCAGAGCAGCAGAGAGGGCTAAACAACACCGAGTGTTTTCGCAAGATAGACCCTTGTATTAGCAGAAATCGTTGTATAGGTAGATATTTTCATGACATAACCCTTCAAATCAGTAGAGAAAGCCTATTTTGTCATGTTTACTGAATGGAGGGATTATTTTGTGAAAAGAATCACTCTATCTAAAATGTTCTTGATAGAAGGCTCTGTTAAGAGAAATAGTTTGTGGGATTCGCCCTCTCTGCTGCTTTCTGTAATCATCTTCAACGTGGTATAACAATATTTCAGCAACTTACCACCCCACCCCCAGTTTGTCCGTCTGAAAGAACACATTAAATAGTTCTATCACATTTCTTTCTCAGTAAATGGAATCTTATTTGATGAAATACATATGACTAGCTCCGTGCACACTTCTTATAAGCCTTGCACGCCATAATACTCGAATAAAGTTGGAGTTTTATAATGTGGAGTCGAGACAGACATGCACATTCTCACCCCTCAATTCCACAAAGAAATATTGATGCTAAAATGACTAAATATTATAAAAGGCCACAGTTGTGCTAATATGTAATTAAATCTGATACAAACTCATTTTTTAAATGTACTATTAATACAGTATATTTACACCATGGAATTTACAACATACAACAGTGTACTACAACTGTAGGCTGAAAATATTATTCAATATTGCTGAAATATCATCCCATGTGCAATATTGAGGATGTTTGTAAGAAACATTTTCACCATCAAAAATGAACAAAAAACAAAAACAGAAAATGATTCAAGAACGCGTTTTTCATGATTCATGTAGGGACATAAAATAAAATGACTATCAAGTGTAAGTATGTGAAGATGTACAGTTTTAATGTACTGGTCAATATTTTGTAAGTGAAAAAGCCGTATTTCCGTATTGTAAGACAATTCGTTTACATGCAGGTATTCCCAATGATTTCGATGAATTTCACTAAACGTTATCGATATGAGAGCATCACGCCCATTTCTTTCTGTCATCAGTCCATGATGCATTATTTTCAGAGATCTGCGTACTTTCTTTGTGTAGGTGTGTGTATGTGTGTGTGAAACTTTTATATACCATAATTCTGGTATGGGCGACTCCACTGCTCTTCCTTGATGAATTGTCTGGCACGTGCCAAAGCTTATTGACGTGAGGTCCATATCGCTCTGTCATCCCACTATTGCAACCAAACATTCTATAAAGGTTCAATATTGATGATAATTTGTTGTTCTAGAAAGTAGTGATACAACTAATGTCGTAAATTAAGTATGGGAATATTTCAGCAATGAGGCTAACAAGCGTTGTCAATCTTACAAAATATTTTTAAAAAATACTCAAAATGCAGTACATATTTAGCTCCAATGCTGTAATAACAATGAGATTTAAGTGTCATACTGAGCAAACTGAAGGCATATGTACACTGCTCTCTTACTATAAGTTAATATAAATAGATAAAAGTGATTAAGTGACTACCATCAAATGTAATAAATTAATTTGAAAACGAACACAGTGACTTGTTCGAATAATGTGTAGAGGTGAAGACCGAAGAAGTGAAAATATAAGGGCACTATGAAGTGACAGGGTGCTATTGGGGAAAGCAGATTGGTAGGAAAGCCAGCTCTCTCAATATAATCCTTGTCTACTACACTTACACAAGTAAGCATTGCTATTTGAAATAAATGTTGCATTCAGGCAAAACTGATGTGCCATCTGTCACTAGGAAAAAATCAGCTAAAAATCGTTATTCTCACTCACTCTCTGTGTATATATATATATATATATATATATATATATATATATATATATATATATATATATATATATACTCTTTGTACTTTAATAACTGTGTTGTGCTCTCTAATTATATCTTGATTTGAAGAGCAAAATCTTATTTGTGCGAAAGCGCAAGTGGATGATGGAATATATATATATATATATATATATATATATATATATATATATATATATATATATATATATATATATATATATATATATATATATATATATATCTGTGTGTGTGTATGTGTATGTGTGTAAATAATACATTAGTGTGGGCTAGAGAACATTTAATTAGATTTATTGGGATAGGTGATTGTTAAATCGCTAAACTGCAATGATTTTTAATGTTTGTCGTGAGTGGAAGTGATTCTTAATTAAGCCTTCGTGTATTCAAGATTCAGACAGACTAGAAGGAATAGGTTAACTTCGATCTTTGTATCGAAAATCTCAGAGCTGACATGGTCCAGAATCAGTTATTTGGAAATCTAGAAGTCAGACTGACCACAATTTTGGCCCCTTATTATAAAAGGTGGTAGATATATTTAATCCTGATTGGTTACGTTAAGGAAGGGTCGCGTTTCTCACACGAAATGTCTTGGTTTTAATATGCCGCATTGGAAACTTTAGTCACTCTACGCTTTCCTGCAAGAGGAGAAAAATTAGGAGACTCCGAGATTGCATTTAGAAAAAAATCTCTTGTAAAACATTTATCCGAGGGACTGAATGTCTGGAAAGTCGACTGAGACACTTCTGGCGGTTTGAAGCGAGCAAAACTTTGAAATCACAAGGGGAAATAGCTCTAATGACGTATACAAGTACCTACTTATCCAAGTATTTTTGTATCTACGTACTTATGTATCCACCTACCTACACAAAGTTTGAGTGCCGAAAGAGGCGAGACAATAGAGTTTGGAGAAGAAAAAAGCGAAAGGACCCAGAAGAACAGTCTTAGTGAAGTTGGAGTGAACCGGAAATATGCAAGTTATGAAGTTGTACAAGGCAATGACTTCGATTGTTCATTCGGTTCTATGATGAATCAATTCAATCATTTAAACAGATCGGCTATTTGTATCAGTATATTTGTGTTTGAAATTTGGTGAATGATTGAGAGACAGACAGACAGACAGCAGGCAGACAGACATAAAGCAAACTACTATTTAGCTTTACGGTAAATATGAAATATGCTCGATTCTAACTTTCATATTTCGCAGAATTGTTGCACTATCAAATATTTAACCAACACTTTCTTTTCTTACAATGGATCAAGAAACACCAGGTCTCTTACAGTTTAGCTTTAGTTTAAAATGTTTAAATTTTATGTGGCCAATAAAGGTGCTTAATGTTCGAGACATTACTGAAAACTGGATGTGATACCATAGCAAGCCATATTTATAAATACCTATAATAATTGCCATAACAATCTCTCATGATATTCCACTTTCATATCGCTCAGAACGAGACATCGAACGATTTCATTTTCTAAACCAAAAAGAAAAATCGAATGTCTAAAATGAATTATCATTGAGGATTTAATCAGACCGTAAAAAGGCGGTAAACTTTAGCAATGCATATATATGATAATGAAGATTAAGAAATAAAAAATTGACGAGGAAGCAAATTTAAAAACTCTCTTTCAAACTAAACGTAAACCCTGAAACAAAAATACAATTTACTGACAAGGTCATGGCACTTTCATAAGCTTTGGCTGCGAGTGTGACGTTTCTTTTCTGCATTCCGAACTGATTTAGATTACTCAAAATATAAATACCGAAACATATCATGTATGAACCAACACAAGCTGAAGAAGATGCTTATTATTTTCACCAATTAATTTTTATAAATTCGTTTGGGACAATCTTTTGCAGGACACAGTTTGTAAAAAAAAAGTTGAATAAGAACAGAATCTCTAGAATAAGCGAGGCAATTGTGTACCTTTGACAAAAATTTAATCATGCCTTTACAGTGGTTCTAAATAAGAGGCAATGCTAAAACTAAAACAACTATGACAACAAGAAAATAATTCTCTATTTCTTTTCAAAGACAGCAGTTGCTTACGAATCCTCTAAACAGTGCTTCTATATACTCGAGGCATTCATTCTTATAAATCCATACGCATTCTCAACGTCTCGACATATACTATTTTCTTAATTATGATGTTTCTGACTGCGTAAACTATCGAAGAAAATCGCTAAGTCTGCTTAAAATGTTCACGAGTCACACAGATCCAGAAAGGACAGAGAATCCTGTTTTTCAACGTCATAGTTAGGTCTTTAGTTCAAACTGCCGGGTTTGGTAAGAATAAATAGAGATCTTATTTATCTTATATGGTTTCAATCACACCGTCTGATTCATATAATCTCATTTAATATAGATTGTATATACGTAGCAGTGTTTCACGGTACGTAAGCATATTAATGGCTACTAATGCCTATAACATATTGATTCAGGTCAAGAAAGAAACAGACAATGCATAGTTTGGTGTTGGTGGTGTTAAGACTTACGAAGGACAAATTGCGGAGTTGGTAACTACGATAACGTAATAGCTTTATGGAATGTGCATAAATATAAAAGATCATTATATTCCATGCTGTATGTTTTGTCTTGTTTTTCTGTTTTGTTTTCAAAAAAAATAAAGATCAGACATAAGTGGCAAGAATTTGTCCAGCCAAATAGCTTTTTACTAACGAACGAAACTCTCTTTCCAATTTGAATCAAATGAAGTCGTAATAAATCGTTCCTGAAAAGATTTCATATCGAATTCCTTTAGCGGTCTGGGGGAGAGTAATAAAACACATGTTGTAAATCTAGTTTTCAATAAGCTTAGAAGTAACCTGAGTAAGTCATACTAAGCCTACTTTGAACAAAATTCCCGAAGTGCTGTAAATTTTCAACTTGACATTTAAGTCCATTGATAATGTTACATAAATTACTACATGACGTCAAATTTCTTTCAAGTGATCCGCACATCTGCGTCATTTTTAGCTAATTCGCCAGTTTAAAATATGGACTGTTTTGTTTAATTAAGCTTTATTGCCTTGAAACTCACAAAAATACAGGAAAAAAGTAGGAAGTTTTCTAACGATGCCGCTCGTGCGGACATGTAATGAAGAACACCGGTCGAGCACATAATGAACAAATAATATACTAAATAAGTATAATCCTCTCATTGCTAAGCAACGGCAAGGCTTCTTATTTCAGTTGCCATAGCAGGATATAATCGCTAAACACATATTCTCTATTGTGTTTAACTGCAATTGCAACATTAAACAGAAATTCTTTCCATCTAAGTTTTGTGTCAAGACAGGCATACAGAAGTAACTACTGCTCAGGATTGGATTACTTATAATCATGGTTTTGAATGAGACCCCGTGCCATCATTGTACTCTGAACATGGCATAAGAAAACAAAGATATTCATTTCTCCAGTCAGTTGTGACATAATGCAAAATACAAAAGCAGAAATAAGCTGAATCCCGTTAGTGGAGACCATGATATTGTAGTGTCGATAAAATGGACGATTTCTCCTCGCCCCCACGTTAGTGGTGACCTTGATGTGGTAGTGTCGACAAATGGGCCACACTCTCCTAGCCTTCGTTAGTGGAGACCGTGATATGGTAGTGTCGATAAAATGGCCAGTTTCTCCTCGCCCCTCGAATGTGGAGAACTTGATATGGTAGTGTCGATAAACTGGCCACTTTCTCCTCGCTACCCGTTAGTGGAAAACATGATACGGTAGTGTCGATAAACTGGCCACTTTCACCTCGCCACTGCTTAGTGGAGACCATGATATGGTAGTGTCGACAAAATGGCCACTTTCTCCTTGCTCCCGGTTAAAGGAGACCTTGATATGGTAGTGTCGATAAAATGGCCAGTTTCTCGACGCCCCCTTTTAATAGAGACCTTTATATGGTAGTGTCGACAAATTGGCCACTTTCTCCTTGCTCCCCGAATGTGGAGACCTTGATCTGGTAGTGTCGATAAACTGGTCACTTTCTCCTCCCTCCCCGTTAGTTTAAAATCTTGATATGGTAGTGTCGATAAACTGGCCACTTTCACCACGCCACCCATTAGTGGAGACCTTGATATACTAGTGTCAATAAATTGGCCCCTTTTCTCTCGCTCCCCGATTGTGGAGATCTTCATATGGTAGTGTCGATAAACTGGCCACTTTTCCTCTTTCCGCATTAGTGGAAAGCTTGATATATTAGTGTCGATAAAATGGTCACTTTCTCCTCGCTTCTCGAATTGGAGACCTTGATCTGGTAGTGTCGATAAACTGGCCACTTTCTCCTTGCTCCCGGTTAGTGGATGCCTTGATATGGTAGTCTCGATAAACTGGCCACTGTCTCGTCGCTCCCCGTTAGTGGAGACCTTGATATGGTAGTGTCGATAAAATGGCCACTGTCTCGTCGCTCCCCGTTAGTGGAGACCTTGATATTTTTGTGTCGATAAAATGGCCACTTTTTCCTTTCTCCTCGATTGTGGAGACCTTGATATGGTAGTGTCAATAAAATGGCCACTTTCTATTCGCTCCCTGATAGTGACATATGAGCAAGAACCATGATCGACAGGTTTATTCTCCAGATACTCGGATTTCTGTTGCCAGTGAATACCACACAATTCCAATTTCATAAATGCCTAACAGCAAAATGTTACTGACTACCCTTTGTAAGTTATGGATCAAGTCTTACTTCGAAGATAATTATTTTAAGGAAACTAGTACCGCACTTGTCTTAACATTACGTTAAATTTCTTCTTTTGAAAGATTACAGATACGGGTGCGGTATAAACGAGGAATGAAAACGGTCATTTTCTGACAGACTATGACGGTGAAATAAAACAACTTGTAATAAACACATGAATGGCCAAGTATGTGTTTGATTGTTGTTATAACCAGTGAGGGCTTAATGCCGCACCAATTTGCTTGTAAACCTTGTCCTTCAGCAGCAAAGTTATTCTCCCAAAATGGATTATGTCTCCTTCGTCTGATAATAACAGCCATAATAATATAATTTTGGTGTTTAGATACCAATGAAAACTGTAACATTTCATATCTTCATGACAGTAGTGAAGTGGGACGATAGGAGGACTATGGGAAAATACATTACACCCCCCCCCCGACGATATAGGGACAAGATTTATAGGGACAATGGGAAAAAACATTACAGACCCCCCCTTGGGACGATATAGGGACAATGAGAAATTTAACATGGGTGGGACTATACAGGGACAAAAATGTATTGGTTCTGTATAGGAACAAGGGAAAGATAGCGTCTGACGTCACGGTAGTGGAGATTGGTAACACTGTAGCAGCTGGGGGCAGGTGACGTCACAGGACAGAGCAAAGAGCTGGGTGTAAAGAAAGAATACAGACAAGACTTACATTATACATATACAACATTTAAAACAAAAATTGTTTGAGGGTTAGGCTAAAACGTCAATTTCTTTTCGAGGTTAATGATGGGGCCCTGAAAAGGGCCTTTGGGTTTATGTTAACCTTATTCCAGGTTAACATAGATGGCATCGCATAGGTCTCCTTTTCCTCAAACTTTGTCTGACTTCTGGTCCGTAAAACAAAACTCTCTTTTAACAGCCTTGCCTCTCCACGTAGATTCTTCTTTCCACACGCTTATATCGGTCATCTTGACAATGGTCCACTATGATCTGACATACATGGGTAAGTCCGTACGGAACAGCATTGAAGATACGAGCATATAGAGAATTCCACGTTGGTCCACATCTTTGTGACGAGAACAGGTGAAGGAATGCAGCGAACTGTGGTTATTAATTGGGGAAGGGAGGATCGTAACGGATTGAGTTGGTTGACCAATCCAAACACGCGTTACATTTTTCAGTTAACACACGTCCAATCCGAAGAGAGCAGTCTGTGACGTCACATTCCCTATATAGAGGTACTTGTGTTTGGGCGCAGTCAATCCATGCGACAGTTTTCAAATATGAAAGTCAGAAGAGGAAGAATTGGGGTGCACCGGCCGTGGAAATGAAAACCAATGGAATAGCATCGACTACCCAAGTCAACCCCGACTTACTTCCAGAAGAGGTTACTTTGAATTGGAATTTTGTGGATTTTGTTTCGCAAGAATTTGTTCCGGAACAAGTACTTTCCCCACCTTCTCCTTCTTTATCACACGTGGAGAATTTTAAACAGAGACAGAAAGAAGAATTGGAGAAATTTATACAGCAGCAAAAGGAAGCAGAACAAGCTTTTCTCTTACAGCAACAGCAGCAAGAAGAAGAGGAAAGAAGGAAACAACAAGAAGCAGCAAAGAAACAAGGGCGTGAAAGTCAAACGGTCACAATACTGTCAGACATTTTAGCAGAGTTAAGAAGTCTGAAACAAATGGATCAGACTTCTTTATTACGACTGAAGAGAAAAATGAAATTCCCGAGCTAAACAACCCAACCATGTGACGACGCCTGCCATACCACCATTAGCGATTCCTACCAAATCATCATCGACAGTACGCAGTCCAGAAGTAGGCCTTGGTCGTGGCAAAGGCTTAAGGCAGTTAAAGTTGATTGCTTCATAAGTTTGTTGTTTAAACCAACAATTACCCAAAAGGCCCTTTCCAGGGCCACCCATTTCTCTCGAAAAGAGATACTATTTCAAATGCCAACATCAATTAAAACTCAAAAAGGAAATCCCATCTTACATCAGTGGTACGTGTGAATGGTTGAGTGCATGAGTGTAGATTCTCATTCTAAAAATCACAACCAAGAGACTCTTACGTTTTATGTTTGGTCTATTCTGGTACATACTTTACAATCCAATTCACATCACAACATAGCACTTTAAACATTTCATAGGCTTCTTTTTTGTATGTGTTCACTCTCTGTTTGTTTTAAATTTCTTCACTTTCACAGTTTGTTTCCTCCACTTCTTCCTCACTTTCTCCCCTTCTTTTCTTCTTTGTTTCTCTTTCTGCACGTGTCTGGGTTCTTCCTTGGGCGAGGCTCCCTCTTCCTCTTCCTCTCCATAATCTTCTTCTTCTTCTTGCTCCTGTTCTTTCTTAGGGCCTTCTGAAGACCAATGTACTTTTTCTTGACAATGATAACAGGTATCTTGACTTTTGTCTCTTCTAGCCCCTGTTTTGCTTCTTTGACGGTCTGGACACTCTTTAGACCAATGTCCTTTCGTCTTACAGATATAGCAAGTATCTTGACTTTTATCTCAAAAGGGGGTGAGTAGTTCGTCGGCTTATCTGAAGAAAATTTTCTGATGACCCCTCGCAAAGCTCTGATGAAAAGATCGATCTGTGTAGGCTCTTCAATTGTTTGGCTCGGTTTGAGAGTGAAATAAATAGCGGAAGGCAGTCACACACTCTTTATATATACACTGGTCTGCCATAGATATAAAGTAACCTATGGTCTTTAACAATAGGTCATTTGACTTTTTGCAGTAAAGACGAAACGTTCGAATCCATTCAAAAAGAAAGAAGAAAGTAAGAGACAGAAACGTGATCTATCGCCTCGTACAATCGCTGAAGTCTTGACACAAATTCATGCCAGTGATTTTGAAGGTGACAAGAGTGAATCAGAATCCAGACCTGGCGATTCTGCGCCCAGTCCAAGTTCACCATCCTTAGTAAACCCTTAAAAGTATTAGCACATTCGAGAGACAGAAAAGCGCTCCTCTAGAAAAATTAGAAACACGGCTTACACCTACACAGTGAAGTTTAAAGATTTTAAGTCCGACGTACCGTTGGAGAAAGCAGAAGGGTTCATCACCGAGATGTGGGATTCTTTGCTAACCACACTAAAGCGACAATGTCAAGCCGAAGAAGACGATCGCTTGAGACTATCCATACATCATGACAACTTGAAATCCTCTGTTTGGATCGAGTTTAGCAGTCCCGCAGAACTGTCCCCTTCCAAAGTCATCGACAAGATTCAACACGTACAATAATCCAATGACCATTTTCACATCACTGAAGGAAAAGCGACACTGTCCATGACTCACGCCTCTCTTCCCAAGGGTACGGGACAACACAGAAAAGTGTTATTGGTGAACGACCTTTGCAACATGAAGCGTAGCCTCGTCCAAATTAACAACTCTCAGGACCAGATGTCTTTAGCTCAAGCCATCGTGGTGGGACGAACCTATGTCAGCAAGAATGACACAGTAGAATGGAAAAGAGCCTGTGAGAACATTCGAAAATCGAACCGAGCCAAACAACGAAGTGAAGCGGAACTCCTGTTACAACAAGCTGGGCTATCCAAAGACACACCCTGTGGCATTCCTGAAATGTAAAAATTGCAAGACGTCTCGGCTCCCGGTTACACTTTGAAAGTGCACCCTCAAGAAGTGCGCGGACCTCTGTTGTTTCGAGGCCAAGATTTTAAGGATGGAAAATACATTCACGTCTATTATCACGATGAACATTTTGATACCATTACCAGTATCACCGCATTCTTGGGATACGTCTATTACTGTGAGAAATGTGACTATGGCTATAACAATCGAGAGCAACACAAACATTGTGGATCGAAATGTTGAGGATGTTTGGACTCTCAAAACTGTCTGGACGAAAGAAGCCTTGCAGTCTGGAGAGGATGAAACTTTAAAGAGACCACCTACCAACCGAACAAGATTGTACGTTTACCAACTCACCAAATCGTCAGTCGACCCTTGGAAAAAGTCTATCAAATTGTGTACCAGAAGCTAGTGCGACTTCCCAATAACTTCACGTTGCCGTATGGATATGTCGGTATAAAAATTGGTTGTAAGAGGATAGCCACCAACAAAAAGCATGACTTCGCCACAGCAAGAATCGATTGTGAAACCCAATAAGAACTCCAAGTTCAATTCCTACTATTTTCCTGTCTTCTTACCTGACTATTGTAATTGTGCTCGTCGATTGGAAACCTTTCAAAAATGGCCCACGGAAGGATTACCTACTTCGAATGTTTTAGCAGGATTTGTCTACTTGGGACCTGAGACTGGATTGAGATACGAAGTAAAGTGTTTCGGTTGCGGCCTGAAGTTACAAATGGATCTATGTATCTATAACGATTCAGCTATTCAGGAACATACTCGATGGTCTCCGCACTGCCCTTACCTTTCTATGGCCTTTCCAACTATTACACTATGGTACAAATATGACGGTACCTCAGAGAAGGTAGTACCGTTGTCCAGGAAGAAAACAAAAGAAGACTTCCAAAACTAGACATAAATTAGGAACGATGTACAAGCTTGAGACTTCATTGCGACTAGTATAAAAATGGACCATGTGCAAGATTGATAGTTCATTGCGACTACTAAGACCAAGCGAACAAGATGAATACTTTCAGAGAAACACAAAACAAGTTCAAACAGACACAATTCAAGTTTGGGGCCTCTGAAGTGGAATGCGAGTCTGAGTCAGGCGATGTGAGCGATGCTGTACGTTGTGACATCAGTGATGCAGTAAAGCATCATGGGAACTTTAGTATCAGTATCCCTATCATGGAAAGTGATGCTGTGCATGTCAAACCTGATGGATGCGAAAGCGATGCCACGCGATATCGTGGACACTGTACTGGGTTTCCTTGTAAATGTAGATGTCAACCTTCACGTCTACCACCCTACGGGTGTCATTCAGCCCTGAGCAAACTCCTGTCGATGTCACCCTACCCTCATCGAGATCCTGTGAAAGATGAATATTCGTTCCTTGTGCGTTTGCCTGAATACTGCAACTTTGAAAATCGTCTTCAATCGTTCGAAGGAAAATGGCCTAAGTATCTGGGAGGACCAACCCTAAAGAATTAGCCAGAGCCGGATTTTCTACTTGGGCAAAGGGGATAAAGTTAAGTGCTTCAGTTGTGGTGTGTCACTACACCAGTGGGAACAACAAGATTCAGCCTACCTGGATCATGCTAGATGGTCCCCCAATTGTCACTACCTGCCTTTAGTGGGACCGAGTCATTGAAGTAACTAACATGTCGTTGAAGAAGAAACCAGATTGGCTAGGAGTCAAATGCTGTACACCACTGAGACCAGTATTTAAACCTCATTTAAAAAATGATATTGAATCATTGCCAAACGAACTGCAAGAGAAGATTTACAAGGGAGTTTGGCAGGGACTAGCCAAAACGAAATCTCAATTGGTGAATGTAGAAGTTTTGTGTCGAGAAATTCACTAAAGGAAAGTGAAAAAAGTTAACAAATGTGTTACATTTCTTTGGATCAAGTGTGCGTTCATCCTATTATACCGCTTTAAACCGTTTACATCAAAAGATTTCAGTGACATGCTTGGGCGTTATCCTGAATGGCTGTGGCCAGAAATTACATACTGTGTTAATTACTTACGGTCTCGGAGAAGATTGTAAATTCAATAATGCTGATTTAATCATGAATACTTTACAGGAGAACATTCGTGGCTTGCCTGTGGAGTTGAGATAATACATTTACCGAAAGTTGGTCAAAATACAAGTCAAACGTAAAGAACAATTGCATCCGTTACGTCACCGGTGTTTAAACCACTGGTACCTGAATGCTGTAAGAGGACTGATTCATGAGAAAGTGTTCCAGTGGTCAGACATTGTTAAACACTTTGAGGTCGCAAATGATCAACATGTTCATGATTTTCGTTACTGCGAGATTCACCTACTACAACGAATTCAGGAAGAAGAGTTGAAGGATTACCGAAATTTTTTATGCAACATCTGCTTAGTGGAAGTGGAAACTTCTGAACGAACTCTAAACTGTAGTTTAGTGTTTGAAAGATTTAGATTCCCTACTGGAGATCGAACATCTCTGGGCAGAAAGTACATTTATTGCTTCCGAAAAAAAGAGGGTATAAAAAGAGACTGCAATTCCAAGGCTTTTATCACAAGTGATTCAACAGATTCCGTGGAAGGAACTCAATGACACTATTCAAACCGTGGATGATTACCATCACTTAGTATAAGAACTGTTTCCGTTGAATTTGGGTCGACGTGTGATGTGTGTCTTAGTGACTTATTTTCTGGGATTTCGTTTACCAGCCGATTCCTTGCGGACTTTACGAACAGTACTTACCACCCAAATGGACTTAAGTGGTCAGGAGAGACTCATTTTGCTCAAAGCCTCGCGTGTTCATCTGGATACTTCTCGACCTCTACAGGAAAAAAAGATTCGTCAACTTTTAGCTACCGAAATCGTGTATGACGATGTGTGTGTAGCTTGTGACTTACACCCCCATTGGACAGATGTACGTGACTGGAAAAAATGGGGTTTTGAGTCTTGGACCCAAGAAGTAGCCCATTATGCTCGAGAGTTGTTCAAGGAAAAAAAGTAACTTTTCAACCTGTGTTTGTGACAGTGCCAGAAGAACCCTTCACCCAGGACTGGACTGTCATGGACATTCCTGAAAGACCCTTTCGGGAGGACACTTGTGTGCCCTTACCCCCTGTAGAACCTGTCATTACCCAAAACATGTTGTACAGAATCTTGTTTCTATTCCAATTTGATCGTTTACAAGTGCATTTTATCGTTGTACTTAAGCCTTTGGCTTTTATGTATTTTAGTCTTTCTTGTTCATTTTTAAAACATCAATAAACGTGTCCTGAAAAAAGGATAAAAACTCTTGTCTTGTCTTTTTTTGTGTCACAAGTGACATTCCTGACATATGGCTACATCTACTGTATCTGCTGCCTCTTCCTCCATTTTCAAAGTCATAGACGAACACTTAGATCGTGTAAGTTGGGAGGCTTAGTATCTTTGCAAGCCCTTTAACATGCTCATTTCTGGACCTAGCGGTTCAGGAAAAACCGAATTGGTCAAACGTTTGATCAAACATAAACATCATTTGATCGATCGTCGACCTCAACGAATCGTGTGGTGTTACAAAGAGTGGCAATCGGCGTACAGCCTCTTGCGAGAAAGTCAAGGCGATTCCATCGTATTGGTGGAAGGCATTCCTAACGAAGACGACGGAATCGTGTCTCGCCCCGTCAAACACATTTGGTCATTTTCGACATGTTAGGAGAAGACGAAGAAATTAAACTTTGGTTTACCCGCAAAGGACATCACCGTAATGCCAGTTTCGTTTACATCACTCAAAATTTGTTTCAACAAAGTAAAGCTCACCGTACTATCAGTCTCAATGCTCATTACGTGGTCTTGTTTAAAAGCCTTCGAGATAAATCACAAGTGCAAGTCTTAGCCAAACAGTTAGGAACGCCTTGGATCACTCAGGCGTACGACGATGCCACTCAGACTCCACACGCCTAATTACTCGTCGATTTGAAACTCACTACCCCCGATTATTTGCGATTTCGTACCCATTTGTTTCACCACTGGTGTCAAGACGGAGGGCCCGTCCTGTACACGTTCCCGTCCTCGACTTAGCCCTCCAAACAAATCTGTAAAAACCTCGGGCACTTTTCGTCTGTCTCACACAGCGTCAACATGACGTCCCTTCAGTCTCATCTTCTTGTCAAATTGATTCGCGCCTTGTATGGCATCGGTCGCGATAAAAATCCACAAATACGTGCTCCTGTCTTAGAAGCCAGTCTCAAAGAAGTCTTACGATGGTTCACGGTGACAGCACGTCAATTACTGCAAGGCATCATTCCTATTCCTCATCAAACCAAACGCTTTTTTGATAGAAATAAAGTAGCTTTGACCCAACTGGCTGATCCCCGCATCGACACTCAAACCGAAAAGCAAATCATTTTGAAACCTGGAGGGAGCGGTACTCTAGGAGGAGTAATCATTCGCTCCCTCTATAAGATGGGATCCTAATGCTCCTAAAGTTCTTCCCAAGACAAAAGCCACTCCCAAAAAAGCCAAACGAAGTCCCAAGAAGAATAAGAGCAACGGTGTCAAGATCAGATCACAAACCCAGAAAAATAAATGCCCACAGAAAAGAAACAGAGAAGTCCTTCGAAAAGAAAAGCCCACAGAAAACAGCTTCTACTCGCAAGAGAGGCACTTCAGCCAGGACGCAACCTTACGTTCGCAACCCATGACCTGCAACGACGGTGACCACATCTCCGGTAGTCTCAGGTTCATCCACTTCTCCGTTGATGACACCATGGAAGCCCGTATCTCCAAGACCTTCTCCTCCAGTGGCGACAGCCTCCTCTTTAGTGGCAGTGGCAGCTACTAACAAAGTACCGGCTCCCAAAATCAAAGTCCAAGAGAGATCGGGCATGTTACAGAGTTTACTGGATTTGTCCAAACAAGAACTGGCTCGATTTAGTCCATTGCGAACCCCTGCACGACGTGTGATGCCTGTCATCAAGTTGACACGGCGTAAATACAATCGTTGGCGACACTTTCCAGTATAAAACAGGTCTCCTGAAGACCCAAAAATGTCACCCCCCAGAAAACATCCCTCATCTAAACCAAAAGGAAAGAAAAGGATAGGACTGCCTCCTCATTTAGTCAAACATGGGGACATGTAGTCTGAACTTTTCAAAGCTTCTCCACCCCTACGCAAAAAAAAGTCATTCAAACGGCCTCCAAAGATGTCATCGATACCGTGTGCGAATGTTGTTTGAACGTCTTGAAAGGCACGATCCCTTTGTCGAAACACCAGAAACAATGCTTAGGCAAACATCGTCACGTTCTTCGCCAAATGGTCCAAAAGAAAATCCCCATTCGTCAAAAGAAGATGTTGGTCCAACGTGGAGGATTTTTGCCACTCTTGTTAGGACCTTTGCTGCAAGGAGTCTTGGGAACCATGTTGGGAGGACTCGTGGGAGCAAGATAAAAAGGACATATTGAGTCCGAAGATCTCAGACGTGACCCTTGACATCGAATGGAAGGACAAAAACTAGGTTTAGTGCCTTACAAACAATGGATGGAATACCATCATTGGCAAGAACAACGAACTCCGCATTTACCATCCAATCCCAATTTGAGCGAGATGTCCCAGTTGCAACACGAATTGCAGTCATTGATGGATCGCCACGATTTGTCCGAAACAGAAAAATCGAAAAAGTACGGTCAACTCTTGCAACTCTCGCAACTCTTTCAGCATAATGCTTTAGACGAAACAGCTCTACCCACTCTGAAAGATTTTAAGACCTTGATGAAAAGTCCAACACCACCACCACCAATACTACCAGCGACCAAGACAGAAAAAGGACAAGAAGAAGAAGGGTTTCAAACTCCGCCAGAAAAAGTACGCAAGTTAACAACACCACCTACATCCAAAATTGATGGATTAAAAAAATGATGGCCTCCCCTTCTTCATCAAAAGAAAAATGAAAGGTGAAGACAGAAGTGAAACAAGAACCGATTACCCCTGTTCAAACATCCTCCTCCTCAACACCACTCGCTGGTCGGACACGCAAAGGATTAAAAACCAAAAAAATACCACACGAGAAAAAGAGTAGCATCAGTGAAGTGTGGGTGACTTATTAACAAACAAAAAAACTGGAGAAGGTGTTAGCCTACATTTAATACAATCCATCTAATCTTGCAGTTGATGGAGGAGTTCAAAAAGTGCATCGTGCTGCCAAAACTCGACTGAAAAGTCTCCGTTTATCTCAAGTGCAACGATGTTACAAGAACAAGCTACCTACACTTTACAAAAACCCATTCGACTCCAGTTTTCCAGAAGTCGCACCCAAGTGGAAGGCATCGATGATCAATGGCAAGCCGATTTAGCCGATGTCTCTCATTTGGCCACCTGCAATCGTGGCTACAAACATTTGTTTTGTGTCATCGACTTTTTTTCTAAATTTGCCTGGGTCGGGCCATTGACTTCCAAATCGAGCAGCGAGTTAGTGCGAGCTCTGCAACGGGTGTTGAAACAAAGCGGTCGTCCCCCTCTTCGATGGCAAACGGACAAAGGCACCGAATTTCTGAACCAAGCTTTCCAAAAAGAATTAAAGAAACGAGGTATTCACTTTTTTACCACCAAGAAGCCTGAATCCAAGGCCAGCATCGTGGAAAGTTTTCAACGCACTTTGAAAGAACGAATGTGGAAATATTTTACGCATCACCACACTCTCAAGTACATCGACATCTTATCGCACCTGGTGCAAGCGTAAAACCAATCTTACCTGCAAAGCATTGGGCGTGCCCCGCAAGAGGTGACTCTTGACAACGAATTGCTGGTTTATGATCACCTGTTTGGCACGTCCCCGACGGTGGCTGTCCCCAAGAAAGGTGAAGTGTTGACCGTCGGAGATTGGGTGCGAATTGGCAAAACCAAACGCACTTTCGACAAAGGTTACTTACCTAACTGGACCAATGAATTGTTTCGTGTCACTGGACGAGTGCATGGTCGTTATCCTACCGTCTATAAATTGGAAGACATGAACGGAGAAGTGTTAAAAGGAACGTTTTACTTGCCGGGTTACAACGTGGCACTAAAAAAGAAGACATGTATGACATCGAAAGCATTCTCGAACGCAGAACCCGTAAAGTGGGCCAACGACGTGTCAAAGAAGTCAAAGTACGTTGGAAAGGATATCCACCAAGTTTTGATTCTTGGATCGTCGCTTCGCAAGTCATCGACTATAAAAAGAAGTGACCATCATGCCCTTTCACACAGACTCAGCTACTGCAACCATTACAGCGACCACTCTTTCACACAGTTCTTCTCTGCAAGATTTACAAAAGCAACCTTTGCGGGTGTGGTGTGGAGAACGTGTGCCTAAGACGCAAATCGTCTTTTCTGCCAAATCTTTGTGGTGTATTGTGTCATCGGTACAGCCATCGCCAATTTGAGTTTGTAACAAGGAGACAAACAATTGTGGACCATTTTATTGAGCACTTGCATCGGTTACCTTCTTCCCAATCCATCCCTGAAATTCTCCTCGAACGGGAACAACGGGAATCTTGTGTCCAGTGGCAGTCACCACTCCAACAATAACAACAATAACCCCATTTTCGGCGGAGACACTCCTCTGACTTCCAGTAACCCCTCGGACAGCCACAGAGCTCTGGAATTATGAACAATAACAACCAATATTACTTAACCTTACCCAGTGACAGTTCCATGGAGGTGTTTCCCAATAACACTTTGTGCTGTTACACGGTCAAATTACCTCAGGCCATCCAATTAGATCATGAAGCCTATTGTGAAGTGGCTTTAGTGGAAATCATTCACCCGACCCAATTCCTCAATGTCCTTCCCAATCAAAATTTTTTTGACGGTCGAAGTTCGTGACGAGCAATTGCAAAAGTACTTGAATACTTTAAAATATGAAAATAAAACCTATCATGGACAAACTCAAAAGTGGACCTATCACTTGATCATTCCACCAGGCTATTGTTTTAGTGGTCAACATTTGGTGAGCATCATTGCATCCAGGTTTAATGTCGTGTTTCTTAAAGCTTTGGAGTGTCAGAAAAAGTGACATCATTGAGTACCACAAAGTAGCTCGTCGCTTACTGATGAAATTTGAGGGGAGTAAAATATGCCCATTTTATTATGTCCTGAATTGTTTGTCATTTTGGGCGGGGACATGGAGATGAGGATGGCAATGCTCAAGGAAAACGAATTACCAGTCGTTTCCGGCAACGATTCTTTTAGCAAGTTATTTCGTTCCCGTGTAGAAATGAACCAAGGACTGAATTTGATCTTTGTCTACTCCGATGTGGTGGAGTATAATGTGGTGGGACACACCTCCGTACCTTACTGCGTGTCATTCCTTTCAACGTGGATTCTGCCACGGTCACTGATGAGGAAGGTGGAAACACCTATCACGTTCTCCGCAAATTTGTACATCCTCATTATTTGCCCGTCAGTAAGTCGTATTTTGACACTGTCAACACTGCTATCAAAGGAGATCTGGGACAAAATATTCCATTCACCAAAGGAAAAGTCACGGTGAAACTTCATTTTCGAAAACGGTTCTCTAACAAGTTGTAAGTCATGTATCCAGTGTACCGAGGGGTTGCTTGACAGCGAGGACACGGTTTAAGAGATATGTTAAAATCAGCCTTTCGTTCGGTGGCTCCCGTGTTGAAACCGATGGTGACACGAGGATTGCACGCCTTGAAAGATACCGCACCGACGCAAGGCAAAGAATTTCTCAAAAATGTCATCATCGACAAACAAAACCCAAACAAAAGCATTCTTGAGGGCAGGCAAAAATGTCTTGCTGCAAACGGGTAAAAACATTTTGGGTCGACGAGAAACACCTATAAATGCCCTGAACGCTACCGAGTCAGGCATTCCCGCTTCCCTGACTCAACGACAAGGACACGGTAGAAAAAGACGACGATGAAAGCACCCCTTCAGAAGCCTTCATACACCTAAAGTTCGAAAGACTAAGAAAAGAAGAAATGTTCGAGACTTAGACGTTTTTGATTTATATATTATTGAGAAACAGAAAATGATGCACTGGGAGTCTTGCGCCTGTTCCAAGTAGGAACTACATCTGTTTGCCATGCCACCCACCATGATGACGATGCAAGAATCCCAGTGGGTCAAATTTCATACCGTCTCTTCTTCAACGGATTCAGCTCCCATCGAGTTTGATATCAAAGTTCAGCCTGAAGATTACATCGATCTGAATAGCAGTTACCTGTACTTGAAAGTCAAAGTGATCCAAACGGACAACACCAATCCCGCAGACACTGCTAGAGTAGATCCTGTCAACAATTTCATGCATTCTTTGTTCAGCGAAGTGGACTTGTACTTGAAAAACAAACTGGTCAGCAGTAGCATGGATACTTACCCTATTCGAGCGTACCTGGAAAATCTCTTGACGTACGGAAAATAAGCCAAGAATACTCATATGGATGCTGGCGTGGTATGGAAATCTGACACAGCGGGTGAGAACACATTTAACGACACAGCCCTGACAGCAGATTACGATCCTCACAATGAGGGGTTTAATGACAGTCGCAAGAAAAATTATGCAAGGACGTAGTTTAGAACTGTCTGATCGTTTGCATTTGGACATGTGGTTACAAGAAAAGTATTTGCTAAACGGTGTGTATATCCGCCTGAGACTGAATCGTAGCAATGCCGCTTTCCATTTAATGCTCAACGCCAACGAATACAAAACTATCATTCAAGAAGCCATGCTCTACGTGCGTCGTGTGGAAGTGTTACCTAAAGTGGGAAATGACATCAGTCACACTTTGAGCAGAACAACTGCCAAGTATCCGATACGAAGAGTGGAAGTAAAAACTTTCACTATTCCTGCTGGATATCGATCCATGATCGAAGATCATCTCTTCCAAGGACAATTACCCAAACGTTTGATCATTGGCATCGTCAAGAATTCAGCCTTCAATGGACTTCACAACGAAAGCCCTTTCCAGTTTCAACATTACAACGTAGCCAAAGTCGAAGTCAGTAGCGATGGCAAGACCTTGTGTACCACACCCTTCGAGCCTAAGTTTGGTGACAGGAATTATTTGAGATAGTACTTGTCCCTGTACGAAGCCACCGGACAGATAGGGACCAACACCAGTCACGGTATTTCGTACGACGATTTTCCAGGAGGCTATGCTTTGTGGCCTTTTGATTTCACTTCAGACCAAGGCAGCGACGAGGGACATTTATACAGTATAAAATCCGGTCAGATTCGTGTGGAACTTTAGTTCATTTTGCGAATCCACTAACCCCATATAACACAGTGAACGTCATCCTGTATGCCGAATTTGACAATACGATAGAAATCAATAGTTGGACATGGAATGTAAGGAGACCATGGAAGAAGAACCCCAAGACAAAGACAAAGAAGTCATAATGATGAAGTTCAGATGGCCCGAACAAGAATAGCATTTAGTTTCCTGTTTTGCTACATTCATGGGAGATAAAATTAAGCAATTGATCAAGAAAGATTGCTATGGATGTCAAAACGATCATCCCAGTCAAATTCAACACGATAAATTGTTGATGATGAGTCAAGAAGAAAAATTAGACGAATATCTGGACGAAGCTTGGAGTGTAATCTCGGAAGAATACGTGTTGCAACAGTGGTATAAAGACTTGCTTAAATATTCTTGTCCTCCATTAACCACTCAAGAGATACATCGTATAGAAGCTCTCTTGGGTCAGAGTTGTGGACAGCGACGGAGCAGGACCGGCGACCAGCAGCGGTGAGCAGGCGGGAAAAGCAAGTAGCACGTACATGTAGGATCACAGAACAAAGAATGTGGCCATAGCACTTTTATTCGTAGAGCAACGTACTCAACACTGTTCTACCTAGAGCCTAAAACAACGTTCACTAAACCAAACGTTGCTGAATTAATTCGACCGAAACAGAGAGTAGAGGAGGGAAGTAGCTGATACTGGGGATTTGTAGTTTGGACGAACAGTGAAGCCACCACCTCAACCATGTCTCCAAGTAGGTGGAATTAAAGTTATAGCTGTAACGATGGAAGACTGGAGCGGCAGTAAAAACCTGAAAATTGTCTGCTAGCCCAGGCACTGGGGAAAAACCTGCGAGACTACCTTTCTAGACCGTACAGCTACAGCAACGTCGGAAAAATTTGCAGTTCAGCATAGCAGTCTAAGAAGAAAGAATTACAAGATTGCTACCATTGCCTTAATGATACACGGCTTTCATTTGGCAGAAAGCCGTATTTGATAATACTTTATTTAAACCAAATTTGACCTTATTGGGTACCGCCGTAAAATTTTTTATACTCAATATTCACTTTATGCGTGATTCTAACTTTAATAAGTCACTATGACTTAGCCGATTGGTTTATTTTTCAGAATATTGAAAGTACACTATGTACACTAAAATTTTAAACTTGTTCGATCAAAATTTATCCCAGATTGATAAAACTCTTAAAATTTGATTAATTGCAGAGGTGGCTTACACATTATTGGTATTTTTATGTCCATTAGTATAACTGGACTCGATTTGAAATATGTACGGGCTGGCGTTTCTGGAAGTACACGACATACGTGGCTGGCTTGTCGAGCACCTTTCCCCCTTTACCACGCTCGGATTACGTACAACGTGGCAAGATGTGGAACGATTTCCACTTGCCACAAGCCCAGGTGTCCTAATGTGACGTCATAGCTGCCAACCAATCGCAGCTGGCGTTACATACTGCTTGGGTTGACACCTGGGGCGGCTCAATGCAACTGTAAAACATGAGTGTGGGTTTGTTCTGCTCCTACTCATGACTTGGCCTTACATTTAGTTTTGTTTGGGCACACCTCTACTGTCCACAAACTAACTGTCCAATCAAAAAGTACTCTATGAGTACATTAAAGCCTGAGGGGTGTGGCACCATTCCTCCCTTCAGGAGTAATCAACAATTGCACCGTGTGCGAATAAACCAGTGGTACATGATCATTGCGAGCGAACACCATTTAAATTCAACTGAAGAAGAAGAAGAAAGTTTGGGTGTTAGGGGATGTTTTCCTTCACGTCTGTGCTTCAAGTATAAGTTAGAAAACGGTCGTTAATCTGGCTACCCATCGTTGACCTGTCAACAGTGAAAATGAGCAGTAGAATTACCAAACTCTTGGAACTCCAGATGCACCTGGAGTATGCATGAAGACTGTTGGACGAGTTGGCCATGGAGGTTATAGCATAGGAAGCAAGGATAGAGGAAAAAGAGAAGAGGAAAAAGACAGAAGAGGGAGAAAAGAAGAGAACAATTTTGCCTTACCTCATGATGAGACCTATGTGTGAGGTGAAGCCATTGCCACCTCCAGAACCAGTACTATTAGTACCACAAACACAACAGCCACAACCTGTAGCAGTACCACAGCCTGTAGCAGTTCCACAAATGCGCCATCCACGGGTGTGGCACAAAAAGCAAAAAAACTTCAAAATCCCACAAACGGAAAATTGGGATTCTGAAGCCAATCATCTCTCTTCTGCGATCACAGCCACACGTATCAACTGGGAAGCAGATTGGACTCGTCGATTTGTCTTCGGTACCAGCCCTGGGAGATGCCAACATTAGTCAGGTGCCTTTGGAGTTCCAGAAAAACAGCCCTTTTTAGGGCTAACCAAAACTCTAGAAAAGAAACGCTATTCAATATGTCAATGTGTGAATGAGGAGTAGTGTAAATATAAACACTTACTACATTCCTGGTGTGATTATGTGTGTGTGTGTGTGTGTGTGCGTTTGCGTTTGTAAGCGCTAACGTAAGTTTGTGTGTATAGTAGATTATTGGGGTTTGTAAGTTCTCACGTACGTATGTGTGAATAGTAGAGTGTGTGGTTATAAAACATTCCCTTCTGTGTGGATGGTATGTTAGTTTTTTTGTTTGCTTTTTGCTGCTTCGCATGTGCGGATAGTAGATGATGGTAATGTTTTTGCTGTTTCGCTTGTATGGATAGTATATTATGGTTATGGTGTTTTTTTTTTTTGCTGCTTCGCGTGTGTGGATGGTGTTTGGGTTTTTGTTTTGTTTGTTTTGTTTTTTGGCTGCTTCGCGTATGTGGATAGTAGATTATGGTAATGTTTTTGTTCCTTCGCGTGTGTGGATAGTATATTATGGTTATGGTTTTTTTACTGTTTCGCGTGTGTGGATAGTAGATTATGGTTATTTTTTTTTTTTGCTGCTTCGCGTGTGTGGATAGTAGATTTGGGTTTAATTTTGCTTCTTCCCGTGTGTGAATAGTAGGTTATGGTTTTATCTGTGCTGCTTCCCGTGTGTGGATGGTGTTTGGGATTTTGTTTTGTTTTGTTTTGTTGTTTTTTGGGGGGGGGGTTTGCTGCTTCGCGTGTGTGGATAGTAGATTATGGTAATGTTTTTGTTCCTTCGCGTGTGTTGATAGTATATTATGGTTATGTTTTTTTTACTGCTTCGCGTGTGTGGATAGTAGATTATGGTTATGTTTTTTGCTGCTTCGCGTGTGTGGATAGTAGATTTGGGTTTAATTTTGCTTTTTCCCGTGTGTGAATAGTAGGTTATGATTTTGTTTTTGCTGCTTCCCGTGTGTGGATAGTAAAGAAAGGGTTTGTTTTTCTCCTTCGCGTGTGTGGATAGTATATAATGTGGTAAGTTATTTGTCTCCTCATTACTGTGAGGATAGTAGATAATATGTGAAGAAAAATGTAGGGGATGTTTTCCTTCACGTCCGTGCTTTATAGATAAAAACCTCAAGCGTCCGTCGTTCGCGCTATTCTACGGAATAAGCGAAACAAAGATGATTGCTGTATCGGATTTGTTTAACCAGCTGAAAGATAGTTGGTACCGGATGGTGGATGAAGCCTATGTAGTGGAAAGGCTTGAACGTGAACGGGGGAAAAGTCAAGTCACAAATTTCAACGTACCTATGACTCTTGTCCAGGGAATGATAGAGGATGAAGTAAATAGACTAAGAGACTTGATTCACCCTCCGTATGTTAAAGTTGGATCATTGAAGGAGGCCATAGATCATTTCACAAGAGTCAGGAGCTTCCCATAAGACATTTTGTAATGGAGTGATTGGTCTTTGATAAAGTGTGGAGTAAGTCAGCTGAACAAAGCTGAAGAACAGATGAAGAAAGTGATGAGAGAAGAAGTAAAGAAGATCTAAGACAACTGGACTAAAGAGAGAAAAGAAAGAGAAAACAACAAGAGAAAGGGAGAGTTTGAGAGGCTCAGTAACAACTGGATCAAAGTCCAGGAGATTTTCAGAGCCTTGGGCCATCCTGACTGGATGCCAGAAAATGAAGAAAAGAACAAAGTAGAAAGGAATATTTGGAAACATTACAAGATGGTGGAATAACTGGAAAAAGTAGAAGAAGAAGACAAAGGCCTTTTTCAGGGCCCTATCATTGGCCTCGAAAAAAAATTGACTTTGTTGCCTAACCCTCAAACAATTTTTTTTAAATGTTGTATATGTATAATGTAAGTCTTGTCTGTATTCTCTCTGTACACCCCGCTCTTTGCTCTGTCCTGTGACGTCACCTGCCCCCTAGCTGCTGCAGTGTTCCCAATCTCCACTACTGTGACGTCAGACGCTATATTTCCCTTGTCCCTATACAGACCCAATACATTTTTGTCCCTGTATAGTCCCACCCATGTTAAATTTCCCATTGTCCCTATATCGTCCCTGGGCGGGGGGTCTGTAATGTATTTTCCCATAGTCCCCCTATCGTCCCACTTCACTACTCATGACAGTTAATTTAGATTTTATATACTGTAGTTTGCTAACATACGTCTTTTTGATCCAGAATCTGAAGATTTGGTAAAAACAAAGTCATGATTATTAGTCATTTCCACGATGATGGGCCATAAGGTCGATTACGTAATAACGCAGCACGTGATGCCATAATTAACTAATGACGTAGCAATGTAACGCGTTCGAGTTAACACATTTATTATGATTCCTTAACCCATGTTCCGGGCGCATCTTCAATGCATGAACAGGGAACCCAACTTTCTGGACCAGTCATGCTTTTTGTGTACCAATCCACACAGGCAACCTTGACTGTAAGTATTTACTGAGATGATATTCCTTGAACATTGTCTCTATACAATATAGGTTCATTTGTGCCATGAACTACAAACTATATTACAACATAAATTGAGGCTCATGGTCTGATCAATAGGTTGGGATATACAACAAATCTTGAATGTTAAGGAATCAAAGTTTACAATGTATAGCTTAAATATCTTATAATTGTAAATCATCATTACGTTTATAGTATTAGGTTCCATCATTAATATACGTTTATAGTATTAGGTTCCATCATTAATATACGTTTATAGTATTAGGTTCCATCATTAATATACGTTTATATTATTAGGTTCCGTCATTAATATACGTTTATAGCCTTAGGTTCCATTCCTGCGCACATATACAAATAATAAGACAATACATAAGCAGTTATCAGTACGTTTGGAAATTGCCCATGGGTCTCTAAACGTGGTAAGATTCACCGCTTGATTGATATCAGTAACATACTTTCCAAAATACATTCAATAATAGTTACATTATTTTAAGCTTTCTGTGAGATTCTTCCTTTTAAAACACCAATCCTGGTGGTGACATTAGCCAAATATATGTTGTTTTTTTTGCTTCAACGTTTGAGGCGTTAAATATTAAAACGGATAACAAAGTAGGTTGTCGCTAGAATTGAAATAATGAAAAAAAAAAAAAAATAGTTGTGATGTAATATCACGAGGTCATTAATGAATTACCAAACGCAAAAGTTGTATCCCTGATGGAAAGTCATATCCTACGTTTCGGGCTTAAACTCATTTTTCTATTTATTCATTTAAACCTAAAAAGATCCCAGCCAGAATGCAAGTAGATAATACACACGTGATGTATTTGCGTGATCATGGACGATTCTGTGATTTGAAAAGTCTTGGATTCACTGTGTTTGTCACCTACCAATATAACAATAAATAACATCAGTGCATAATGTAAAACTCTTAACCAGCCATACACTTATGAGGCTACTGCATCCTTCGGTACCTCTGCATAGTTTCATATGAATACTCTCAGGTTTTTAAGTTAAAAGGCATGATCTTAATAAGAATGATCCTAGTGTTTATAACTTCACACAGACACTAAATGTGGAATTTGCTTCACGTTTGCTTTGAGTCAGGCTAAAAAATGGACTGCTTTCTTTGATGACTGTCTTTCACAGAGAATTAAGCATGCTGTAATCCTACCAAAAACCAACCCGCTGAAACCCCACCACAAATTAAAGTTGAAAACGGAAACCGTTTCATAATCAACAGTTTCCTCAATCTGAAGTTACATAAACATGTCTTTGGCACACCGTTCCAGTGCTTTTTCAATGTGTTTAGAGTCATTTTACTCAGTATCAGATTGCAGGAGTTTCTGCAGCTTCCCGTCATACTAACACGGTAAAATGGTCATTTCTAATGGATTTCGTCCCCAAACAATTCATCCCAGATAACTCGTTCATTATCAATTTGCCTATGAAGAATATTTATTTCTAGCAGTATTCGTTTCATTTATGTTTTTTTTTTTTTTTGTTTTTTTTTGACAACTAAAACTACATTCTTTTGAGCATTGCCTGCTTGCACTGAGAGCTTTGAATAAATATAATCTAATCAGATTACATAGAAACGGTCGTCACTTTCCCCGTAATTAATATTAGTAGTTTGCAAAATTTTATTTAATTTAATAATAATAATAATAATAATAATAATAATAATAATAATTAGCTGTGTTTGATTTGGATTTTAACGTAGCTTTTACAGTTTTCAATAATATCACAACAATGTATGCAAACTGGCAGCATATAGTGATGTCTAGCACTGGGGCATTATGTCAAACCCTGTCACATTAGCGGACGCTCTAAGAGTTTTCAGTAATATCACTACGATGTGTGCAATGTGGCAGACTAGAGTGATGTCTAGCACTGGGGCATTATGTCCAACCCTGTCACATTATCGGACGCTCTAACAATTCTCAGCAATATCACTACGATGTCTGCAACGTGTCAGCATATAGTGATGTCTAACACTGGGGCATTATGTCCAACCCTGTCACATTATCGGACGCTCACATTATCGGACGCTCTAACAGCTTAGGCCACTAGAGAATTTTTAATATTAAGAAGAAGAAGAAGAAAAGAAGGAAGAGGAGAATATTATCATTAGTATTAGTATTATGCAAAGATATTGGTTCAATCAAGAAGTGTTTTTTTAAATTTGATACCTCATGAACTACCTACCTATCTACACAGGTAATCTACAAGCTTATCTCACGATGCGTCGTTCGTACATACATACATACATACATACATACATACATACATACATACATACATTAATACCTATCATGGCCTATGTCTATATATCTGTCTGTATGTTTATCTATCAACTAAGTTAGATATGTGCTAAAAGTGTTCGCAAAGCCACAGGGCTTGAAATTAAAAATTTCCTGTCGAACTAGTACTTTTCCTAATTTCATCAGTCCAATGGCTAGTATGGTTTCGATTGTGGGAAGGATAAGTAAATATCCATCACGACTAGCACATTTCTCAATCTCTTAGGCTTTCTAGCTGCAAAAAAATTTATGATATAATTATAGGCCTGACTTATCTAGATAAAGATAGGTACCTGGGCGGTTATGTAATATTTAAGAACGAGGATAACGCAAGGAGATGTCAGTCTTGTACGTTCCTCTGCGATGGCGAACAGTGTCACGCCTGTCTTCACGGACGCTCAAGGATTACGTTGTCCGATTTGTCTTGATGTCTATACAGCACCAAAGAATTTGCCATGCCTCCATACCTACTGCCAACATTGTCTACACAATTACGTTATGAAGAATGTACCTAAAGGGGAAAAAGGCGCAACTTTCAGCTGTCCGGAGTGCAGAAAAGAAACACCGTCCCCACTTCCTGATATTCCTGTGGATAAGTGGGCAGAATATTATCCATACAACACTGTGGTGTTATCTGTGTTACCACCGGAAAAAAGGAAATTAGATAAGAGCTGTGGATCGTGTTTGTGTGAAGGAAAATCTGTTAGACCTACAACTTACTGCACGGTATGTAAAGACGCCCTTTGTCTTCCATGTGAGAAGATGCATAGGAAAAACAAGGCAACGAGAGACCATGCTGTTGTAAATATACAAAATCTCTTCACTGATTTAAAATTAGCTATTAGCCTGTCAGTGAGTGTCACTTGCTCTGAGCATGTTGGTAAAGAATACGAATTTTACTGCAAATCCCACAGTTGTATGTGCTGCTCAGAATGTTTCTACAAGAGTCACAGAGGCTGCAGTGAGGTGTTACAAATAAAGGATCATTCCGAGAGACTAATGAAGGAAAAGGATTCAAATACAGTTGTAGTCCGATTGAAAAATCTCAAGTCCCATTTGGATCAATTTAAGGAACTTAATGAAGAATCGTTCCTAAAGATTAAAGCTGAAATGAATAATATACCCGATGAAATTGAGCAACTCAGGAATAAACTGAACACTTTGCTGGATAATGTTAAAGCCAAAAGTTTGGTGGAGAAAAATGCTTTACTGAAAAATGAGTCATTACTCCGGAATGTAGAAAACCAAAAATGTAAATCTATCACTTCTGCGATTACAAATTCCCTTCATCTGTTGGAAACCTCTTTGGCACATGGCAATCCTCTTCACGCCTTGACCACTCTGCATAAAACTGAGGAACAACTTGTCCATTATGAGTCCACTGTGAAGGAGAAATATTCAGAAGTCAGGCACGTTGACGCCAAACTTTGTCTTGATGATCGCATCCTGTCATTGACCAACAGTAGCGGGACCTCTATAGCTAAAATTGATATTGTTGGAAAGAAGCACAGTCTTAAAACTTCGCATTTGCCTCTCACTATAGAGAGAACAGTAAAAGCAACCGCAGTAGGACATCCTGCATTGCAAACCCAACAGAACACTGTAGAAGGACATAAGCAGCCGCTGAAGTGTCTCAGATCTAAGCCGCTAAAAGACTGCAAACCAGAAAGAATTGGAGAGTTTAAAGCACACTATCAGAACGGAAACAGTCCTACATATACTGGCATAACCTGTCTTCAAGATGATAAAATTATGCTTGTGGATAGCCATAATTGTTCATGTAGACTCTATAACTCGTCAAATCAACACCTTGCAGATTACAATCTTTCTTCGTGGCCTTCGGATGTGTGTGTAGTGGAGGGATCTCGGGTGGCGGTAACACTTCCTGCAGAGCAGAAGATTCAGCTTTTGACCGTTGACAGATCCATACAGACAGGCAGGAAAATCAAAACAAGTCTGAACTGTAGTGCCATAGCCGCCCTGTCTAGAGATCAGTTCTTTGTAATTGGCGCTAGGGATAATAAAGTTCTATATTGCTGTATTGTATCTATGGATGGATCGGAGAAATCGTTTGCTGAGGTTGGTCCTACAGATTATTGCGGTCATTTGGCAGCGAATAAAAGCAGGACACGTATTTATGTGTCATGCAACCAAGATGCAGGTACAGTGTACGCGTACAGTGTAGATGGCACTCGAATATTCAAGTATGAACACCAGGCACTGGATGGTGCAAGTGGTGTAGCGGTAGACAGGGAAGACAATCTGTATGTTGTTGGCAGGGTATCTCGCAACATTCATCAAGTGTCCCCAGATGGATCTCTGCTACAATTGTTCTCCACAGAAATCCTAACATTCAATGATGCTATCTCCAAAGAAATTCCATTCTGGCCTGGTGTTATCTGCTTCACTTCTAGTGGTGATGAATTTTTTCTCTCAGAAGACCCGCCGTATGGAGAACCGGTACTACTTGTACATAAATTTAAGATGACATAGTACAGCATATTTGTGTTGGTGTTTGTGAAGTATTCCTTATTTCAATAAATTCACAAATTGAGTAGCAAATTAAACGGAGAACGAAACATTATATAAAAACTGTCCACATTTCTTTATAAATTATTTAAAAGATGTATAAATATATCCCTTTGAATGCATTTATGCCCATCTATAAGTATGTTGCAGCTTGGCTTGTGAATTATTTTTTAGATTTACGCTGACCGACTGTGTGAGCTATGTTTTTGAGGTTACCTCGGTGGTTATGTGACTATGTGCTCATTTGATCAACATCTCATTGCTGGTTATTAATAGTTTTGTCTTAAATTAGATAATATAACGATGAAATCTTGTAACATATTAGACGAAAGTACGCTTCGTTTTGTAACTGTATACACATATCTCAAAAAAGAAAATGGTTATATTACAATCCACACAATTGTGTATAGTAGCGTTAATACGACCAAAGTAGTTAAAGACAAGCCTTTTTGATAATACACTTCATGCTACCAGTAGTGGGTGAATTTTTGCACGAGATGTTCTTTACCAAAAGGACAGTAGCATACACAGACACTATGGATTACAGTTATCTATGCTGACATCTCGTTTTATTCTCCTTGTTGTCTTTTCATCGTGTGTAAGCTAACATACATAAACGGATTAGATAAAAATAATATACATAATGTATATTTATTTATGACAGAGTTATATTGTTTTGTTGTCATGTAGCTTGTAAATATTGCATTTATTGTAATGAAATAGGATTTTGAACTTAAATGCAATCATCCGTTGTTTGAATGGCCAGATTGTCATTTCAAAGAGATTTTGTTAAAACAACAACAACAACAACAACAACAAAACTGTCAAGACAACTGAGACATCCGAGTTTGATTACATTCGAAATGATTTCAAAGTCATTATGCCTCCAGGATAACAATAAAGATTGGTCTACTAGAAAATATGGAGAATACTAATGATGATACTAAGGTATCTACATTCATAGACCTTCGATGAGACCGAAAGTCACTAGATGCAGAGTTGGTTGGTCATGTGACCCAAAATAACGTCTTATCGATTACTATGGTATCATCAATTTTCGGGTGATGGGTTGGACCAATTTGTAAGGTTTTCGTTGTTGCCCCGAACCACGAATTTAAACCTCCAGCGAAAAATGAGCCAAGAAGGATGATGCCTCCCCCCAGTTTTATTACAGTGTTTCATTCCAAGATATTAAAACAACTACTAGTATTTGATTAATCAAGGTCAATACTGTAATCTGGTAATAAAATATTAGTTTTTACATGTGTTTCTTTTATTTTTTATTTTAACCTTTTGAAACAAGAAAGTAGTGTAGTGGTATACTTTAATGGCAATTGGAAAACACATTACAGACAACCCAGCCCCTGGAAACGTTTAACGACAAGACTTTTAGCGACAGTAGGAAAATACATTACAGACCCCACACCACCCCCGTGAACGTTTAGCGACAAGACTTTTTAGATCACCCTGGGAACGTTTAGCGACAAGGGAATTGAACATGGGAAATACTTGGACTGTAAAGCGACAAGGGAAAGTTGGGTTGTTGTGTAGTGTAGCAGGTAGCGGGTAAGTTCATCTAGTTCAGCGGGTAGCGGGTGGCGGGTAAGTTCAGCTAGTTCATAAACTTTACCAATAAAACATCAATTGGCGGGGGGCGGGACTGACAGGATATAGACGTATACATATAAAACATATACAACACCTAATCTATACCATCGATTAAAAGAATTTGTTAGGTAAAGAGAGGGCCTTTGGGTTTCTTCTAATTTCTTCTTTTTCTCCAACAACTTTTTTCTCTCGTACATTCTTCTTCTTCTCTTTCTTCTCCTCTTTCTTACTCTCTTTATCCTCTTTGTTCCTCTTCTCATTCTCAGTTTCTTTTTCTATTTTTTCATTTCAGACTCTCGTCGTCTTTTCTTCTCCTTCATCAGCCTTCTCCTCCTTTTCCTGTTTCAGTAACTCTCTTACTCTTTCCCTTCGTCTTTCTCAAACTGTTTATTTCCATCTTCTCTCCTTGGGGGCTATAAGAATAGCGATCATCATTTAGTTTGATGAGTATCTCCTCCATCATACGCAGATCGTCTAATATACTTCAAGTTGGTTACTTATTCCTTATTCGGGATTGAATAAGGAATAAGCAGCCAGTTACCGATTGAATAAGGAATAAGTAACCAATAATTTATTCCCGATTCAACTATTTCTACATACATTTGGGTACTTATTCCGGATTCACATCCAGTTGGGTATTCAATTTTTATTCACAGTTCCATGACCAATTTGTTATAACTTACTTATTGAAGATTAAAATCCCTTCAGGGCATACATAGGTGTTATTCTAACCCAGTTAGAGAAATAATAGTGTTCTTTGGTGCCAGCTTTATAAAGCTGACTAGAGACAAATCACGGACTATGTGGAGTAAGAGGTTAGGATATTGGTGGGTATGCATAATTAGTAATTTGAAATAGGATTAATTAGTTGTGTTAGATGTTTAGGCCGCGACCTGTTGTGCATGGCGCAAAATATTAGTATTTGTATTGGAAAAGCTTACTAATCACTCAAGTAAACGTGAAACCACAAAAAAAAAAACATACAAGTGTGAAATTGGAGATTTCTCTTATGTGGTCATAATGTGTTTAGAGAATAACTATTTCAAGTATCTACGGGTTTAGGAAGCTCACAGTTGACATAGAATGTTGTCTTGAAGTACATGGAACTGGGTAAACAAGCATACGGGTAGGTGTATGCGATAAGCTCAGTGTGAGCCAAATCCAATAATAGTTAGTGCGAATCAAACCCGTACCTAAACGATTTTGACTGCAACTTCTGATGGACAGTTTCTATTCAGGAATGTGTTTCAACAAAAGCCAGAGTCATTAAAACAATTCGTTTAACCGATTTCCAAAAATTGGGGCTACATGGGGGGAGGGGGATTACAATATATGCGGCAAGAAGACAATATCTTACTTACACAGGTGGGCCAATACGTCTCCTCTCTAAAGAGTTTTGACATGGACTTTTCATTGACATTTTATCTCTAGGTGGTAGTGTCGAGACACGAAAGAAGTCCTGCTGAATCTCATCGAGAGGAATCAGCGAAAAATGGGCAATCTATGGGCTCCGGGTATGAAAAAGAAGCACGATTTGCATCGATTGAATAGATTGTAATTATTGGACCAATTTCTAGAATATATCGATTTCAATGCCTCTCGGACAATATGTAATTAGGGATTTCTTCCAAGTGTAGGGAAAGTTAAAAGAAAATTCGTCGACCCGATTTCTTGGAATCTGGAGATTAATATATGATAGTTGTAATAAAGTCTATTAGCAGATTACGTCTTCAATCCATATCTGGTTCCTACAGTTCACCACTAAAATGATCTTAACATTTATTAATGTATGATATCTTCTAAACAGAGATACATTTGACTCCCAAAAGCATTTGTGACGGTTTTTGTCTAATGCAAGCGGAAAACTAAGAGGGTCTTTACGGATAACAGCAGTATTTAAAACCGTTACAATCTACGAAAAGATTGCAGCCAAACTTTGCCATGCTTGAACCCTGACTCGGCGAATTTTGATTTCAACCCCTGTTTGAAAGTCGGTAAAGAGTAATTAATCCTAGTAGTGGGAAACCTTTGAAGAAAATTTAGTCGAGACGATTTCGACGAATTCCCGGTTAGATGAAAGAGGGCGGGCACAACACATTCGATCAGAAGATTAAACCTTACGTATATAGTTGGGCCTCTACGTCTCCTCTTTAGAGAGTTCTGACAATAGACCTTCTTTGATATTTTATGTCTGTGCGACCGAGTCCATCCAAGAAGGAAGTCCTGATCAATATAGCAGATAGGAAAAAACGATGTGCACCGGGTATGAAAAACACTAAAATGTTGAAAGATTGTATCAAAGGTTTGCACTAATTGAACCTCTTACTAAGAGGATTTTGATTAAAACGCTTCTTGGATATTATGGAAATAAGAGAAAGAAAAAGTGGAAGAAAACACGTCGAGTCAGTTTCGAGAAAATCTCGACTAGATGGTTAGTTGAGCACAACACATGACGTAAGAGTTTATATTATATTTACAACTGACCTAATAGTCCCCTGTTTATACAGTTTGTACATAGACCCATCTTAGATAATGTAATAAATTTGGGGTACCCGTCATTTGCATACAGCTCTCCATTTTATGGATTTCATAGATTTTAGTGATCACTTGGTTGATTTTGGGAGGTCGGTGTCCTGAGGCTGAAGAATTAGCCACTTGCTGGGGGGAAAACGTTACAGACTGCACTGCTGTTGGGTTCCAGAATGACATGGTTTAATTTTATAGTAAGATCAGGTCAGAGTAACATAATTGTCCCTGGATATGAGTAGTCTCTATTAAAACCCACTATTATGAAACGAATGAGTCCATGTGCAGTATTAGTGATGGGTAACGAGTAAATTGTACAATAGAGTAATTCAAAAAGGATGGTTTCGTTGCCTGGAGACTCCTTGTGTAGTTATTATGATAGTAGATATGGTGCAAGGTTACAGGCGAAATGAGTCTTTGAAGCATGATTTAACTGGCCTGAGGTAGCGTAGGTAAAATAGTTCCTTCTAAGGAATGGAAATACTACCGCTACTTTACGGAAGTGGAATACAGAGAAACCGTGCAGTTGTGAAGTTGTGGAGTCAATATGAACCCTCCATAAAGGAAGTGGAAAATATGCCGTTAGATTATATACATGTGGGCTATTAAGTCCACTCTATATACAGTCTTAACATGAATGATCCATGGATATCTTATATCTAGGAGATACAGTCCACTTACGAAAGAAGTCCTGACAAATTTCGTGGAGACGAAACAGCTAAAAACAGGGGCAGCTTGGGGGAGGGGGTACCGAGTATGAAAAACATGCAAATGTTAATAATCTGTATCAATAGTTTTTACTCATGGGAGCTTAGAGGATTTGATTTCAACGCCTCTTATACTGTTTCGAATTAAGGTTTTCTTTCTAACAGCATAACAAGTTTAAAGAAAATTCGACAAACTCGCGACTAAATAAAGGAAGTCGAAAATAAAACATGCTGTAAGATTATATACATGTGGGTCATTAGGTCCACTCTATATACAATCTCAACATGAACCCTCCATGGATATTTCATCTCTAGGAGATAGAGTCCACCTACGAAGTCCTGACAAATTTCGTGGAGAGGAAACAGCAAAACCAGGGCCACGGGATTGGGGGGAGGGTACCAAGTATGAAAAACACGCAAATGTTAATGATCGGTGTCAATAGTTTGTACTTATGGGAACCTTAATGAGAGGATTTTGATTTCAACATCTCTTATACTGTTTCGGAATAGTTGCGAGTTTCTCGAAATCTGCTTGACGAATTTTCTTTACACTTTTTCAGCTGTTAGAAAGGGGCCTTTTTTCCAAACAGTATAAGAGGCGTTGTAAACAAAATCCTTTAAGTAAGGGTCTCATAAGTACAAACCGTCTTATTTCTGGCTTATCGCCAGCTTGGTTGCAGAGTCGCCGACTGGGTCTAAAGACTCGGTCGCAGAGTTGCCGACTGGAGCTCAGAGTCGACGATTGTGTCACTGACTTAGTCGCAGAGTCGCCGAATAGGTGCACGAGTGAGTTGCAGAATTGTCGTCTGTGTCGCAACCTTGGTTGCAGAGCCGCCGACTGTGTAAATGACTGTATCGCGGGCAAGGTCGTGATCTAGTGTCGTTACTCGATGAAGATCAACACACAGAAAGACGGATAGTGCGAAATGATGAGGTCAAATTTTTGCTGTTGCAAAATTTCCGCGTTTCTTGGACGAGTCTTGTAGCGCCTGTATCCTGGTGGACGAAAGTTCTTGTCCCTACACTTTTTAAATTCGCCTTTTCCTGTTCAGCGAACTACGACCAAATGTGATTACTCTGGCGGGTGGATATGCTGCCTTACTTGCAAGGGAACGTATTTACACAACACCCCGTCATAACACACCACCATTGGAGCAACAATTGGTGTATGTATGTATATATATATATATATATATATATATATATATATATATATATATATATATATATATATATATATATATATCCAGGCGGAATCATGTGACCCAAAATAAGACGCTAGACAATACTAAAAAGCAGGCTAACACTTAAAATTCAATATAAACGTTAAGGAAACTAAAATTAGCTTATATGAAACGAACATTACTTCGTGGATTGCGTCTACCACCTCTGTATAACATGGCAAAGAAGAGTAAATGGTAAACTTGTGTGATACCAAACTTCTTTTCCTAGCCAAGAAAATCTCGAAATCGGCTGTACGAATTTTCTTTAAACCTTCCTCATGTTGGAAACGATACCGGGTTAAATATCGCTGAAGAAGCGTTGAAACAAAATCCCTTTTAGAAGAGGTTCAAATAGGAAAAATATTGAACCAATCGGTCCACATTGTGCATGTGTTTTCATACCCAATAACCATAGGAACCCGTTAATTTCGCTGAATCTTGTCGACTAAATTCGTCAGGACTTCCTTAGGTCGCCTCTGTCCAACAGAGATAAAATTGTAAACTAGGGTCCCTTTAAAAACCCTTCAAAGAGTGAACGTAATGTCCCAACTGTATACGTAAGATATAATCTTCTTACGGCAGGCAGTGTACCCAAATCCGTTATACAGAAAAACGTTTCTCAGAATCGGCTCGACTAATTTTTTTAATATTTTCCTACTGTTGGAACACTGTTATGTATATTTGACTTAATTTATATCTGATGTAATCGTTTGTCAGCTTTAAAATCTTTTTATTTTTTAATTTCATTATATGTCAAAATTATGTAGTTTCGTTTACTAGGAAATAGTATATTCTCAGAAAATAGTTTTACCTTGACTCTTCATTTTTGTAAACATAAGGCTGACCTGGTTCCCGACCTTAATCCAAAATTAGTAACAGCCACGTGAACAAGTTAATGTTTTATATTATTATTGTGGGAATATTACAGTTGAGAACGAGATTGTTTTGAATATGTGACCCATGGCTTGTAAGTAGCTTTTAGTGACGTAAACAACTTTTATTCTCGGAGTAATAAGGACATGCGGGGGCTAGGTGATATTTTATATGTAAACATGATCACGTGATCCTCTATTTCGCAATTAGTCATGTCCAAAATTGCGCATTACTTAGTTTTAATAGTGATGCTTAGAGATCGATCTCACAGCCTGGGCTTGAAAACGCTTGATGTCAAGTCGTTTCCTTCTGTTGTAGCCAGTTTTTGAATTATATGTTAATTTATCTTCAGATTAATTTTGGATTGTAAAAGATTAATTCGTTTCTCTTGAAATATTTGTTGTGCTTGTACAGAATTCTTGAACAATGCCATTTCTTAAAATTTTTATTTGGATTTCAAAAACCGGAGGATTTTTTCTTGTGTTCTACATTCTGCAAGGAACTGTAGACAACAACATTGAACAGGATACAGCATACATCATCGCCTTCCTTCTTGGATTCTTTGTCGGGACTAGAACTTGAAATCATTAGAACATTTTACTATTAGGACTTCTGAAATTTTATTCGCGGATTATTCTTGGAGTTTGTTTCGTAGATTTGATTCTTGAAACCGTAAGTTTTTATTTTTTACAGTATTTTTCCAGGGAAATAAATTATTTGTTAAATTTTTCAAAGTTTGTTTTGTCACTCTTTCTTGTGGTGCTGTTTCTTCGAGCCTAAACACGTAACATAAGGATTGCGAGCTCTTCCTTGATTTTAAACTTTGGCAAAGATATTTCAGAATACTTTGGGTTGTTTTGAAATTTGAATTCCTCATGTTTTTTAAATCTTAGTGAAATCTAAAAACTGTTTCTACAACCTCATCAAAAGTGGAAATCTTTCTTTCAAATCCTACACAGAAACAAATTAGATCTTTTCAAAAAAGATGAATAAATTCAACTTGCCAGAAAATACTATCTTTATGGGGTACAATCTTCCTTAACAAAACAAGAAATGGGAAATATTTTGGTTCAGTATTTGGAAGAAAACCATTTTTTTGGATCAACGTGCTTTGGTTTCGATCAGTGAGTCTGTATCAGGGCCTGACAAAAAATGAAGGAATTAGAATTGAACTAAAAGATAGTCTTGGAGTTGAGGAAGCTGGAGCTTTGGAAAGAAGAAAAAGAAAAACAAACGCAATTACAAGCGGAAGAAAAAATGTAAAACAAATGCAGTTACAATGTGAGAAAGAGGACTGAGAGAGACAGAAAAGATAAAAAGAAAAACAAATGCAATTACAAAAAGAACCAATGCAAATAAAATTAAATAAGGAAGAACGAGATAAAGATAGGGAATATCTATTTAGAATAAACAGAAACGGAGCTTGCAAGTGAAAATTTCCACTTCAAATACAAATTTAAGTTTTTATCTTGCAAAGAATATTAGATTAGTGCCCCCTTTCAGAGAAAACGAAGTAGACAAATATTTTACTTGTTTTGAAGAAATTGGTGAAAATTTGAAATGGTCAAGAGACCATTGGACTCAATTATTACAATGTGTACGCACTGGAATTGATAGTGATATTTACAATTCACTGTCAATTCACCAAAGTGGTAACTATGATGTGGTTAAAGGATGCATCTTAAGGGGTTATGAGTTAGTCCCTGAAGCTTATCGGCAAAAAATCAGAAACTATAGAAAGGAAGCTGGACAAAGTCAGGTCGAATTTACTAGGGAAACAGAGCAGTTATTTGATAGATGGTGCTTAGTCAAGAAAGTTCGAGATTATGAAAGTCTCAAACAACTTGTATTACTATAGTGGCATTATTTCTTATCTTGACGAGCATCAGATTGAAACCTTGGAAAATGCTGCTCGAGCTGCTGATGAGTATTCTTTAACTCATAAAGTTCCTTTTGCAAATAAGACTTCTACTCAACAGTCTTCTGGCAGAAACGTATTTCAGCCTAATACAAGTCCTAAGAAACATTTTCACCATCAAAAATGAACAAAAAACAAACAGAAAATGATTTAAGAACGTGTTTTCATGATTAATGTAGCACATAAAATAAAATGACTGTCAAGTGTAAATATTTGAAGAAGCCTTATATTCATGTACAGTTTTAATTGTACTGGTCAATATTCTGTAAGTGAGAAAGCCCAATTTGCGTATTGTCAGATAATTCCTTTGCATGCGGGTATTCCCACTGATTTCGATGAATTTCACTAAACGTTACCGATATGAGAGCATCACGCCCATTTCTTTCTGTCATCAGTCTATAATGCATTATTTTCAGAGGTCTGCTTATTTACTTGTGTGTGTGTGTGTGTGTGTGTGTGTGAAACTTTTATTTACTATAATTCTGGTATGGGCGACTCCACCGCTCGTTCTTGATGAATTGACTGGCACGTGCCATAGCTAACTGACGTGAGATCCATAGCGCTCTGTCATCCCACTGTTGCAACCAAACTTTCTATGAAGGTTCAATATTGATGATAGTTTGTTATTCTAGAAAGTAGTTATAACACTAATGTCGTTAAGTAAGCATGGGAAAATTTCAGCAATAAGGCTAACAAGAGTTGTCTACCTTACAAAGAGTATTTTAACAACATACTCAAACTGCAGTACATGTTTAGCTCCTATGTTGTAGCAACAATGAGATTTAAGTGTCATGCTGAGCAATATGAGGGTGCATTTACACTTCTGTCTTACTATAAGTTAAGATAAATAGATACAAGTGATTCAGTGACTACCACCAAATGTAATAAATTAATTTGAAAACGAACACAGTGACGTGTTCTAATAATGTGTAGAGGTGGAGACCGAAGAAGTGAAAATATGAGGGGACTATGAGGTGACAGGGAGCTATTGGGGCACGGAGATTGGTAGGAAAGCCAGCTCTCCCAATATAATCCTTGTCTACTACACTTACACAAGCAAGCATTGAAATAAATGTTGCATTCAGGCAAAACTGATGTGCATTATATATATATATATATATATATATATATATATATATATATATATATATATATATATATATATATATATATATATATATATATATATATATTGTTAGGGTGCGATGTTCTGTCGATCTCTAAAGAACACAATAATTTGGGCAAGAGTACAATTAATTAGTTTTATGGGGACAGGTACGTGTTAAATCGCTATACTGCAATTATTTTAATGTCTGTGTCGTGAGAGGAAGTGATTCTTAATTAAGCCTTTGTCTATTTAAGAGTCAGACAGACTGGAAAGAAAATGTTAACTTCGATCTTTGTATCGATAATTTCAGAGTTGAGATTGTCCAGAATCAGTTATTTGGAAATCTAGAAGTCAGACTGACCGCAATTTTGGCGATTATTTATAAAAGGCAGTAGATATATTTAATCCTGATTGGTTACGCCAAAAAAGGGGCGTGTTTCCCACACGAAATTTCTTGGTTTTAATATGCCGCATTGCAAAATTTAGTCACTCTTTTCCTGCAAGAGTGAAGAAAATATAAGAGACTCCGAGATTGAATTTAGAAGAAATTTTCTTGTAAAACATTTTTCCGAGGGAGCGAATGTCTGGAAAGTCGAGGGAAACAATTCTGGCAGTACAAGCCAGCAAAGCTTTGAAAGTACAACGGGAAATAGCTCTAATGACGTATCCACGTACCTACTTATCCAAGTATATATGTATCTACGTTCTTACGTATCCACCTACCCAAAGTTTGAGGGCCGAAAGAGGCGAGACAACAGAGAGTTTGGAGAAGAAAAGAGCGAAAGGTCCCAGAAGAACAGCCTTAGTGAAGTTGGAGTGAACCGGAAATAAGCAAGTTATGAAGTTGTACAAGGCAATTACTTCGATTGTTCACTCGATCTATGATGAACCAATTGTATCATTTAAACAGATCGGCTAATTATACAAGTATATTTGTCTTTGAAATTTGGTGAATGATTGAGAGAGCCAGACAGACATACAGACAAACAGCACGCACACAGACATAAAGCAAACAACAACTATTTAGTTGTATAGCAATTATAAAATATGCTCTATTCCAATTTTTATTTCACAGAATTGTTGTACTATTAAATATTTAACCAACAGTTTCTTTTCTTACAGCGGATAAAAAAACACCAGGTTTCATACAGATTATCGTTGGTTTAAAATATTTAAATTTTATGTAGCCAATAAAGGTACTTAATGTATGAAACATTACTGAAAACTGGATGTGGTATCATAGCAAGCCCAATTTATAAATACCTATAATAATTGCAATAACAATCTCACATGATATTCCACTTTAATATGGCTCAGAACGAGACATCGAACGATTTTATTTTCTAAACCAAAAAAGAAAATATCGAATCTCTAAAATGAATTATCATTGAGGATGTAAGCAGACCGTAAGAAAGGAGGTAAACTTTAGTAAAGAGGAAGCAAATTTAAAACCTTTTTTTCAACCTAAACGTAACCCTGAAAACAAAATACAATTTACTGACAAGGTCATGCCACGTTTATAAGGTTTGGCTTTACCTGTAACTTTTCTTTTCTGCATTACGAAATGATTTAGATTACACAAAATATAAATACCGAAACATGCCAACACAAACTAAAGAAGTTGCTTTTAATTTCCAGCAATTAATTTTTTTTAAAAATCATCTGGGACAATGTTTTTCAAGACAGAGTTTGTAAAAAAACCAGTAGAATAGGAACAGAATTTCTGGAAAAGGCGAGGCAAATGTGTACCTTTGACAAAAATGTAATCATGCCTTTACAGTGGTTCTAGATAAGAGGCAATGCTAAAACTAAAGCAACTATGACAAAAAGAAAGTAATTTTCTATTTCATTTCAAAGACAGCAATTGCTTACGAATCCTCTAAACAGTGCTTCTATATACTCGAGGCATTCAGTCTGATAAATACAAACGCATTCTCATCGTCTCGACATATACTATTTTCTTAATTATGATGTCTATGACTGCGTAAACCATCGAAGGAAATCGATAAGTCTGCTTAAAATGTTCACGAGTCACCTGCTTCGAGCATTCAGATCTCTCCAGATAACACAGAGAATCCTGTTTTTCAATGTGATCTTTAGATCTTTAGTTCAAACTGCCGGGTTGGGTAAGAATAGAGATCTTATTTATCTTCTAACTATGGTTTGGAATTACACCGCCTGATTCATATAATCTCATTTAATATGGATTGCATATACGTAGCAGTGTTTCGCGGCACGTAAGCACATTAATGGCTATATAATGTCTATAAGATATCGATTCAGGTCAAGAAAGAAGTAGACAATACATATTTGGTGTTGGTGGTGTTAAGACTTACGAAGGACAAATTGCGGAGTTGGTAACTACGATAACGTAATAGCTTTATGGAATGTGCATAAATATATAAGGTCATTATATTCCATGATGTATGCTTTGACTTGTTTTTCTGTTTTGTTTTTCAAAAAAAAAAAAAATCAGAAAAAACTTACAAGAATTTGTGCTGCCAAATAGCATTTTAAATAAATGAAGTCGTAATAAATCGTTCCTGTAAAGATTTCATATTGAATTGCTTTAGTGGTGTGGAGAAGAGTAATAAAGCACATGTTGTAAATCTAGTTTTCAATAAGCTTAGAAGTAACGCGAACATGTCATACTAAGCCTACTTTTGACACAATTACCGAAGTACTGCAAATTTACAACTTGAAAGTTAAGTCCAGTGATAATGTTACACAAATTACCACTTTGGGAAACATGTAGATGAAGTCGAATTTCGTTCAGGTAATTGATGATCCTCCACATCTGCGTCATTTTAGCTAATTCTCCAGTTTAAAACATGGACTGATTTGTTTAATCAAGCTTTATTGCCTTAAAACTTGCAAAAATAAAGGAAAAAAACAGAAGTTTTCTAACGACGTGTCTCAAGCAGGCATGGAATGAAGAACACCGGTCGAGCACCTAATGGTCAAAAAATACAGTAAAAAAGTATAATCCTGTCATTGTTAAGCAAGAGCAGCTTCGTGACGGCAAGTTTTTTTTACTTTAGTTGCCGTAGCAGGATATAATCTCTAAACACATAATCTCTTTTGTTTTTAACTGCAATTGCAACATTAAACAGAAATTCTTTCCATCTAAGTTTTGTGTTAAGATATGCATAAAAAAGTAACTACTGCTCAGGATTGGATTGCTTATAATCATGGTGTTGAATGAGACCCCGTGGCCTTCATCGTACTCTGAACATGCCATAAGAAAACAACGATGTTCATGTATCCAGTCAGCTGTGACATTATGCAATATACAAAAGCAGAAGCTGAACCCCATTAGTGTCGATAAACTGGTTACTTTCTCCTCGACCCCGTTAGTGGAGACCTTGATATGGTAGTGTCAATAAAATGGCCATTTTCTCGACGCCTCCGTTACTGGAGACCATGATATGGTAGTCTCGATAACATTGCCATCTTCTCCTCGCCCCCTTTTAATAGAGACCTTTATATGGTAGTGTCGACAAAATGGCCACTTTCTCCTCGCCCTTGTTATTGAAGACCTTGATATGGTAGTCTCGATAAAATGGCCACTTTCTCGTCGCCTCCGTTACTGGAGACCTTGATATGGTAGTGTCGATAAAATGGCCACTGTCTCGTGGCCCCGTTAGTGGAGACCATGATATGGCAGTCTCGATGAAATGGCCACCTTCTCCTCGCCCCCCCCCCCCCCAGTGGAGACCTTGATATGTTAGTGTCGATAAAATGGTCACTTTCTCCTCGTTTCCCGTTAGTGGACTCCTTGATATGGTAGTCTCGATAAAACAGTCACTTTGTCCTCGCCCCGTATGTGGAGACCTGATCTGGTAGTGTTGATAAATTGGCCACTTTCTCCTCGGTTCCAGTTAGTGGACACCTTGATATGGTGGTGTCGATAAAATGCCCAGTTTATCCTCGTTCCCTGTTAGTGGAGACCTTGATCTGATAGCATCGATAAAATAGACACTTTCTCCTCGCTCCCCGATTGTGGCATATGAGCAAGAACCATGATCGGCAGGTTTGATTTTTCTCCAGATATTCTGATTTCTGTTGCCAGTGAATACCACACAATACCAATTTCATAAATGCCTAACAGCAAAATATGTTACTGACTACCCTTTGTAAGTTATGGATAAATTCTTACTTTGTAGATAATTATTTTAAAGAAACTAGTCCTGCATTTGTCTTAATATTACGTTAAATTTCTTCTTTTGAAAGATTACGGATGCGGCTGCGGTAAAAACGAGGAATGAAATCGGTCATTTTCTTCCAGGCTGTGACGGTGAAATAAAACAACTTGTAATTAACACATGACTGGCCAATTATGTCTTTGAGTGTTGTTAAAACCAGGGAGTGCTTAATGCCACACCGATTTGCTTGTAAACCTTATCTTTCAGCAGCAAAGTCAATCTCCCAAAATGGATTATGTCCCCTTCGTCGGATAATAACAGCAATAATAATCTAATGTTGTGTTTAGATACCAATGAAAGCTGTAACCGTTCGTTATCTTCATTACAGTTAATTTAGATTTTATATACTGTAGTTTGCTTGCATAAGTCTTTTTGATCCAGAATCTGAAGATTTGGTGAAAACAATTTACTATTAGTCTTTCTAAGATGATGATTCATAAGGTCGATTACGTAATAACGCAGCACGTGATGCCATAATTAACTAATGACGTAGCAATGTAACGCGTTCGAGTTACCACATTTATTATGATTCCTTAACCCATGTTCCAGGCGCATCTTCAATGTACGAACAGCGAACCCAACTTTCTGGACCAGTCATGCTTTTTGTGTACCAATCCACACAGACAACCTTGGCTGGAAGTATGCACACAGATGATATTCTTTGAACATTGTCTCTATACAATATAGGTTCATTTGTGCCATGAAGAAACTACAAACTATATTACAACATAAATTCAGGCTCATGGTCTGATCAATAGTTTGAAATATACAAAAAATCTTGAATGTTAAGGAATCAAAGTCTACAATTTATAGCTTAAATATCTTATAATTGTAAATCATCATTACGTTTATAGTATTAGGTTCCATCATTAATATACGTTTATAGCATTAGGTTCCATCATTAATATACGTTTATAGTATTAGGTTCCGTCATTAATATACGTTTATAGTATTAGGTTCCATCATCATTATACGTTTATAGTATTAGGTTCCATCATCATTATACGTTTATAGTATTAGGTTCCATCATCATTATACGTTTATAGTATTAGGTTCCATTCCTGTGCATGTATCCAAATAATAAGGTAATATATAAGCAGTTATCCGTAAATTTGGAAATTGTCCATGGATCTCTAAACGTCGTAAGATTCACCGTTTCATTGATATCGGTAACATACTTTCTCAACATACATTCATGAAAAGAATAGTTGCACCATTTTAAGCTTTCTCTGAGATTCTTCTTTTAAAAACAGCAATCCTGGTGGTGACGTTAGCGAAATACCTGGTGTGTGTGTGCATTGGAAATTTAACGTAGCTTTAACAACTTTTCAGTCATACCGCTACGATGTCTGCAGTGTGGCAGTTTATAGTGATGTCTTGCACTGGGGCATCATGCCGCAGACATGTAGTATGATGTCCCACCCAGTCACATTATCCTGACACCAGGCCGACCAGTCCTAACACAAACCTCTTAATGCTGAGCGCCAAGCGAGGCAGCTGTTGGTACCATTTTTGTAAGTCTTTGGTACGACTCGGCTGGGATCGAACACACGACCTCCCGCATCTTAGGCGGACGCTCTAACCACTGAGCCACCGGAGCAGTCAAAATATCTGGTTTTTTGTTTTTGCTTCAACGTTTGAGAAGTTAAATATTAAAACAGACAGCTAAATGTTAAAGTAGGTTGTTGCTAGAATTTAAAAAATGATTCTTTTGTAGAACTGCATTGTAACTGTCTCAAACATATCAAGCAAGAGTGACTTTTTGTATGTCACCTGACTTCAGGTGTTTAAAATATACTTTCGTCTTCTAATTCATAGCACCACACTCGACGTTGACCACGGACTCGTACGATAAACCGTATAAGCAAACTATAAGGCCAACGGGGAAAAGTATGAAAGTAAACAACTTTCGCTATCATTTTAAAAGTTGCATCTAGAAGACATTGTTTGTGTATATACATATGTGTGTGTGTGTGTGTGTGTGTGTGTGTGTGTGACCTGTAATAATAGTTACAATTTACATTTAAAATTTATAATGACGTTGAGAAATGGTTAATTAAGAACGTTATTTACAGCTATGTGCTCATTTATTTTTGTCGGAAATCAGCTATTTAACTAATGCAGTCTTCAGTTCAGAGATCATTACTATTCTCAGATTTTCTCAACTTTGTCTCAGATACTTGCATATGCTATGTCACTAATAATATTTCACCCCAGTGGTGGACAAAAGACAAAAAAGGTATTTAAACTTAAAAGGAACGAACATCTTTGTTGGTTCTTTTTGATACCCTTATCAAGAACAATTTGAAATCGACGAATCAGAACAATTCGGATATGGTAGTAACCTGAAGCCTTAGAAATGATCTCCATAATTTATGAAACACTTAAATCCAGCACTTCTGATGTTGACATTTTAATGGCCTTCTTAAGATACAGGATTGAGAGACTTATAAAACTAAATGGCAGAAAACAATTCCTTATTTTCTGAAAGGTATTTAGCAACACCTAAAACAGTATCAAAACATCAGTGAAAACATGTCTGCACACTCTTATATCTGGCTGAATGCCTCATTAAACCGTATCATCCGTAACTATGTAGTTTGTAGGTGTATATATAAATGAAATTATTTCATTCTCAGATATCTTTTTCAGCTGCTGTGTTTTTTGCAGCCATTGATCATTACTTCCCACCGTCACTGTGTCCTGCGAGGTAAACGGACCTAGCAACATAATGCAAAATCCGCAGAAAGGAATTCTGAAAGGTACATGAAATACACATGTAAACATCCAAAGTGAATTCCCCATTTCAGTGCCGAGTAAAGTGCACATACAGTTTTAGTGTAGAGTTCGCAGTAATTTTCAATATACGAATCTATACAGAATCTGGAGTAAATATTGGCTGCATAAGCTACTGGGATTTTTTGTGCGATGAGTTAGTAGGGTGCAAGTCGTATTGATCTTCAAAGAAAGATCGATATGCTAAACCCCAAAGGGTCAATTTCAGACACAGAACGTTATGTTGACTTTGCGAGTCAATTTCTCTTGTGGTATCAAATGACCTTATGTATACATTTAGGTGGATCTGTGCACAGTTACTAAAATATGGCCCAGGTTCAAATCGCCTGAAGATACGGAGATAACCATCAGCCAACGATTGGTTAGGAAACGTAGAGAGTGTATATGTGGTTATAGTGTTTGTGCAGAATTTCAAAGCAAATATACATTTAATTCTAGCAAAAGGTGTATAAAGAAGGGATGGTCTTTGACCAAGATCACCTCCACCCCATCTTACAACCTGTGGGTGGGGTTTCACGGTTGAGCAAAAAACAAAGGCATTTACAACACTCTAAATATGACACAAAGCAAGTTTAATCAAACTGGTTCAAGTTGTTCTAAAGATACTGATTTACACAAAATTGCAACATCAGCAGAATTATGTCTCGCATTTTATTCCACGATAAACATGCCAAATATACAGCTAGTCAAGACATTATACTTTAAATAGTAAAACTCAACTTATGATGACAATATATGTTGATTATTAGGTTTACACTCTCTCTCCCGTATTAATCTTGTTCTTAACTCAATTTATGACAGATCGCTCCGGTGGCCTAAGTGGTTAGAGCGTCCGCATTGACTGCGAGAGATCGCTGGTTCGAATCTCGGCCGAGTCATATCAAATACTTATAAATATGGTACATGCAGCTGCCTCGCTTGGCGCTCAGCATTAAGAGGTTAGTGTTAGGACGGGTCGACCTACTGTCCTTCCAATGTTCTCTCCTCATGGTATCCACAGTTGTTGGGATTTGTATATCAGACTCAACTCTATGTTTAATATAGACGGTCTCCTAGAATTCAAACACATCATCTCTGAAGACATCCCAGCATCTTCGCTCGTTCGGATATTAGTTCTACCTGTAAATGATCTAAGATCAAAGTTGGCATCCAGAAAAAAAAAACAATTCATCATGTCATGGCCTCTTTCAACTTTCTAAACACTCTCATTCAAAGACACTGTGTCATCTAGTTCTGATCCGGTATTAAAAAACTGATTATCCCCTGTGTGAAACAATGTTTCAGTGTCAGAACTGTACTGTCTAACATGGAATCTAATACAACAGAAGGCATGATGGTATTTTGTGTACAATTTGCATACATGTTGGGGTAACTTGCATGTTGAAGTGCATGACTGGAGATGCTAACGCTTTCAACAGATTCAAATATTGACCCAGCAACTGGCTGTGACTGACTGGGTGTGACTTTCAGCACTGATTCAAATGAAAACTCTCCATTTGACTTAAGATTTATTTGTGCTCCTAAATCCAAAGGACATTTGATCAGAATGCTCTCAGTTTGTTGTTAGTTTGAGTCTTTTGAATTTCAATTCAGAAAATGTACAGATGGTTTGTGAAAGGACGCCTAGTCATGACGTAATGTTTCTTGCACGCTTGTAGTGTTCTCTTTAGCAAGTGGCTCAGTTAATATCATTATTTGATCTTGAAGAGGGAGACTTGCTGTACTGACTAAATCTTTATTCTATGTGACCATACAATGTTTCAGTAATTAAAGCATATGTACTGACGATGTGAAAGAACATTTAAAAACATTACTGTAGCCTCATAACAGAGCTGGACTGTAAAAATGCTGTATATTACGTTATCATTATATAATAATAATGTGCAGTAATATGATACAATTCATGGAAATTATGAACAGTGCTCTACACAGAGCTGAAGTTTATTTATTTTTGTTGTTGCGGGGGAGAATTGTAATCATGAAATACCTCAACCGAATTGATGAAAATTTCATCCTCCCATTAGGGTGAACTAGAAGGTTCCAGAACACTAGATCACCCCTGCAAGAGAATCTCACACATATTAGGCTAAATCGTTTGTTTTAGGGAGCAGCCTAACTGAGTGGGCTATTAGTGCAGAGTGGAAGGAGGGAATCTGGAAATAGCACCGGGTAAGTATTCCATTACTAGAAGTAGTTTCCCCCTACCTCAAAAAATAAATAATACAAATAATACCATGCCTGATGTTATTGCATAGTACAGTTTCTCAGTTTCGTGGAAGGGTTGATGATCTCACAACAAGCAAATTGAAAAACACAAGGAAAACCTACCCCTGCATACGAGGAGGAGACTACTGTGGGATGGAATCAACATGGCTCACTATGTGAGCGACAATTGGGCCAACTGAGAAAATGCCATCACTTGGGTGGGCTAACGAGGAGTAAGTATTATGGAAGTACAAAAAAAACCACGACTGTCATAACATTTCCCAGAGATGAATGAGTCATACAGGCCCATAAGGCAGCAAAGGTTTGAACCTCATGGGCTTTATTTTCATGACAGACAGGTCCCTATTAGTATGGGACTGGCACGTTTTTATAATAGTTAATTCAATCCACCAAAAAATGGTCGAAGCTGGAATGTCATTTGAACATATGATTGGAAAGAAAATACCCTTCATACCCTTCCGTCTCTCTTTAGAGGCTGCTAAGTAAATGCGTAGAGCCAAATCTGGACAAAAATGCATATCTTGGTCATCCCACCACACATAAGACTGAAACTGTCTCATTCGGAAGTTGAGAAACGAAAGGTGGCTTAATTTTGGCTACAAACCCCAAATTGTTGGCAACGGATAGAAATTGACTCATAAGTCCCGTAAAAACCTGATTCAGTCCCACTCTATGTATATGGCATGAAGCTCACACCTTCATCTTCCATATGCTAATGTGAGCAAGAAAACTGTCCTGAGGGTTAGCTTCTCAATGTAAGTTTCACCAAAAGATTAGATAGATGGGGTTATTTAGAGACCACGGGACACGACAGGTTCAATTAAGGCATTAGAGAGCGAGACACTGATCTTTGCAATTCTAAATACCTGATCCACTCTGCTAAACTAGAATCCATCAGTAGCCCTTAACTTGTAGAAAACAAGCAGTTTTTCTCTTCAAACAAAAAGAAGAGAATAATGGCCACTGCACAGATAATGGGGCGACAAGAATTGACACGCTGTCTACTACGCCAATCATAAAAGATTCGACTAGAGGAAACATGTCAGCTTGGGGTTTCAGCGGAGTGAGAAAACGACGAGCTGACAACGCAGTCTTTATTCTCAGCATCTCCAGTAGTGACAGGATCATGTTTACTCTAACCAGAGGAACACGGACCAACCATCTGTCTGTGAGGACATTCACTGCAGTGTAAACAAAACTGAGATGGATTGAGCTCTGATTTGAGTTGGGAGACCAAGCCTGTTCACTATGGGCCAACAGCAACACATGTATACATGTATAGTCTGAGGGTTACACCAATTGTCAAAATATTGGAGAATTGGTATACCTAATGATCTTAACTGGGCTGCAACTACTACCGGTACTGAAGCCAGTAACCTTATAATAGAAAGTATTTAGCCATCGACCATTATGCCTAACTAAGCTTGTGTTCTTGTTGTTTTGTTTTATAAAAGCATTTTTACGCAATGTTCCTATCACTATGTTACCACATTAGCATTATGGCCAATTCACTACAGGTTCATCATGTTGTGGAAAACATTGTTATTGGTATGAATCTGTTTTGATTTCCCTTCCATGGCCGGCATTGTATCTCGGCATTTTACAACAGCATTGATAATATGTATTGCAATAATGTCCCCAAAAGTAAGCAGTCACATAAATGGTTATAGTCACTAAATGTCATTAATGTCTTCTTCAATTGGTATTTTTATAATTATTAGCTTTCTGTTCTAATTTTAAATGAGTATATTAGCAACTTGAGTAAGGAACTGATTTTAAATGTGGCGAAAACAATTATACAAAAAACTCAAAATGTAATACGCATACAAAGGAAACAAATAGACCTAGACATAGCGTGTCATATTGAGAGGGAGAGGCAGACACGCACAAAATGCAATCGAATCAATTTAAACAGCATAGAGTTGACTTTAACTATGGTTGGCATAATAACTTTGTATTAGATAATTAATATTTGTATGAGTCTGATGCCCAAACTACTGTACTTGAAACTGCTTTAAACCATTAGGATATTAGCATTTATTGAAATTTTTACAAAGCCTAACGTCAGTCACCGTTCCTAAAATGAGTTTAATCTGTTAGAAATTATTCCTATCTCTCTTTCTCTCAAGTGATCTACCTTTATCAGCGACTATCAAGTATTGCGCGGTACAGGTCGGATCAAAGGTTTAAGCTGCGTGTCTCCTAACACAATCTATAAATATTGTGCCCTTTCTTACTGTCAGTCAAACTGATGTAGGGACGAATATATCGAAGAAGGAGAATTTTACTGAATCAACACTAATACCTTTCTGCAGTAAATAGCATTCAATGTTCATCAGAAAGGGCAAAACGTCCACGCATCCTTTTCATGTAGTAGATCACAGTGGTTTCAAATCGTTTGGTTATTGGAAGGTTCTCATCAAAACTGGAATCACGAAGCATTATTATTCTGCTGCAGCATTGCAACATTTCTTACGTTCCAGTTCCAGCTCTAAATACAAAGCGATATAAAGCAATATAAAGAGAGAGAATAGGCTCATCTTGTATTTCTAACACCAGTTATCATATTACATACCACACGTATTTATTCGTAAAAGAAATACATATGAAGAACTACATACACATTTCGAAATGCAAAAGTAAACACAAAGATACTGCTAACATCTGTATGCTTCATCGTATTTAATTTTAAAGGGAAACCGGAATAAGAAGATATATAAGACTAATAATGAGAATGATATCCCAGACTTCGCTCTTTCCGTTGGATTATGTTGTTGTTGTTGTTGTGCAGTTTAACGCCATTTTTCAGCACACGATATGCTATGCATGGCGGCCAGTATTATTTGTGGAGGAAGAACCCGGGAAAACCCTGGGAAGAACTACCGACCTACGAGAAGCTACTGGCAAGCTTTCTCACATACCCACATTGGCCGAATCCTAGACTTGAACCCACGCAAACAGGGGTGAGATGGAAGGGGGAGTAAGGAAAGATGATGCATACAAGAAGATGCAATGTTTGGCACTTTTCATTGTAGCTTCATAATAATACATGCCGGTGTTGATAAGTTGTGCAAGGCTTAACAGTAACATTACCGCTAATAGTTCCTCTAGTGGTCCGTTCCAAAATGTGCAAAGGAAATGCATGATAGCAGTACATAATTAGGGGAAACACACATTGACATAATTTAATATAAGATTTATCCTACATATATGAATATTGGGTGTTTCGCTACTGCATGGTACAATACATTTCAATAATATTCTATGCAAATTTGTTTATTTTAAGTATTTGGAGGATTACTTTCAAAACGCTTCCACATTTTCAGCACAAGTAGATCTTTGCCAGGAAGACGTTTTTAATCATCCCTATATTGCGTGTGAGACAATGGTTCCTATAACCTTATGTATAGTATACCCGGACTATGCTGGTTGACTCACATGTAAAACAGTAAAATAAGGTTGTACCTAGCGGATGCTCTGTCCAGGAGACATTTTGGTGTGCAGTATGAAAACCACAATCGATCACTGAACTGCACAAATGGATATTTCAGTTGGATGAATGGTACCAACGTGAGGAAAACAAAGATGCATGTTTATAACTTAAAAAAAACAGCTAGTGCTATGATGCTTATCACATCTCATGATAAACTATATTCTAATATAATTATTTTATGATTTGGTTCAATAAAAAAACCTACTTTAAATCCTTTTTCTTCAGTTGCTGATGCTTCTAGCACTATTCTTACTACCACTGTATAATAACGAGCAATGAAGACTATTAGTTGTAGTAGTTGCATTTATAGTAAAACTGGTAGTAGCTCTTGTTGTCTTAGATCTGTTTATCTAATCCATTACGGTCAGAGGTATACCGGGTTTGATTAAAACCTTGTCTACCTGATCGAGGATACGCATATTGATTATTACATGCAATCCAGTATAATCTTCATCGCTAAATTTTGCTTAACAACAAAATGCAGTTTATAAAGATGTGAACAGCAAAGTCGGCAGGTATGATTTGAACAACATTACAATTTTGTTGTGATCATAATAGCTAGATGAGTGTAATGAAAGCGTTTAAAGAAAGCTTGTTAATATGTGACTATATGGAGTATCAGCCATAGACTAGTTTCGTTCCGACTTTGTGATCACGTGATAATAAAGAGTATCTCAGAATATAGGCTATATGCTTGTTTTCTTAAATTGTTAGTATGCAATCTGAAAAGGGAGTAGCACATATATCACATTAACGTCTTGTTTAAAAGAAAAGTTAGAAGAAACTCTCACAATATGTCTAAATAGAATCAATAAATGTATAACATGTCAGGTAGATTTTAATTGTGCCATTGTACATTAAGAAAGTTTATATTTCTATAGCATATGTATACAGGTGATCCAATTAGCTGACGCAATAATTAGCCAAAGTATGAATAACCGTTATAGTACTCAGACTACGTCTCCATATCATTCAGATTTATGCATTAACGATTTTTATATAGACTTCATCATCATTAATGCTTGTACAGTGAGAAACCATGCATTATCTCACATAATTTTAAAAGCGTGGTCTTGCTAATGCTGGTTTTTTATGTTAGGTATCTTAGGCATATATATATATATATATATATATATATATATATATATATATATATATATATATATATATATATGTATATATATATATATATATATATATATATATATATATATATATATATATATATATATATATATATATATATATTTGTGCGATAGGATCTGCTTCCACCCACACCCACACCATACATATTCTCTGTGTATCATTTAGATACACATTCATGCAACATACTGCATACGTTGTATAACTTTCATCAGGAAATCCACACAAGAGTGACCATTTGAACATCCATTTCTGAAATCGTAATGTGGGAAAAATATAACGTATTTCAATTGCAATAATCAAAATGACGCTATGGAATTTAATGTTTATTTCATTTTGAATGCAGTAAGGAGGATGTAATTGCACTTGGAATATAGTCGAAATTAGAGTAGAATTTCGCAATGTAATCAAGATTGAGAACCCATGACATGGCTCATGTAATTTGGATTTGCAGAACCAAGAAAGTACATATTGAGGAAATTCAGGATGTAAAACTGTAAGTATATTTTTTTGCCATTTTTATTACCCGTTAAAGGAGACAGTTTATGGCTTGGAACTTGGATGTTATTTGTAGGTACTCAGCAATTTTATGAAATCTTGCATCTATCGCCCAACTAAATCCGAAACACTGTATCAGAAACGTTAACGCGGAATGTAGCAAATCAGCTGTGGCAGTCCACGAAACATCTGCTTTAGTTCATTCACAAACAAATTGAATCAGCAAAACGCAAAGGGCAAACTACATAAGTCTAATGATTTGCTTACAAATCAAAAGTGATGTCGTCTGCGTCCATTGTTTGTTTAAAATAGAAATTAGTTCCTTTATGGGTGCAATATGAATAGTGTGCGCGAGTTCAATATCGTAAAATACTGCACGATTCTAACAATGCAAAGTTAACGGAGAAGAAAATGAGCATATAATAATTGTCTCTACCTACAGTTACGCGTAATCAGGTCAGCCACTTGCAACATTGTTGCCAATGTCCATTATCGTGACGTCACCTCACCAGTTTAATTCCTATTAACCCTATACAACAACCCAGTTTTCCCTTGTCCGTATACAGACCCAACAGTCACCATGTTAAATTCCCATTGCCGCTAAAAGTGCCAAGGAGGTCCTTAAAATTCTTGTCTATAAACGTGCCCAAGGGGGTCTTGTAATGATAATTTCCATTGTCACTAACGTGCCCCCAGTCACTACTCACATCACACTAACCTATAGTACATTCTATTATTATAAAATGCTTAATTTGTATTTACCACAAACACGATCTTTAATACTTATCTGTCTCGTTTCCACTTGCTTAAAAATTTGTCCTAAAAGCACCTTGTTTATTTTTGTTTTACTTGTTTATTTAATTACTTAATGTTACTACTACTACTACTACTACTACTACTACTACTACTACTAATAATAATAATAATAATAATATGAGTCTTTAAATAAACGCTAGAAGATTATGTCCCTAAATTACTGTCCCTAAATTACTATCATAGGAAACAAATTTTAGAAGGAGATATTTTTTGATTAAATACTTAATATGATTAAAAGTTTTTGCAAAGATAATTTTAAAATGAAGGAAAAATACTAACTGTTACAATACCAGGACCAACACACGCTGAATTATGCATGCATCTTGCAGAAATGCTTACCCTTGACTTCTACTGATTTTTGCAAGACTTTCGAAAACAATACGTATCTAAAATACAGAAATTATAAACACTTCAGACAACATCTTTTTCCGTAAAAATACAGCACAATAATGATTAAAATGAGAACTTGAATCTGAAATTGGTATAAAATATTATTTTATGCAAGGCATTGTTACCTGCATTGAAAGTTTACAAGAACAGTTTTTCGGGTAGCGCCACTCTAATCGGGAGGTAATTGACAAATAAATTTTCTTTCTTGTGCTTGATTGATTTAACGGCACTTTTAATACAGCACTGGCTATATCACACTGAAGATAAGTACTTTAGCCAAGGTTTAACCCACACAGCCAGCCCTGTCTAGACAGAGAGAAAGGTATTGAAATTGTGACCCTTTGATTACGAGTTCGTCGCTCGTATTTTAATAATGCGAGAATACATTGAAATAGTCGTTGTAATTCTTACAGTCTGTGAGCCTCTTAATTACTCCAGCATTCACATTTATATTTAAACCACATACGTATGAAACTATAAGCACAGTCTGAGCATAGTTCTGTCTATTATGGATCATAATCGTCTTAACAGCTAACGTGCAACGCTGTTAAAAAGCTAGCTTTCACATTTTCCAATTATAACCAAATTCATTTCGTTTCGGCAGGAGCCTGGACGAATTCGACGATGAACGCCTTATTGTCCTTAGTTTGTATTTAGAGTTATTGCTCTCGATCGTCTTTGCATATGCTTGTTATTATAACCAAATTCGTTTCGTTTCGGCAGGAGCTTGGACGAATTCGACGATGAACGCCTTATTGTCCTTAATTTGTATTTAGAGTTATTGCTCTCGATCGTCTTTGCATATGCTTTTCTATTTCACAACCGTGTGAACAATCTATCTTCAACCTTCATCACATTTTCTTAGCCAAATTGTTTCTGAGACTGCATCTCAGCAAGAGCTTGGATGAGTTATCTCATACAAAGATTTTATGAGGGCGTTACGATTTCTTTTTTGATTCTTTATAGTATAACACTCCAAATATTGATGATATTCCAGACAACACAAATGAAAAATATCCATGTAAATGTAAAATAACTACCAAGCACGGTTATAATGACATGTAGCTTTAAACATGCCAGATGGGTTAGATAAAGGCTGATGCCTAAATTTTATTTGAAAATATTTATTTCAGATGACGAGGCAAAGGTCAAACAGACACACGAACTATATATATATATATATATATATATATATATATATATATATATATATATATATATAAGATTATTATTAAGGATCAACATATATGTATTCTTATATAATCACATCAGCTAATTCAGCTAATTAAACAATATTTACATCAGTGTATTCTTCACGTAAATGTCGTCACATCCGTCAGACCGTCTGATAGTCCGTACGTTGTTTACCTATCCTCTTTTAGAACTTGGCTGAAATTCTACTACTGTTTAACTGGTGGCTGTCAAAAGCTATCTCTATTTTAAATTCGTTTCTTTTACTTATATGTATTATATATAATTTCAGTATCATTTGACACTCGTTTTGTACATGCAGACTTCACGCTGCTGTTCACTTTGGATTGTACCTTACTTTCAGTACAACTCATGTTTCTCATGTATGTGTTCGGAGTGAATTTTTGCAGCTTTGTTAGTTGTCATTTTGGAGAATGTGATTACACATAATTTTAAATGGCGTTTGTTCACTTTATTTCGCGCCTTGTCCATCACAATTCAATTGATGATTATTATATAAATTTGTCGAAAAGTGCGCAAAAGCCAATTCAGTGATAACATTACTCCGATACTTTTAAGCACAGTCAATCAAGCCGGATTTTGACGCGCTATGAATTAAGCGGGAACGCGCCTGCGGTTGGGAAGAAGTTGTGCTACAAACATATACAGACACGCGACAATGTCGTCATTTATAAAGCCTGCGAACACACCGGCAGGGAACAAAAACGGCACATAAGTTAAATAAATTGGATAAAATTATGTAACTTCGTATATCTTCGTATATATATCTTATGTCTGTTATTTTAATTCGTACATAATACTTAAGTTTCCCATTCAAATATGTTTCTTCATACACGAAAAAAGACAGTAGAAACAACGGCTGGCAATTCAGTTCAGTTTTACATCATGCTAAATTATCATTTGGAAGAAATGTCGTATGTACAAGTTACGACTCAAAACTACTGTATGTTTCTCTTCTATCCCATTAATAGCTGCACATCCATAGAAACTAACGACAATGTGCGCGACTTCTTGTTCCGCGATCGTACGTTGATTCCTCCAGCACAAATAATAGTTCAATTCAATGTCAACTATCAAGTCCATAGCGATTGATAATAATTTTCGTCTGGAATGTTTGTTATGACAATTAATGTGAAGATCACTTAATAATCACGATTGTAAAAGAATTATTATAATAATATTACGATTAAATTTTATAACTAAAATTAGTTTTTACATTTATATCAATATGTTCACGTGACCCGTGTGACATACTATAATAGTATTAAAAATATGCATTATCGAATCGCACATTTTTAAGTGAGTCAAAGTTTTCGTTTTATTTTTGGTCGTCGCATGTCAATTAGTCTTTCGAAAGAAATAAGAAAAGGGAAAAACATCTAACTTGTGTAGATCCTTTGATAGAATGTTGATATTTTTAAGCATTCGATTTGCTCTGATGAGTATTGTCTATCACGGTTGCATTCTCTACTCTTCGTTGAAACCTTGTAGGACAAACACTTGAAATATTAACGTGGTTCCTGACGACATATATAATCAGTATAACGATCAAATCCAGTGAAAATGTATGTTGACTTAAACTCACACGATGGGTCAGATAGCCGTTGCATCTTAGTTACTGATTATTGCACTAATCTCAGCCGATAAGACGAAAGGCAAACAGAGCCGATAAGACGAAAGGCAAATAGAGCCGATAAGACAAAAGGCAAACACAGCCGATAAGACAAAAGGCAAACACAGCCGATAAGACGAAAGGCAAACAGAGCCGATAAGACGAAAGGCAAACAGAGCCGATAAGACGAAAGGCAAACAGATGAGTGAATTAAAAAAATATGATCTACATCTACTGTTTGCAATTAAGAAGATTATTATCGAGCAACATATATTTCTAAAATAAAACACGAACAATGCTAAAGTATTTATATTAATATTGTTTTCTGATACGCTTCGCAATCAGTGCATCCATCTGTCTTTTTACTACATCTCCTGCAATCGCTTTCTTGTTATTTTGACCTTGTGATGAACATCTATGACAGGGTGACATTATTAAATCACGCGCCTGTGCTCCCTGGGTCGAAGTTGAAGGCCGAAACGCTGAACATGTCAATAACAATGACTTTTGCAAATATTTTCACACCAAGCTTTATGCATGCAACCATAGCATGAAAATATACCAGCTGACTGGGTCCAATGGGGCAGTGATAACCTTGAAAATCGGTAGTTAGTTATGTAAGAGGTTCATATGCATAAGAACTCCCCTTGATGATAGGCCCTTACTTGGACACAGCATAAGAAAGAACTGTTTCTTCTTTACTTATGTTAGACCCTAAGTTGGAAACCGCATATGAAAAATTAATATGACCTCATTTGTGTTAGGTCCTAACGTGGACACCACTTGTACAAAAATCAGTAATCCTTTATTTATAGTAGGTGCTAACATGGACACTACATTAAAAAATATCAACAATCCTTTTTTATATTTGGCCCTAACTTGGACACCACATAAAAATTAAATACTCCCTTATTTATATTAGGCCCTAATTTTGACACCGCATAAAAAAAAACACTTAGCTTAAGTTACGCTGCATTTTCTATAAATACTTGTTCCACAAGTAAATGACTGGAAGCTCGAGTACAAGTGACCTTTTCGTAAATATCCGAATCAAAACATGTTCTGTTTGTCATTCAAACCTGGCCAAGTGTCCAGATCTCACGTTAATGCCTCGAAACCATATTATTTACTCAATTCCTAGTGACCTTGACCTTCCACTGCTAGGTCTCTGCTTTTGAATTATATGGAACAATCTATCTGCACAGGAGAAAATCAGATCGTAAATGCGCGAACACGTCAGTAAGATAACATGTTACGCCTTGCTACCGACGTCTGAAATTTCACGGACAAGCAGCATATATGATATACATAAATTAATAACCAGTCTAGGCTTCATTTGAAAACTACCTCTTGCTGCCCTATCAATGTTCTTCAATTTATTATTTTTTTTTTAATATTTTGTTAATATAAAAAAGGTACTTTTACGACTTCTACACATGACTTACATAACAAATTAACGTGTTTTATGATTTGCATTATAAATTCTTCACGCTAGAAATGTTATAAGGAATGAATGCGATAGCCATGTAATAAGCTGTTTAAAATTTCATGCACGCATTTCTCACAAAGAATCTCAATGTTTGTTTCCACTAATCACATTAAAAGGTAAACAATGCAAGCGATCTGTTTGCCACTATAGATCTGCGTTTTGAGGACAATTAAATAAAGTGCTACTGTGTGCTTCCTTAACCTACAAATATTTTCCTTGGAACAAATTTTTCAATAATGTCACAGAAGGTGAGAAGCTTTATCTCCCATGCTCAGTGCTCAAGAATTGCACATGATTCAATAGGTACAAAGAAGAGCAGACAAAATGTGATATTTTAGTGACAATAGTTTGAATAGTAACCAGAGAGCGGAGTTGGAGACAGTTATGTAATCCTGTGATGCCCACTGCTCATAGAATGTATAAGTTAACAATCATACAAACATCAAAGAGTACAGTTTATCCATGTTGCATTTTACCATCAATTTAACAACACTGTAGACTGGCACTAGGCTACCAAAGGGAGGTAACCCGATTTTCAAGTCTGCCTTTATTGCCACGAGGCAAGATCATGAAGCCGAGTGGAATCAACAATCAATCCGATGCCTAATAAAGTTTTTTTTTTTACCTCTACAATTAGAGAGAAATGACGTATTAGATTGAAACCCCCTTTTTATATTCAACCTCGTATGTGACCTTCTGAATGAAGACGGATGATATACTTAGAGAAACAGGGGAATCAGATTCTATCAGTAATTAGCTACGAAAACAGACCAAAAAAATTCCATAACTTGATACTTCCCATTTACACTAATGTTGACTGAACACGAAATATTGGCCGCCTTGTTTAGTTTTAGAGATCTTATATGATTAAGTCTGTTGTTTATTATTTGTACAAGGAACAAAAGGACAGATGATTAATACTAACATTACATACTTTCATCTATAAGGGTGGCAACTCCTGCAGGCCTATTATACAGATAGCATGCTGGTTACGATTTCCTATGACAGTTGTTGTTGTTGTTGTAGGGTTTAACGCCATTTATCAGCACACGATAGGCTATACATGGCGGCCAGTATTAATGGTGTAGGAAGAACTTGGGAAAACCCCGAAAAGAACCACCGACCCACGACAAGCTGCTGGCAAGCTTGCTCACATACCCACATTAGCCGAAACCGAGACACGAACCGGCGCAGACAGAAGTGAGATGGCAGTGATCCGTAACGAAGAGCGCTTTAGACCGCTCGGCCACTAACGGCCCCCTTCTATGACAGAACTCAGAGCTGCATGAGTGTCGTCAGATCTTTCGTCTGAACCATCAACGTAGTTAATTCTGGCCGTACAAATCTTGGACAAAAGACCTCCACAGACGTTCAGAATACGCATGCTTTGTAAACGTTATGTAAAACCATTAAATGGTTCTTACTGTAGTCAGAATCAAGTTCCAAGTCTTAAATGAGGAATCGTTTCTGACGAGGTTTGTTAGCTGGTTAACTTACTGAAATTAAAAATAAATACCATCAATAGTGTGCATAATAGAAGATAGGTTTGCACTTCTTATTGGATATTTTGAACTCAAGCAAATCGGTTAAGGATTTAGTCTCGTGTATGTGGCAAACTTTAACCTCATGAGCGTGACTAAACTAGTGAATTCGCTGAGAGTGGAAGCAAAATAGATACAACCACAATGCATACAAGAGAGTGTCTCTATATTCCTCATCTAAATAATAGAATGCAAACGTGGGAATGGGACATAAATGTACATTAATTTTATTTCATCACATGTTACTGTATCATCACAAAAGTTATGAATGGGTGAAATATGCCCTTATTTTGATAAATTACTTGTTTGTTTCATAAGTTATATCCGTATATAATTACCTATTTCCCTTCGTTTGCCTGTTTTCTTCTTTTGTTTCATTTTTTTAAATTAATGGCGACTTCGTTATGAAAATACACTATTATGTGCATACCCTCGAATGGTCTTTTTCTCTCTCCTTATGTCAGTGTTTGTAAATACTAATTAGATCATATATGATTTCCACTGCAGAAAGATTAAGTAAATCATTACGAAAAATCAATATTCATACATTCATGTCTCTTTTGTTCTTTTTCACTCTTTCAGTAAGTATGCTTTCATTATTCCTACATTCCGACTCTGCATTTCTTCGTTTTTCTACTTTAGACGGTGACAGGTTACAGATTTTACGTTACATTGTACAAATTGTATTCTTTAGTAGAGTTAAAGCAACAGCCAAAGTCCGTCTTATAGTTTACTTTAGATCCTAAAGCAAACTATGCCTTGTGTTATTACATTAGATAAAGACGCTGTTATGAAAATGAGTATTTGGCTTCCTCGTATGTATTTCGTAACTTGTAATGTTGAAGTGTCAGAGTTTTTACAACTTACCAGTAATAATAACATATATATATATATATATATATATATATATATATATATATATATATATATATATATATATATAATGAATTTAATCTATGCTGCAATATTGTTGTAAATCAAGTGATCACAAATTAGTTCATTTGTGTAATATGGATAATTCTAGTTCTTTTATTATCCGTGACATTCAGTCGAGTCCAGATCGAACACATTGTAATATGAACAGTTCTAGTTGTTCTTATATTGTCCGTGACACTGAGCTGAGTCCAGGTCAGACATATTATAATATGGACAGTTCTAGTTCTTATATTATCCGTGACATAGAGTTGAGTCCAGTCGAAGATATTGTAATATGGATAGTTCTATTTCTTACATTATCCGTGACATTGAGTTGAGTCCTGTTCAGGCATCTTGTAATATGGACAGTTCTATTTCTTACATTATCCGTGACATTGAGCTGAGTCCAGTTTAAACACACTGTAATATGGACAGTTCTAGTTCTTATATTATCCGTGACATTGAGCTGAGTCCAGTTCAAATACATTGTAATATGGATAGTTCTAGTTCTTATATTATCCGTTACATTGAGTTGATTCCAGTTCAAATACATTGTAATATGGACAGTTCTAGTTCTTACATTACCCGCGACATTGAGATAAGTCCAGTTCGAAGATATTGTATTATGGACAGTTCTAGTTCTTACATTACCCGTGACATTGAGCTGAGTCCAGTTCAAATACATTGTAATATGGACAGTTCTAGTTCTTATATTATCCGTGACATTGAGTTGATTCCAGTTCGAACATATTGTCCATATTAAGATTGGTCTGATTCATAGAGCTACAATACCTAACTTACGACATCGTCGGATAATATTTCATCTTTTGTACATTTAAATATTAGATGTGTTCGCCATAATTATATTGATTGCTACATATTCCGATGATTCTCACATGATCGCACTTACAGAGGGTATTCACCTATGTTCCGCAACTCACCGTATAGTGAAATTAATATAATTTAACTATATGCGCTGGCCCTTTGACCTATATTTATTTTGGGTATTAAATAATGAATATTTATTAAAAATGGAAAAACAGATTTCGCTTTTCAGAACCTGCAGTAGCTTGTTGTGGGTTTGAGTCCTGAATTGTGTATCGTAAAAGCTGTCAATACGTCCAAAGACCAGTTTGAAAATCAAGGGAAGTTTAAACTCCAACCAGAACAAAGGCTGACCCATGCATACAAGTTACTTGAAAAATTCTCTATAGATAAGTAATTTTGATTAAATTTGCTATACTCATCTTTATAACATAAAACTACAAAATCGATTAACACAATCATTTTTGGGGTGGGAAGTTGTGTAGATATGCTGTGGCTTGTTATTTTATATATATTTTCGGCAGTGGGTGGAGGCCTGCGAGTCTGTTATAAGAAATAATTTTGCGGTCACTAGGCAAGGTTTCTATTTAAAAACTTCTACCAGTGCTGAGACAGACGACCATTCGATGACCATTGATCCTGATGTTACGCTCATAAAACTTTGACGGCTAGTGACCTAGATGGTTCAGCATTTTGTGAAAAATGTTTCAATATTGTGGCATTGTTTTAATGATTAAAGTCTCGGAACACAATCATCAAAAATGTAACAACTGAGCCAAAAAGTTACGTTTCATACCCGATTACCTACCAATCAATCTTTGCAAAATTTTAACTTCCAAACACTACCTATCAAGTTTTTAAAACGAGGCAAGTTATCTCGGTAATCCAAGGGGGTTGCAGGTTGGAAAATATACAGATAGCAAATACACGCTACCTGTTTCATGAGGAAGAGCTTTCACTCTTTCACATTCAAGTCGATTTGTCCCAATCGGAAAGGTTTAAAAGAATGAATGTCAAAGGGTATCTATTGCTGAAAGGATATAACGCCTCCTTTATAACATAGGCAGCTGCTGAAAAGTACGGTTTCTATACAATTATGTTAAGCAAGTTTCGAAGTCTAATGATATAATACCTGTCATAAAATAGGTTACTTAACTTTTTAAAAACACAGTGAAATTAAACTAAGCTAAGCATTACCTTGAGAGATTAAATTTTGTATATGTGGGAAATATTCCGCTTAATATGTTTGAAAATAGTTTGTTTATTGGTACAAAAATGTAGTGATAATAGAGGGACGTTTTGTATAAACACAAAACTAGGAAATGTCGGACACATTTGCACAGACATTTGGCAACGAATAATATCACTACAATAATAACAGTCTTTAACGCCATTCAAAATAGTTCGTTTAGTATAGACAAGTGAGAATATCGAACACAGAAATTGATCAACACTTGATGTTATTTTCTTTAAATTTTTAACTGACGATAAGAGATAGACGTATGATAATTGTGATTCTTGTTCAGAGGTTGAATTCAACAGTCACTAGTTATACCAAAAACATTATTAGAACACAAAATGACTATGACGTTTACAAAATAAGACAATATATTTGGTTTAGTTAAGGAATATATGACATATATGTGAAAATGACCACGTACAAAATGTCAGAACATTTTAATTAACGAATTTTGGCATCTTTGTAAACGGAAATCAACAAAGATAAAATAAGCAAACACGATAATATGATAGGTAAATACAGACGATCAGTATACAAGAAACGTACATCAAATATAAAATATCCAAAACATGCAGCCTTGTTTATTTATAACATGTCCAGTTACAATATACACATATTTTGCAAGATCTTGGCTAACAAGAGCCAGTCCAAGGGAAAAGATCATACAAATATACATACAATTTTAGTAAAGATTAATTGTTGTTAATTCTCTGATTTCACGACCTGTCGCCAGATTGAAATCATACACATCAATGTAAACTGATCATTTAGAGCTGGTGTAGGTTGTTGCTGTTCCTTTTTATCTTTATTGTTGCCGGATTTTTTAAACATTGTATTTTAGCTTCTTAATGGAAACGGTATAGCTGGATCTGGATGTCCCAATACTTACACTACTATATTTTCCTAATTATTGACTATCGTTTCCAATATCAGTCCAATACAGCTGTTTGCAGTAGTGAAATGGATGGACTATTAACCTTTATCAAAGAACGTCGGAATCAAATCATTAAATAGTAGATATGATTGATTGATTGATTGATTGACTTTTTAACGGCGCATCAGCACTGTTAGGCTATTTAGCGCCAAACAAAATGTTATTTGCATAATCTTTTTTTTTTTTCTAAATTATAAAAGGTCCTATATCGACCAGCGATATAAAAGAACAAATGGTTGAAAATAAAAACGGTAAGATGATAACGGTGAAAAATAAAGCTTCCCGATCAACGGGAAATGTAAATGTTCTATGTTAATGAAAAAAGATGAAAAGGTATTAAAAAGGGACGGTATATATATTGCATAAAACTGCACAAGGTGATAGCATACAAGTCAGAGTTTAGAATAAATATTTACGGCTTTCAGCAACTCTATAATACGAGTGATGTTTATAGCATCAGAAAGTTCTTTCATGTCATGCACAATGTAATAACAATCGCGCGTAGGTTGCAGGTCAAAGCACTCTGTCATAAAGTGCTTGACAGTGAATGGTTCATTGCAAGAAACGCACTCTGGTGGGTCTTCACCTTTTAGTATGTGGGAGTGGGTGATGTAAGTATGACCAATTCGGATTCTTGCAATGACTATCTCCTCCCTACGAATGGTTCTGTAGGAAGGAGTCTATTCTCCTAGAGTTGGCTTGATTGCATGAAGTTTGTTATTTACAGCATCATTCCATGATACCTGAGACTTATGACGTAAGGACTTTCTGATACTAGGTTTAAAATCAGTATACGGTATTTTAAAATCAGATGGTTCTAGAGTAAGGGCCGTTTTAGCAGCGCGATCAGCTTTTTCGTTACCTTTAATACCAATATGGCTAGGTAACCAGCAATATATTATATCGTGGGAGATACTCATCTCGGTAATTTTGACGAGTATGTTTTTCAATAATGGATTATCCAGTTTTCTATTATGTAGTGACTGAAGTACTGATAGTGAGTCGGAGAAGATGATACTGTTTAAAATACGTTTGCTTCCTATATGTTGCAGAGCAAGGTCTATTGCTCTGATTTAGGCTGAAAAAATTGATGTTCCGTTTGATAAGCGAACTTGCGTTGTGTGATTTCCACAAACGAAGGCTGCAACAGCCTTTTCCTCATCCTTTGATCCGTCAGTATAAATTCTTGTGTAGTTTTTAAATTCGGTGAGGAGTTCTTGATAACAGTTGTGGAAGACGGAAGGGTTTGTCTCAGATTTTTTTTCCATCGTGTAGCGTAAAAAGTACTTTTTGGTTGTTTAACTAACCAGGGTGGTGTTTCGGAGATGGACGTTTCCTGAATTTTAGAAAGATCAATTTTTGTACTGTCAAGGCTGGATGATATTTTAATGCCAAAGGAAGTTATGGCGTTTGGTTTATTTTCGTACAAGGTTTTGTCTTTGGGTTGAAAAACAGCCGAAAAAGCAGGATTCAGAGGGTTTGATTTTAATTTGAGAGCATACTGTGCGGAAAGCATTTCTCTACGATGCGATAACGGTGGTTCGTTCGCTTCAACTAGCAGGCTTTCACACGGGGATGTTTTAAATGCTCTCAGAGCCAGTCTAATTCCCTGATGATGAATTGGATCAAGCATTTTAAGATACGATTTTCTGGCTGAACCATACACAACGCAACCATAGTCCAGTTTGGAGCGAATAAACGTTCTGTATAAATTTAGGATGACTTTTCTATCAGCACCCCAGTCAGTGTGCGCTACTACTTTAAGTAGGTTAAGTGCTTTTAAGCATTTAGCTTTTAAGTTCTTTAGGTGTGGTATAAAGGTCAGTTTTCTGTCAAGGATTATACCTAAAAATTTTGCTTCCTCAACAACTGGAATAGGTGTTCCATCCAGCGTGAGGTTCGGTTCATCGTGATGTCTTCGTAACTGAAGGAAATGCATGCATACCGTTTTTGATTTCGAGAATTTGAAACCGTTTGTATTGGCCCAATTTTGAATTTTGTTTATATTTTGCTGCAGTTGTCTTTCAATTGTATGCATGTGCTTTGATCGATAACATAGTAGAAAATCATCAACGTATAACGAGCAATCCACACCAGGAGCCAAACACTTGGTAATGCTATTAATTTTGATGTCAAAAAGCGTCACAGATAAAATACTGCCCTGGGGCACGCCCATCTCTTGCTCGTGCAGATCTGAGAGGGCAGAGCCCACTCGTACCTAGAATTCTCTGTCGGAGAGAAAGCTGGATATGAAAGAGGGCAGGCGGCTTTTTAGACCTAGATCGTGCAGGTCGTTTAGTATCCCATACTTCCATGTAGTGTCATAGGCCTTTTCTAAATCAAAGAAAACCGCTACTAAATGTTCTTTCCTAATAAATGCATCGCGAATAAATGTTTCCAGTCTAACCAGATGATCATTGGTGCTCCGGCCATATCGAAAGCCACTTTGGAAAGGAGATATTAAATTGTTAGTTTCCAAGTACCAGACAAGCCGAGAATTGATCATTCGTTCCATTGTTTTGCACACACAGCTTGTGAGCGCAATTGGTCGATAGCTTTTGGGGTCTTCGCTATCTTTAGCGGGTTTGGGGATTGGTATTACAGTTGCTTCTTTCCAGATTTTTGGTACATTACCAGTAATTCATAAATCATTGAAGAGTTTCAAAAGAGATGTTAATGATGATTTTGGAAGGTGTTTCTAAAACTGGTAATGTATTTCGTCAGGCCCAGCGGATGTATCATGGGCCTTATCTAAAGCCTCCCTAAGCTCCGATAGTGAGAACACTTGATTATAACTTTCCGAGTTGTTGGATGTGAATTTTAAACGTGACTTTTCTTTTTGAGTTTTAAGTTTTCGGAAGGCTTCTGAATAATTGGATGATGATGAATTTTTTGAGAAACTGTCAGCAAGAGTATTTGCAATGTGATGTTTTGAACTAAAGTTGTTATTGTTCAGTGTCAGATGTCGGAGAGGGTTTTGTTTTCTCTTTCCGTTTATTTTGCGTATAGTGTCCTAAACTTTCTTAACAGAGGAACGAGAGTTTAAAGAAGAAACATATTTCTTCCATGATGCTCTTTTACTTTCTTTGATTGTGCGGCGAGCTTTGGCCCGGACAATGCGATATATTTAAGTTTTCGAGCGTCGGATGATTGTTAAGGTCTTTTAATGCTTCTCGGCGTAGTCTAATGGCTTCTTTACATTCCTTAGTGAACCAAGGTTTTGGGGTTCTTTTACAATACGGCGAGGACATGGGAACGGATTCTTCTGCAATTTCTATTAAAATAGATGTAAAATGCTGAATAGGGTCATTAATATTGAAAACTGTATCTGCATTCAGCCTAGTTTTACAGAGTGTTTCAAATTTAGTCCAGTCGTCCTTCTTTATGTTCCATTGTGGAATTACGTCATCAATTGTAGAATTAATATTTTCAAGGAATATTGGAAAATGATCACTGATGTGAAGGTCATCAGCGACCTTCCATTCATAGTCCAAAAACAGCGAAGGAGAACAAATTGTCAAATCGATGCACGTATATGTACCCGTTCCTGGGTGTAAATATGTCGGTGTTTTGGTGTTATATAGACAAAGATCATGTCTAGAAATAAAGTCTTCTATTTTGTGGCCTGGGTTATTTATATGGTTAGATCCCCATAAAATGCTATGGGCATTAAAGTCCCCGAGTAAAACAAATGGCGCGGGGAGCTGTTGAACAAGGTCGTCTAATTCGTTTGGTACTAGATTAGTGTTTGGTGGTAAGATTATAGAGCAAATGTAATCACTCGATGAAGAGTGACGCTCACAGCAATGGCTTGTAAATTTGTGTTTAAAGGGATGACGCTATGAGGGGTTCTGTTGTTCACAATAATAGAGACTCCTCCCGAGGCCCTGTCAACATTTTGAGAGTAGTTGTTAAACAGGGAGTAGTTTTTAAGTGTGATGTTATCTGTATTTTTCAAAAATGTTTCCTGAAGACATAGTACTGCAGGATCATGTTTGTTTAAAAGCAGAAAAATATCATGGTAGTTGGCTTTAAGTCCTCTACAGTTCCATTGTAAGGTGTTCTTCATTACAACTTTATATTAAAGATTCTGGATCTAGGTTAGACCTTTCGCGGAGGCAATCTGTTTGGTTATTTCTCTGAAGGAAGTACGGGGGTGTATTTTTTGTTGTTAGGTCTAGAGCCACCTTGAGGACATGGAGCAGATTCTTCTGCATCCATGTCCTCTAAGTCCCCAAACGTATTGTGAAGCTTTATCGGGTCGTCTGACCCCTTTTGCTGCCTATTTGTTTGCAACTTTTGCTTACTGTTTGGTGATCTTGGTGGTGGAGTATTGTTGAATGTTGTTTGCGTCGATCTTGAGTTTTTCTGGGATTTGTAGTGCGGTATGTTTGAGTCGGAATGGGATTCAGGTTGGTTTGTTTGAGTTTGGGCGTCTTTCGTTGCTTTTTGGCTGCTTTTCACTACAGTTGAGAAGGAGGGGCCGGGGAGTGATGTTCTAGCTTGTACAAGCTTCCTAGCCTCTGGATAGGAGATGTTGGACGTGTATTTAACCCTCTGGACTTCCTTCTCCTGTTTCCATGTGTCACATTCTTTTGAATTAGCATGGCGTTCCTTTCCGCAGTTTACGCAATGTGGACTGGCTTTACACTCGGATTCCCGGTGAGAGGGGTCTCTACACTGGCCACATATTTGGCTTCTGGAGCATCGGTCTTCATGATGACCGTAGTTTTGACATTTGTAACATCGGAGGGGATTGGGTATGTATATCTCAACCTTAACTTGTAGGAAGCCAACTTTGACAACCTTAGGTACCGTTGGTTTGTTAAAGGTGAGTATAATGGTGTTGGTGTATTGCAGATTGTTGTTTCGTTTGATACGAATTCTACGGACTGCAGTGACACCTTCATTTTTCATGCCCTCGACGATTTCTTTGTCGCTGACTCCAGCTGGGTCACGGCAACGAATGACGCCTTTTGATGTATTAAGTGATGTGTGTGCGAAACAAGTTACTGGAATATCATGAAATATCTTAATTTTTGGATGTTCTCAGTTTGTGCTTTACGTACGCACTCCACAAGCAGACCACCTGATTTGAGGTTTTTAACGCTTTTGGGTTTGCCGACTAAACCAAGTATAGTCTTTTCGACTATAAATGGCGATAGTGCGGCTAGGGATTTCGTTTCGTCTTTTGCTTGGATGACCATGAAGCAAGGAAAGAATTCCACACAACATGGTTCAACATCTGAATCAGTTCCAGTTTTGGTTCGTTTGTTTTGATTTTTTTTGATTTTCCATCTTGGCTTAATTAAAATTCAGTACCGATGCTCCCCATCCACCAAGGAGCCCAACAAGGGGACACTTTTCAAGTGCCAGTGATACACAGATGCCATACTCAGTTGATAAAATTACCTTTGATTGACCCTGAAGTCGCTAATTTCTAAGGTCGGTAAAATTACGCCCCGATTGACCCGTTAAGCCACCGCCTTCTAGGAAGTCTTCTAAGACTTGGAAAAGGGAAAGATAAAGGAATAGAATATAGGGGCAACGGTGGTATCAAGAGAGATACAAGGAGAAAGATAAAGAAGGTGAGAGAGTAAATGAAGACTTCCTAGGGCTCGGCGTGACCAGCCGATTTGTCGGAACCGGGCCCATCCCGACCACCCGTCTAAGAGAAGTAGAGGCCAAAGTAGTGTATTGCATCGGAAAGCCTCTGCTCAACTACCAGGATCCTTTCCTCCATCGACACGGGACGCAACCCACGGCAAACAGGTTGCCTCTATTTAGTCGCCTTTTACGACACGTAGCGAGGCACGTCGGGCTAATTCTACAACCCCGGACCCGCAGGGGGAATAGTAGATCTGAACTTAGTGATCGTTTTAAATCAAATATTATTACATGTATATAAAAAAAAGTCTGTGAAATAGCTCATCGAGTTTTAAAATAGAAATGAAACAAATGAAAGATGATATTGAACGAATGTAATTGTTAAAATAATTATACAAGCAGGAACGATATGCTCAACCTCGTAATTCCAATCCATCCTCATCGTTTTATGAAGATTATGTCATTATACATTGCATGAAAAAGCTGGATGTGATGTTTCTAACAATACTGTTCTGATTTCGATGAATCATTAATGACTATTTCTAGCAATTGCTACCATTTCGATAGTGTATTGGCAATTATTGTACATATTTAAAAGTCCTTTATGTTCGATGCTTGATATTAAATTTTTCAAATTCATTTGAGTGTTTTATAAGAGAGGTCATTTAAATGGATGTGTAATGTTACAGTAGTTGTACAATTTTGTGCAGCCATGTTAATGCCGATTTCGTACTGTACCTTTTCGGTACACGTTCTGATTATATCAATCGCCCATTGTTCCGTTCCCGTTCTATATCGTTTATACTCGATCATTAACACATTTTCCTTCGTTACACCTTGTTACCATTGTTTACTATTTCTCACCGTTTCATTATAGTTTCCTTACATCTCACAATCTTCAAACCGTTCCTTTCCATTTTAAACAGTTATTCTCATCGTTCAGTCTACCGTTTCCAGCCATATGTGTACCGCTCCATACGTCTTTATATGTTTCCTACGGTCAAACAAACGAAACATGTTCTGTGAGAAAGTCTGCAAGAATTCATGGTACATCGGTACCATGTGAATAAAACTTAAGTTTCACTGATCAATTTCAGAGAAGAAGGCATTTAATTGTCTGCTTGTTTCGATGATTTGAAAATGCTTTCATACGAAAGTAATTTCCTTCAGATTTGATAAAAAGATTTTCGTGTCCCGTCAAGATAGATTCATTATTATATAAATTCAATATCGCTTGTTTGTTTCTGTTTATCGATGACCATATTTGCATTGTTCCTATTCCTTGAATCAAGGCAGAAGTTTTTAATGCATGTAGTCCTATCAAAATGTAATAGGTTTCAAAACGGAAGCAACAACATGAAGAGCTATCAGAAAATACCAATCATATCATGTCCTCGGTATAAGTAATACATTACAACGCTGTCAAGAATTCGGAACTGTAATTTTACTGTGACTTCTTTCGAGAATACAATATCTTAATACTGAGGATGCAGACATTTTTTGTGTACATGCTACTTGTTTCCTCCTGGACCATAAGCTGCTATTACAGAATCTAATTTAATGGGAATGCCTTTCTGTAATGGAGCGGCTTATTCCCACCACGCCGTACGATACGAGTCAGTATAGTAGGATCAAAGGGATAATGTCCGATGTCCAAAATACTTGAAAATCGGTTGTTATTGTTGAGGTAATTCGATATAGGATGGACAAACGTGTTTTCACCCAAAATAGGAAACAAAAGTGCAAAATATTTTATTGGCAGGGTTTTGACATCAGAAAATATATTATTGCACGATGAAAGAGTGGATGGCAGTTGATCTGCACAGGTCTTTTGGTTTTCTCGAGTATCTTACCAAACTATAGACGAGATTTCGACAATGAAAATGACATCCTTCATGTATAGTCATGTCGTAAATGCAACGATTGTTTTTGTCCGAGTGTTCTACTTGTTTGTGTAGTGTTTCTACAACAAAACTGGTTTGATTCCGATATATATTTGAGACGTTTTGGGTAGGATGAAAGATTCTACGAAAAATACATCCTGAGAACTGTTGCAAGTTACAGCAAAAAAAAATACATTCATGGTTCGATTGTTCTCGTCTCCGAAAGTAATCGATATATATATATATATATATATATATATATATATATATATATATATATATATTGGATCAATTAACATAATCCGCACGATTAATAATATTTCACCCCAGTGGTGGACAAAAGACAAAAAAGGTATCTAAGCTGAAGAGGAACGAACATCTTTGAAATCTACGAATCAGAACAATTAGGTTATGGTAGTAACCTTTAAGCCTTAAAAATGATCTCCATAATTAATAAAACACTTAAGTCCAGCACTTCTGACGTTGACATTTTAATGGCCTATTTAAGTTACAGGATTGAGAGACTTAAAAGACTATATGGCAGAAACTATGTAGTTTGTACGTGTATATATAAATGACATTATTTCATTCCCAGTTTTCTATTTCAGCTGATGTGGTTTTTGCAGCCATCGATCATTACCTCCCACCATTCCTGTGTCCTGCGAGGTGAATGGAGCTAGCAAGCAAATGCAACATCCGTAGAAAAGAATTCTGAAAGGTGTATGAAATACACATGTAAACATCCAAAAGTGAATTCCCCATTTCAGTGCCGAGTAAAGTGCACATACAGCTATAGTGTAGAGTTCACAGTAATTTTCAATTTACGAATCAGGATGCAGAATCTGGAGCAAATATTGGCTGCATAAGCTACTGGGATTTTTCGTGCGATGAGACTATGTATTAGGTAGTAGGGTGCAAGTCTTAATGATATCCACATTAAGATCGTTATGCTAAACCCCAGAGGGTCAATTTAAGACACAGAATGTTATGTTGACCGTGCAAGGTAGTTTATCTTGTGGTATTAAATAACCGTATGTATACATTTAGGTGGAGCTGTGTACAGTTACTAAAGTATGACCCAGGTTCAAATCGACTGAAGGTACGGAGATAACCATCAGCCTAGTCTAGGCTACGAAAGGTTGAGAAAGTGTGTATGTGCTTATAGTGTCTGCGCAGAATTTCAAAGCAAATATACATTTAATTATATCAAAATATGTATAAATAAGGAGTGATCTTTGACCAAGATCACATCTACTCCTACTTACACCCTGTGGGGTGGAGAGAATCACGTTTGAGCAAAAAAAAGGCATTTACAACTTTCTGAATATGATACAAAGCAAGTTTAATCAAACTGTTTCAAGTTGTTTTAAAGATACTGATTTATACAAAATTGCAACATCAGCAGAATTATGTCTCGCATTTTATTCCGCAATAAACATGCCAAATATGCAGCTGGTCAAGAGAGTATACTTTAAATAGAAAAACTCAAGTAAAGACGACAATATATGTTGATTACTAGGGTTACTCCATCTCATGTAGTATTCTTGTTCTTATCACATAATTTATAACAGACCGCTCAGGTGGCCTAAGTGATTAGAGCGTCCGCATTGACTGCGAGAGATCGCTGGTTCGAACCTAAGCCGAGTCATATAAAATACTTGTAAATATGGTACTTGCAGCTGCCTCGCTTGGCGCTCAGCATTAAGAGGTTAGTATTAGGACTGGTCGACCTGGTGTCAGGATATTGTGACTGGGTGAGACATCATGCTACATATCTGCGACATGATGCCCCAGTGCTAGACATCACTACAAACTGCCACACTGCAGACATCGTAGCGATATGACTGAATTTTTTTAAAGCTATGTTAAAATTCCAAATCACATACACACGCTATTTTTAACATGCTTGATCTCATACCTGCTCAAAATTTTAATATCATGAGTTTGCATAAACACTTAAAAGTATCAGTTTGTCTTTCAGTTTCCTCAGAAAGAAAAATCGATAGTTGTTGTGAACTAATATCACGAGGTCGCAAATGTTGTATCCCTGATGGAAAGTCATATCCAACGTTAGTAGTGAAGGGGGCCACTTTACGGACAATGGGAATTAGCATTAAAAACACCCCTGGGCCACTTTACGGACAATGGAAAATTAACATGGTGAAAAATCGTGGGCCACTTTACGGACAAGGGAATTTAACATGGCAATAAATCGTGGGCCACTCTACGGACAAGGGGAATTTAACATGGGATTTTTTTTTTTAAAAACAAAAAATTTTTTTTAAAAAAGGGGTAGGCAATGGAAAGGCTATCTCTTTTCGAGAAATATGGCTGGCCCTGAAAAGGGCCTTTGGTTTATGTTAATATGCCCTTAGCATAAAGGGCATTTGCGACATCTTCTTTTCCTCAAACTTCGTCTTACAGCAGGGCCATACATCAGAGTCCTCTTGAGGCAACCTTGTCTCTCTATATAGACTCTTCTTATCCACAGGCTGCTGTTGGTCCTGTGGACAACGGTCCACTTGGATCGGACATACATGAGCATGTCCGTCCTGAACATCATTGTTGACACAAGGGTTGAAGATTCAACGTCGGTCCACATGTTGAGGCTCCGAGAATAGGTGAATCAATGCAGTGAACTGCGCTTATTTATAGGGACAGAAAGGATTGAAACGGATTGAGTTCATTCACCAATCCGAACACGCGTTACAGAATTCAGTCAGCCCACATCCAATCCGAAGAGAGCAGTCTGTGACGTCACGTAGTCAATATAGATTCGCTAGCGCTTGTGTGCAGTCAATCTATGCGACAGTGATTCAACATGACGGAAACTCAGAAAACGATCCAGTGGGGTGCACCAGCAGGGGAGACCGCCCAAGGGAACCCGGACTTACTTTCAGAAGAGGTGAATTGGGATTTTGTGGATTTTCTCTCCTCGCAAGAATTTGTTCCGGAACCTTCGTTACCTTCTTCATTACCGCAAGTGGAGAATTTTAGACAGAGACAGAAAGAAGAATTGGAGAAATTTATACAACGACAAAAGGAAGCGGAACAGGCTTTTCTCCTACAGCAACAGCAACAAGAAGAAGAGGTAAGAAAAAAACAACAGCAAGAAGAAGTAGCAGCAAAGAAACAAGAGGGTGAAAATCAAACGGTCACGGTACTGTTGGACATTTTAGCGGAGTTAAGAAGTCTGAAACAAATGTATCAGACTTCTTTATCACGAGCGAAGAGAATACGACCTTCCCGAGCTAAACACGTCAACCCTGTGACTAAGCCTACCGTACCACCCTTAGTGATTTCAACCCAATCATTATCATCATCATTACGCAGTCCAGAAGTAGGCCTTGGCCGTGGCAAAGGCTTAAGGCAGTTAAAATTGATTGCTTAAACTCACTCCTACACCATAAAGAAAAAAGGCCCTTTTCAGGGCCACCCACATTTCTCGAAAAGAAATACAATTTCAATTTGCCAATAACTCAAAAAAAAATAAATAAGTCACCCATTTTACCCTTATAGTACGTGTCTGTGTATGAGTGCGTGAGTGTAGCTTCTTATTTTAAAATCAAAACTCAAAGACTCTTACCTTATATCATTCATTTATTCTTTTCTCCATTTTTTTACAATCCAATTCACTATTCACATCACAACACTTTAATCTAAAGTTCATTGATTTCTTCTTTTCTCCTTGTTTAGTCTCTCTGTTTTTTGAATTTCTTCACCGTCACACTCTTTTCCTCTTCTTCTTCCTCCTCGCTTTCTTCCCTTCTTCTTTTTTTCTCCTGTTTCTTTTTCTTCACCTGTCTTCTTTCTTCCTCAGAAGAATCCCTCTCTTCCTCCGAAGAATCCCTCTCTTCTTCTGAAGAATTCCTCTTTTCTTCTGATTCCTCTTGTTTCTTTTTTGGGCAATCTGGAGACCAATGTCCTTTTTCTTTACAATAATAACAGGTATCTTGACTTTTGTCTTTTTTATCCCCTGTTTTTTTTCTTTTTTGACGGTCTGGGCACTCTGAAGACCAATGCCCTTTCTTCTGACAGATATAGCAAGTATCTTGACTTTTATCTCTAAAGGAAGGAGAGTAGTCCGTAGGCTGGTCTGAAGAGAATTTTCTAATGACCCCTCGCAAAGCTCTTACGAAACGTTCCATCTGGTTAGTCTCTTCCATCGTTGTGCTCGGCTTGAGAGTGAAATGAATAGTAAAAGGACAAGACACACACCCTTTTATATACGCTGGTCTGCTATGACTATAAAGTAGTTTATGGTGTTTGAACTTAAGTCATTTGACTTTTTGCTTTCAAGATGAAACGATCCCATTCATTCGAGAAGAAAGAAGAAGAAAGTAAGAGGCAGAAACGTGATTTATCGCCTCGTACCAGGGCTGAAATCTTGGCACAAATTCATGCCAGTGATTTTGAAGAGGACATGAGTGAACCAGAATCCGAACCCTCTAAACCAAGTTCACCACCCTTAGTCAACCCTGAAAAGTACTATTCCATTCGAGAGACGGAAAAGCGCTCCTCTAGAAAATTTAGAACCACGGCTTACAAATACACGGCGAAGTTTAAAGATTTCAAGGCTGAAGTGCCGTTAGAGAAAGCAGAAGTGTTCATCACCGAGGTGTGGGATTCTTTGCTCACTGCACTCAAGCGACAATGTCAACCCAAAGAAGACGATCGCTTGAGACTTTCCATCCAACACGACGGTTTGAAATCCCCTGTTTGGATCGAGTTTAGCACCCCTGCAGAATTGACTGCTTCCAAAGTCATGGACAAGATTCAACACGTACAACAATCTAATGATCAGTTTGACATCACCGATGGTAAAGCCACACTGGACATGACCCACGTCTCTCCTCCTCAAGGGACAGGACGCAAAAAGATGTTATTGGTGGACGACCTTCGCAACACCAAAAAGAGTCTCGTTCGAATTAACAACCCTCATGACCAGATGTGTTTAGCCCGTGCCATCGTGGTGGGACGAACCTATGCCAACAAGAACGACACGGTAGAATGGAAAAGAACCTGGGACACTATTCAACGTTCCGACGGAGCCAAACAACGAAACGAAGCAGAACTCCTGTTACAACAAGCCGGACTGCCCAAAGACACACCCTGTGGCATTCCCGAGATGCAAAAATTGCAAGATGCCCTAGCTCCACGATACACCTTGAAAGTGCACCCTCAAGAAGTGCGCGGACCTCTGTTGTTTCGAGGCCAAGATTTTAGGGATGGAAAATACATTCACCTTTATCATCACGATGACCATTTCGATACCATTACCAGTATCACTGGATTCCTGAGATACAGATATTACTGTGAGAAATGTGACCATGGTTATAATAATCGAGAGCAACACAAGCATTGTGGATCGAAATGCTCAGGATGTTTGGCCTCTTCACCCTGTCTGAGCGAAGAACCAGTGTCTTGTTCCACTTGTCTGCGCACGTTTGTCAGCCCTACCTGTTACCAACAACATTTGAAGACGCAAGGTTCACAGAAGAAATGCGCTTGTCAACTGCTGAGATTGTGCTCTACGTGTGAACAAGTCATACGTACCAATAATACCAAGGCACACGTATGTTCAGGAAAGAAAAAATGTCACATTTGTCACCACATCGTGGACTTGGAACACGAATGTTACGTGCAAAAATACCAACCTCCACCAGAGAAAGAGGACGGTCACAAGAAGAAAGGCAATTTCATCTTTTTCGATTTCGAATGCATGCAAGAGACCGGCATTCACATTCCTAATTTCTGCGTGGCTCATCGAGCGTGCGAGAAGTGCATTCAAGAACCTATCTTCAGTCATTGCCCTCACTGCAGCAAGATTCCCGGAGGACGTGAAAAAATCTTTCTGGGGCCAAACACGTTAGCCGATTTTGCCCAATGGGTCTTAGACCCCGTCGACAAGACGTGGAGCCAAGAGGACATCGAACGTTACCGAGATTGTCATCGCCATGCCACAGTGATGGCTCACAATTTCTCCGGATACGATGGACAGTTTCTTCTCAGATACTATACGGAACAAGGCACCGAACGTCCTAAAGTGACTTTGAACGGAGCCAAAATCATTTTCATGCAAGTGGGACAAGTACAGTTTAAAGATTCGATGAGCTATTTGGCCATGCCTTTGAGTCGAATGCCTAAAACGTTTGGAATGACAGAAATGGCTAAAGGGTACTTTCCACACTTTTTCAATACGGAAGCCAATCAACACGTCGTTCTACCCCATTTACCAGAGGTTCACTATTACGACCCCGACAACATGCGTACCGAACAACGAGAAGCTTTCTACGCTTGGTACCAGATTCACGCCTCGGACCCTTTCGACTTTCAGGAAGAAATGCTAAAGTATTGTCGTTCCGACGTGGACATTTTACGGCGTTGCTGTGGAAAATTTCGAGAACTGTTCATGGAACACGGAGGGGTCGATCCTTTGAAAGAAGCTTGCACCATTGCCAAAGCGTGTTCCTTAGTGTATCGACAACGATTCATGCCTGAAAACACCGTGGCTGTCATCAGTCCTCAAACGACCCACTTTGTCAAACGTCAATACTCGGTCAAAGCCCTACGCTGGTTACATTACTTGTGCGACAAGGAAGACAAGTGGATTCAGCATGCTCGCAACGGAGGGGGCGAAAAGACCATCGGAACGTATTCGGTCGATGGCTGGGACTTAGAAAACCCCAAGATCGTGTACGAGTTTAACGGTTGCTTATTTCACGGATGTCCCGTCTGTTACCCTGACCGTGGCACTAAAAATCAGTTTTTGCAACGAACCATGGAAGACCTGTACCAGGACACTTGTCAGCGACGCTTGAAGTTAGAACAGCAAGGATACCAAGTGGTGGAAATGTGGGAACACGAGTACGATCACCGTTTGAAAACCGATCCCGAGTTTAAACGCCTCGTGGAAAGTTACCAGTTCATGGACCCGCTGAACCCGAGGGATAGTTTGTATGGAGGAAGGACCAATGCCACCTGTTTGCTGTACCAAGCCGACGAAGAGAAAGGAGAAGAAATCAAATACTTGGACGTGTGTTCGCTGTATCCCTACGTGTGCAAATATTGTCGCTTTCCTGTAGGGCACCCGCAATTGTTCACGGAACACATCGACCTGAAAAACATTCGACAATACGAAGGCTTGATCAAGTGTAAAGTTTTGCCTCCCACGAACCTATACCATCCCGTCTTACCTCACCATTGTCAAGGCAAACTGATGTTTCCATTGTGCCGTACTTGTGCCGAAACGTGCAACCAGGACCAACCTTGCCATCACAGCCAGGAAGAACGTGCCTTGACGGGAACCTGGGTCAGCGTAGAATTGTTCAAAGCTCTGGACATGGGATACCAACTGTTAGAAGTGTACGAAATTTGCCACTTTCCCAAGACACAACAGTACCACAAGGGTGACCCTACTCAGAAAGGCATTTTCGCCGACTACGTGGATGCCTTTTTAAAACTGAAACAAGAAGCCAGCGGCTATCCTTCCTGGTGTCACACTCCCGAAGACCAAATACAATTCAAAGAGAAATACTACGAACAAGAAGGCATCACTTTAGACCACATCGAGAAAAACGAAGGCAGGCGATCGTTTGCCAAAGTGATGTTAAATTGCTTGTGGGGTAAAATGGCACAACGACCGTGTTTACCCAAGACGGAATATTTGACAGAACCTTCCCGCTACTTCCAGATGATTCACGACAAAACCAAATACATGAAACACGTGGACGTCGTTCGAGAGAATTTGATCTTGGTCAATTACGAAGAAGATCTGGACTTTGTACAAGACGACCCTTTTGGAAATGTCATCATTGCGGCTTACGTGACAGCCCATGCTCGCTTAAAATTGTACGAAGCTTTAGAACTGTTAGAAGAACGCGTCCTGTACTTTGACACGGACAGTTGCATTTACATCCATCACCCGATTCAACATCACCCTGACATCGAAGGAGACCGTTTAGGAGCCTGGACAGACGAGCATCCCGACGACAAGATTCTAAGTTTCGTCAGTGGCGGTCCCAAAAATTACGGCTACGAATACCGTGACAAACAAGGAGAAGTGCACACGACGTGCAAAGTGAAAGGACTGACTTTGAATTATCGTACCAGTCGAGTGGTCAATTTTGGGGTATTGAAAGAAGCCTTGCAATCGGGAGAGGATGGAAACTTTAAAGTGACCACCTATCAACCGAACAAGATTGTACGTTTACCCACTCACCACATCGTCAGTCGGCCCTTGGAAAAAGTCTATCAAATCGTGTACCAGAAGCGAGTTCGACTTCCCAATCATTTTACCTTACCGTATGGACACGTTGGTATAAAACATTGGTTGTAAGAGGATAGTTACCCCACCAGAAAGATGACTTCGCCACAGCAAGAATCGAGTGAGAAACCCGATGAGAACTCCAAGTTCAAACCCTACCATTTTCCAGTCTTCTTACCTGACTATTGTGATTGTGCCCGTCGATTGGACACGTTTCAGAAATGGCCTACGGATAGGGAAGGATTACCTTCTTCGCATGTTTTAGCTAGAACAGGATTTGTCTACTTGGGACCTGAGTCAGGATTGGGATACGAGGTACAGTGTTTCGCTTGCGGACTGAAGTTACGAATGGATCTATGTATCTATAAAGATTCAGCTATTCTGGAGCATACTCGATGGTCTCCGAATTGCCCTTACCTTTCTATGGCCTTTCCACCCATCACACTACGGTACAATGTTGACGGTACCTTAGAGACGGTACCTTCCAGAACAGGACATAAAAAACGTAAAAAAGGAAAGATGTACAAGTTGGAGACTGCATTGAGACTAGTATAAAAAGGGGGCTATGGTCAAGATCGATAGTTCATTGTGACTACCAAGACCGAGCGAACAAGATGAATACTTTGAAAAAGACATCGTTTCAGTTTGGGGATTGTAAAAAAGTTGTATCTTCCTCTAGTGTGACTAATACTGGATGGATAAGACCCATGCATTGCGACGGAAAATGTCCGGAAGGAAACTGCGATTGTCCATGTGGTTACCATTGTAATTGCGTAACGGAGTTTGCAGACGAGTGCAATTGTGAGCCTTGCGATGGGACCGATGCTGTACGTTGTGACCTGAGCGATGCCGTAAAGCATCATGGGAACTTTGTTCTCACTGCCCCTGTCATGGAAAGTGATGCTGTGCGTGTCAAACCTGAGGGATGCGAAAGCGATGCCGCTCGTCCTCTTAGACATTTTACCGGGTTTAAAGGGGAATGTTCACCTTCACGTCTACCCCCCTACGGATGTCATCCAGCCCTGAGCAAACTCCTGTTCCTGTCACCCAACCCTCATCGAAACGAACCTGTGAAAAACGAATATTCGTTCCCTGTGCGTTTGTCGGAATACTGCGACTTTGAAAATCGTCTTCAATCGTTCAAAGGAAAATGGCCAAAGTATCTGGGAGGACCGACCCCCGAAGAATTAGCCAGAGCCGGATTTTTCTACTTGGGCGAAGGAGATAAAGTCAAGTGCTTCAGTTGTGGTGTGTCACTTCACCACTGGGAACCGCAAGATTCGGCCTACGTAGAACATGCTCGATGGTCACCGAATTGTCATTACTTACCTTTAGTGGGACCGAGACATTGAAGTAACTTCTTACCATAATAATCTGTTCATGGATACTTTACAAGAGAACATTCGTGCTTTGCCTGTGGAGTTGAGAGAACGCATTTATCGAGAACTGGTCAAAATACAAGTGAAACGTAAAGAACAATTGCATCCGATACGTCACCGGTGTTTGAACCACTGGTACCTGAAGGCTATACAAGGACTGATTCAATTGAAAGTGTTCCATCGGACAGACATTGATCAACGATCCTCTAGTTTTAAAAAGGATTGGTTTGGTATGGACGATTGTAGTTACATCATTGTAAACGTACTGCATCGAATTCCAGAGGAAGAGTTAACGAATTACCAACATCTTAAACACAATGTCAACTTGGTGAAAGAGGAAACTTCTGAACGAATTGTAATGTGTAGATTAGTGACTCAACGATTTAAATTCGACACTGAAGTGAAACCATGTTTGTGCAAAGAGTACATTTCTTGTGTCAGACCAAAGAGGATTTAGTATGACCTATTCATGGATACTTTACAAGAGAACATTCGTGCTTTGCCTGTGGAGTTGAGAGAACGCATTTACCGAGAGCTGGTGAAAATACAAGTGAAACGTAAAGAACAATTGCATCCGTTACATCACCAGATCTTTAAGCACTGGTACCTGAAGGGTATAAGAGAACTGATTCGTCAGAAATTGTTTCAGTGGTCAGACCTTGTTCAATACTTCCAGGCCCCCGATGATTCACGTGTTGATCATTTTGGTTACTTCGAGATTCACCTAGAGCAACCCATTGAGGAAGACGAGGTAAAGGATTACCAACATATTTTACGTGGAATCTACTTAGCGGAAGAGGAAACTTCTAATCGAACTTTGACGTTTCGGTTACAGTATGCAAGATTTACATTCCCCACTGGAGAACGAAGATCACTGGCTAGAAAGTTCGTGTATTCTTTTCGAAACAAAGAGACTATAAAAACAGGCAGTTATGCCACGACTTATGTCGTATGTCATCCAACAGATTCCGTGGAAGGAACTCAATGACCATATTCAAACCGTGGATCATTACCATCGATTATTACAAGAACTTTATCCATTCAATTTGGGACGACAAGTGGTGTGTGTCTTAGTGACTTGTTTTCTGGGATTTCGTTTACCAGCCGATTCTTTGTGGACTCTTTACGATCAGTACTTACCACCTCCATGGCCTTAAATGGTCACGAAAAACTCCTTTTGCTCAAAGCCTTGCGATTTCATCTGGATACTTCTCGACCTCAACAGGAAAAAAAGATTCGTCAACTTTTAGCTACCCAAGACGTGTATGACGATGTGTGTGTAGCTTGTGACTTACATCCCCATTGGACAGATGTCCGTGCCTGGAAAGAATGGGGTTTTGAGGCTTGGACCCAAGAAGTGGCCCAGTATGCACGAGAGTTGTTCAAGGAAAAAAGTTACTTTTCATCCCGTGTTAGTGACGGTGCCAGAAGAATCCGTCACCCAGGACAGGACTGTCGTGGACAGGCCTGAAAGACCCTTTCGGGAGGACACTTGTGTGACCTTACCCCCTGTTGAACTGGTTAGAACATTACCCAAAACATGTGGTTGTTGTACAGACACTTGTGTTTATTCCACATTCATCGTTATCATGTGCCTTTTATTCTTGTACTTAAGCCTTTGGCTTTTATGTATTTTTGTCTTTCGTATTCATGTTTGAAAAAAAAAAACATTCAATAAACGTGTTCTGAAAAAAGTATATAAACTCTTGTCTTGTTTGTTTTTCGTGTCACAAGTGACATTTCTCACACCATGGCTACCTCTACTGTCTCTGCTCCCTCTTCCTCTACTGTCAAAGTCATCGACGAACACTTAGATCGTGCCAGTTGGGAGGCTTTGTATCTTCGCCATCCCTTTAACATGCTCATTGCTGGACCTAGCGGTTCAGGCAAAACCGAATTCGTCAAACGTTTGATCGAACATAAACATCATTTGATCGATCGGCCCCCTCAACGGATCGTGTGGTGTTACAAAGAGTGGCAATCGGCGTACAGCCTCTTGCGAGAAAGTCAAGGCGATTCCATCGTGTTTGTGGAAGGCATTCCTAAAGAAGACGATGGCATCGTCTCTGACTCCCGTCTAACCCATTTGGTCATTTTCGACGACATGTTAGGAGAAGACGAAGAAGAAATTAAATTGTGGTTCACGCGCAAAGGGCATCACCGTAATGCCAGTGTCGTTTACATCACCCAAAATTTGTTTCAACAAAGTAAAGCCCATCGCACCATCAGTCTCAATGCGCATTACGTGGTCTTGTTTAAAAGCCCTCGAGATAAATCGCAAGTGCAAGTCTTAGCCAAACAGTTAGGAACGCCTTGGCTGACTCAGGCGTACGACGATGTCACTCAAACTCCACACGCCTATTTACTCGTCGATTTGAAACCTACGACCCCCGAGGATTTGCGATTTCGTACCCACTTGTTTCACCACTGGTGCCAAGACGGAGGGCCTGTCCTGTACACGTCTCCGTCCTCGACTTCCTTTCACTCCCCATGAAAAAAAATCTATAAAAACCTCAGACCCTTTTTCGTCTGTCTCACACAGTGTGAACATGACGTCCCTTCAGTCGCATCTTCCCGTCAAATTGATTCGTGCCTTGTATGGCATCAGCCGAGAAAAAGATCCACAAACACGAGCTCGTGTCTTAGAAGCTAGTCTCAAAGAAGTCTTACGATGGTTCACGGTGACGGCACGTCAATTACTCCAAGGAATCATTCAGATTCCTCATCAAACCCAACGCTTTTTCGATCGAAACAAAGTCGCTTTGGTCCAACTGGCCGATCCCCGCATCGACACTCAAACCAAAAAACAAATCATTTTGAAACCTGGAGGGAGCGGTACTCTAGGAGGGGTCATCATTCGCTCACTCTTAAGATGGGATCCTAATGCCCCCAAAGTTATCCCTAAGACAAAAGTCCAACGAAGCCCCAAGAAGAAAAAGAAAAAGACCAAGTCCCCAAGAAGAACTTCTCCAGTGGCGGGACCCTCCTCTTACCAGACACCACCACCATCACCCCGGAAAAAGAAAAGAAGCCCCAAGAAAAAGAAACAGAGAAAAAGTCCTCATAAAAAGAAAAGTCCACAGAAGAAAACTAGTCGCAAGAGAGGCACTTCGGCCAGGACGCAACCTTACACTCGCAAGCCACGACCTGCCACAACGTCTCCGGCAGCCTCACGTTTGTCCACTTCTCCGTTGATGTCACCAGGAACTGAAGAGTACTTGGAGACGTTGATCACACCAAGAACTTCTCCGTTGATGACCCCCAAAAGAACTTCCCCAGTGGCAGGACCTTCCAATTTAGCGGCAGTGGCTGCTGCTCACAAAGTACCTTCTCCCAAAATCAAAGTTCAAGAAAGATCGGGCATGTTACAAAGTTTACTGGATTTGTCCAAGCAAGAACTGGCTCGATTTAGTCCGTTACGTACCCCTGCACGACGTGTCATGCCTGTCCTGAAACTGATAAAACGTAAAGACAATCAGTGGCGACGCGTTCCAGTATAAAAAAGGCCTGTGACCGAGTAGGGTATCAGTGTTTTTAGGTGCTCCTAAAGACTCAAAGATGTCACCCTCCAGAAAACCCCAAGGAAAGAAAAGGAAAGGACTGCCACCACGTTTAGCCAAACATGGGGACCTGTTATCTGTCCTGTCCAAAGCTTCTCCACCCCTACGAAAAAAACTCATTCAAACGGCTTCCAAAGAGGTCATCGATACCGTGTGCGAATGTTGTTTGAACGTTTTGAAAGGCACGATCCCTTTGTCCAAGCACCAGAAACAATGCTTAGGCAAACATCGTCACGTTCTTCGGAAAATGGTTCAAAAGAAAATTCCCATTCGTCAAAAAAAGAAGATGTTGGTCCAACGTGGAGGCATTTTACCTCTCTTGTTAGGCCCCATACTGAAAGGAGTCTTGGGAACCATGTTGGGAGGACTGGTAGGAGCAAGATAAAAAGGCCCTCGGAAGTCCCAAGATCTCAGAATCGACCCCTGACAACCCCATGGAAGGACGAAAACTAGCTTTAGTGCCTTACAAACGATGGATGGAATACCATCGGTGGCAAGAACAACGCACCCCGCATTTACCTCCCAATCCCAATTTGAGCGAGATGTCCCAGTTACAACACGAATTGCAGTCCTTGATGGATCGCCAAGATTTGTCCGAAACAGAAAAATCGCAAAAGTACGGTCAACTCTTGCAACGACTACAACTCTTTCACCAGAAAGCTTTAGACGAAACAGCTCTACCCACTATGAAAGATTTTAAGACCTTGATGAAAAGTCCAGCACCATCACCAGTACCAGTACCAGTACCACCAGTACCCGTGACCAAGACAGAAAAAGGAAAAGAAGAAGAAGGGTTTCAAACTCCACCAGAAAAAGTACGCAAGTTAACAACACCACCTACCTCCAGAATTGGATGGATTAAAAAGATGATGGCCACCCCTTCTTCCTCACAAGAGAAAAAGAAAGTGAAGACAGAAGTGAAGACAGAAGTGAAACAAGAACCGATATCCCCTGCTCAGACATCCTCCTCCTCTTCGACACCTATTGCTGGCCGCACACGCAAAGCATTGCAATCCAAGAAAATACCCCAAGAGAAAAAGAGTACCATCCTCCAAGAGTGGGTGTCTTATTAACACACCAACCAACACAAAAAAATGGAAAAAGTCTTAGCCAGCATTTACTACGATCCCTCGCATCCTGCAGGTTACGCAGGAGTTCAAAAATTGTATCGTGCTGCCAAAACGCGACTGAAAAGTCTCCGTTTACCTCAAGTGCAACGATGGTTACAAGAACAAGCTACCTACACTTTACACAAACCCATTCGACGCAAGTTTGCCAGAAGTCGCACCCGAGTGGAAGGCATCGATCATCAATGGCAAGCCGATTTAGCCGATGTCTCTCATTTGGCCAGCTACAATCGTGGTTACAAATATTTGTTTTGTGTCATCGACGTCTTTTCCAAATTTGCCTGGGTCGTACCCTTGACTTCCAAATCCAGCAGCGAGTTAGTGCGAGCCCTGCAACGGGTGTTGAAACAAAGCGGTCGTCACCCTCTTCGATGGCAAACGGACAAAGGCACCGAATTTCTGAACCAAGCTTTCCAAAAAGAATTAAAGAAACGTGACATTCATTTTTTTACCACCGAGAATCCCGAAACCAAAGCCAGCATCGTGGAACGTTTTCAACGCACTTTGAAAGAACGCATGTGGAAATATTTTACGCATCACCACACTCTGAAGTACATCGACATCTTACCGCACCTGGTGCAAGCGTACAACCAATCTTACCATCGAAGCATCGGACGTGCCCCGCAAGACGTGACTCCCGACAACGAAGTGCTGGTGTTCGAGCGTCTGTTTGGTACGTCCCCGACGAGGGCTGTCCCCAAGAAAAGTGGAGAGTTGACCGTAGGAGATTGGGTGCGCATTGGCAAAACCAAACGCACTTTCGACAAAGGTTACTTACCTAACTGGACGACCGAATTGTTTCGCGTCACTGGACGAGTGCATGGCCGTCATCCTGCCGTCTATAAATTGGAAGACATGAACGGAGAAGTACTCAAAGGAACGTTTTATTTGCCCGAGTTACAACGTGTCACCAAAAAAGAAGACGACGTGTACGACATCGAAAGCATTCTCGAACGCAGAACCCGTAAAGTGGGCAAACGACGTGTCAAAGAAGTCAAAGTACGTTGGAAAGGATATCCACCCAGTTTCGATTCTTGGATCGACGCTTCGCAAGTCATCGACTATAAAAAGAAGAAGTGACCATCATGCCCTTTCACACATCAGACGCAGCTACGTCGACCAGTCCTTCTTCCCCTAGTTCTTCTGTGCAAGATTTACAAAAACAACCCTTGTGGGTGTGGTGTGGAGAACGTGTGCCTAAAACGCAAATCGTCTTTTTCTGCCAAATCTTCGTGGTGTATTGTGTCATCGGGGCAGCCATCGCCAATTTGAGTTTGCAACAAGGAGACAAACAATTGTGGACCATTTTATTGAGCAGTTGCATCGGTTACCTACTTCCCAATCCCTCCCTGAAATTCTCCTCGAACGGGAACGTTGTGTCCAGTGCCAGTGTCAGTGCCAGTCACCACTCCAACCACAACCAGAACCCCATTTTGGGCGGAGACACGCCTCTGACATCCACTAACCCCTCGGACAGCCACAGAACTCTGGAATTATGAGTCACCAAAACCAATTTTACTTAACCTTACCCAGTGACAGTTCCATGGAGGTGTTTCCCAACAACAAGTTGTGCTGTTACACAGCCAAATTACCTCAGGCCATCCCCTTAGATCACGAAGCCCATTGGGAAGTGGCTTTGGTAGAAATAATTCACCCAACCCAAGTCTTCAATGTCATTGACAATCAAAGTAAATTTACGGTGGAAGTTTATGACGAACAATTGCAAAAGTGGATGAATGAGAATAACAAATATCCCCATAAAACAAAAAACAAAGTCAATCCAAATTGGATGGACTATGAGTTGTTCATTCCCTCGGACTATTATTTTAGTGGTCAACATTTGGTCAGCGCCATAGCCTCCAAGTTAAATGGTGTGTTTGGGGAAGCTTTTAAGACTTTCAAGTCCAAAGCTGTCACCCTGGAATACCACAAAATAGCTCGTCGCTTCCTGATGAAATTTCCTGAGGAAAAGATCATGGGTTTCTATTTTTGTGATGAATTGTTTGACATGTTGGGTGGTGACGTAAAGATGAGGAAGAAAGTAGAACATACACTAAAACAAAAAACCGTCATTTACAGCAACGAGTCTTTTGGCCAGTATTTTCGTGCCCCGGTAGAACTGAACCAAGGACTGAATTTGATCTTTGTGTATTCCGATGTGGTGGAATACAACGTGGTGGGACACACCTCCGTGCCGTTACTGCGTGTCATTCCTTTCAAAGTGAACTCTGCCACGATCGCTGACGAGGAAGGTGGAAACACTTACCACGTTCACCGCGAATTTGTCCATCCTCACTATTTGCCCGTCAGCAAGTCGTATTTGGACACGGTCAACATTACTATAAAAGGAGATTTGGGACAAGATATTCCATTCACCAAAGGAAAAGTCACGGTGAAACTCCATTTTCGAAAACGGTTCTCTCACGACTCGTAAGTAAGTAAGTCATGTATCCAGTGTACCGAGGGGTTGCTCGACAGCGAGGACACGGTTTAGGAGACATGTTAAAATCGGCCTTTCGTTCGGTGGCTCCAGTCTTGAAACCGATGGTGACACGAGGATTGCACGCCTTGAAAGATGCGGCACTGACACAAGGCAAAGAATTTCTCCAAAATGTCATCATCGACAAACAAAACCCTAAAGAAGCCTTCATGAGGGCAGGCAAAAATGTCTTGCTGCAAACGGGCAAAGACATTTTAGGCCGACGAGACACACCTATAAATGCCCTGCACGCTACCGAGTCAAGCATTCAGCAAGGACAAGGCAGAAAGAGACGACGAAGAAGAAAACACCCTTTCACCAGACTTCAAGCGAGAAAGGCCAAAAAAAGAAGAACCGTTCGAGACTTAGACGTTTTCGATTATTGAGACACAGCAACAACAAAAAATGATGCACCGAGAGTCTTGCGCCTGTTCCAAGACGGAACTGGATCTGTTTGCCATGCCCCCCACCATGATGACGATGCAAGAATCCCAATGGGTGGAATTTCATCCCGTCTCCTCATTGACAGCCTCAGCTCCCATCGAGTTTGAAATCAAAGGACAGCCCGAAGATTACATGGATCTGAATAGCAGTTACTTGTACTTGAAAGTCCAAGTTCTAGATCAGGATAATGGTGGAGTAGATGCCGCTGAGATTATAGCTCCCGTCAACAATTTCATGCATTCCTTGTTCAGCTCAGTGGACTTGTACTTGAATAACAAACTGGTTAGCAGCAGCATGGATACTTACCCTTACCGTGCCTACCTGGAAAATCTCTTGACGTACGGACCAGATGCCAAGACAAGTCATCTCAATGCCTGTGTGCTGTGGGCAGATGACGAAACGGGCAAGTTTAAGATAGCTGACGCAGAAGACAATGACGGCTTTGTGGCAAGACGAAACAGAATCACAGGCAAAAAGAGTTTAGAACTGATGGATCGTTTGCATTTGGACATGTGGTTGCAAGAGAAATATTTGCTGAACGGGGTCAATGTGCGCCTGAGACTGAATCGTAGCAGTGCCGCTTTCCATTTGTTGGCTAATGCTGATGCTACTAAGACTGGCAGTCCTAAAAGCCAAATCGAAGTGGCCAGACTCTACGTACGACGCGTGGAAGTGTTACCTAAAGTGGGAAATGACATCAGTCAGACGTTGAGCAGAACGACCGCCAAGTATCCCATACGACGTGTGGAAGTGAAAACGTTCACCATTTCTACTGGACTGAAATCCATAACCGAAGATCATCTGTTCCAAGGACAGTTACCCAAACGTTTGATCCTTGGTATGGTCTCGAATGCAGCCTTCAACGGAGCCTTCGCTGAAAATCCTTTCAACTTTCATCACTTCAACGTAAAGAAAATCGAAGTCAGTCGTGATGGCAAGACCTTGTGTACCCGACCTTTCGAACCTAGCTTTGAGCCCCCAAACATAAATTACTTGAGATCGTACTTGTCCCTGTACGAAGCCACCGGCCAGTTAGGAACCAACACCAGTCACGGCATTGATTACGATGAATATGCAGGAGGCTATGCTTTGTGGGGTTTTGATTTCACTCCAGACCAAGGCAGCGACGAAGGACATTTCCACCCTATAAAATCCGGCCAGATTCGTGTGGAACTTCAGTTTGCAGAAGAACTGAAACAGACAGTGAACGTCATCCTGTATGCAGAATTCGATAATACCATAGAAATCAACAGTTTGAGAGAAGTCATTCTAGATTATTAGAAAGCCATGGAAGACTGTTATCCCTCTTTACCTAGTGGAGAAACTTTGGAGATGGAATGTGAGGAGACCGTGGAAAAAGAAGAATCTCAAGACAAAGACGAAGAAGATATCATGATGAAGTCGAGATGGCCAGAACAAGAAGCCCATTTAGTCTGCTGTTTTGCCAAACACTTGGTCGACAAAATGACAGAATTGATCAAGAAAAATTGCTATGGATGTCAAAACGATCATCCCAGTCAAATTCAACACGATAAATGCCTGATGTTAAGTCAAGAAGAAAAATTGGACGAGTATCTGGACGAAGCTTGGAGTCTCATCTCGAACAAAGACGTGTTGCACCAGTGGTATAAAGACTTGCGTGAACATTCTTGTCCACCATTAACCACACAAGAGATCCATCGCATCGAAGCTCTCCTGAATCAGAGTGAGGAAACAGAACGAATAACCGTTTATTCGTCAGACATTTTCAAGCAAAAAGTCAGGATCGAATTAACAACTTATTATTACCTGTGAAGAAAACAAACACAAAACAATGGATACCTGGGAACTTTATTACCTTTTGAACCACAGTTCGTATACGTCTTCTTGGAATCCTGTCGTCTGTGCTAAAGATGAACTCCCTCATCGCAAACCTAAAGACCATCAAGCTTACGTGATCAACACGGACGACAGTCATCTCCCAGGAACCCACTGGGTAGCCGTCTACTTTCCTCAAGAAGGATGTGTGGAATATTTCGATTCGTATGGATTGCCGCCTTTGGAAGACGATATCATTGACTTTATGAGAAGAAATGCTCAAACCACCCGATTCAATAATGTGAAATTACAAGGCACAGATTCCTTGGTGTGTGGACAGTACTGTGTGTATTTTCTGCATCATCGCAGCCTGGGCTATTCCTTAGAACATTTAGTGACTCATTTCGATCCTCGTTCTTCTGCTAGAAACGATGTGAAAGTAGATCGATGGTTTTGTGACCATTATGCTTATCTTTTGTCTCAAGCTAGGAAACGTAGTGTCCATCAATGGCCTAATGATTTCCAACAGTGGAAATCACAATTTCATTCACAACGTTGTCAGCCCTGTTTAAAGTAGTTAGTAATTGAAGAAAAAAATGTTTGATGTTATAGTGTTGGATTATTGTTAAAAATGTTAGAGTTGTTGTTTAGTGTTAAGTGATTTTTGAATAAAAAATGTTGTGTTTTGAAAAAAATGACTTTGTGGTTTGTTTAGCTATAAGAATGTTGGATTGATGCTCTTTCATTTCTTACTATCCCTCTCATGAACGTTGCGGCTCGAAAACCGTGTGGGGATGTTTTCCTTCACGTCCGCGCTTTCACTTTAAGAACCGGGTTGTTCCCAGTCTAGCCATCCATTGTCGACTCATCCTCCTAAGAAGATGTGCTCCAAACTAGCTAAGCTCAACGAAGCCTACGTGAATTTGCATAGGGTCAGACACAGTCTGATACCGAAGCCAGAAGAAATAGAGAATGTGAGAATGTTAAAAATCACTGAAGACCTGATAGAAGAGCTCTTCAGAGAAGAAATGAACAGGGAGAAAGAAGAATGGACAGAGAAGTACAGACTTCAGAGACAGCAGCAACAGCAGCAACAGCAGCAACAACAGCAACAGCAGCAGCAACCTGAAGCTGACAGAGGCTTTGTAGATTGTCGTATCGACACCAAAGAATTCTTCTTCTCTTTCCGAAGAAGCAGACCTATCGCCAGAAAGTCTATCCTCAGAGGACATCGCATTCTTAGAAACTAAAAAAGAATGCCATAGAAAAAAAAAAACAGCCCTTTTCAGGGCTACCCAATACTCTAGAAAAGAAATAACGATCCATTTGCCAATGTGTGTAGGTAGAGTAGTGTGAAAATAAACACTAACTCTTTCTTAAAAAATGTGAGGGTATGTGTTTGTGTGATTGTGTTTGTAAGTGATAAAGTAGGTTGGTGTGGATAATAGATTAAAATGATGTTTGGTTTTTTGGGCTGTTAGAGGTATATATTTTAGGTTAGATTGGATTGCTTTGCGTATGTGGATAGTCAATTGAAGTGATTCATAAAAATTTTACAATAGTGATGGGTAGCATAAAAAGTGAGTGAGTGTTTCTTTTAGGTCCGCGCGTTGTTGATGTTTTTTGGTCATGATCTAGGTAAGATGAATTTTATGTTTTTAGGGGGATGTTTTCCTTCACGTCCGCGCTTTCAGTATAAATTGAAACTCGTTCGGCAGTCCAGCTACCCTTGTTGATTGATCAACACAGCCAGAAGAATGAATAGCAGAATAGTGAAACTGTTAGAACTCCAGATGCACCTGGAATATGCCAGGCGCATAGTAAACGAACTATCAGCGGAGGCTATCGTAGAAGAAGCAAGAATACAGAAGGAAGAAGAGGAGAGAAGACAGAGGGAAGAGGAGGAAAAGAAAAGAGAAGAGAGGATGTCGTTTAATATTCCTGAAACAGAGGATTGGGGTGCTGAAGCGAATCATCCTCCCTCTGCGCTCCCCAAAAGAAAGGTGAAAGAAGACTGGGGAAGAAGATGCGTGTGCGGCGCCAGGCCAGGAAGGTGCAACCATTAGATAGGTGCATCAGGAGTTCAAAAAAACAGCCCTTTTCAGGGCTACCCAATACTCTAGAAAAGAAATAACTATTAATTTGCCAATGTGTGTAGGTAGAGTAATGTGAAGATAAACACTAACTCTTTATTAATAGTGGAAGTGTATGTGTTTGTGTGTTTGTAAGAGCTCAGGTATGTTTGTGTGAATAGTAGATTATGGGTTTCTTAGCAAATGTGGAGAGTATAGTTAGGGTTATATTATATGAAATGAGAAAGTAGGGGATGTTTTCCTTCACGTCCGCGCGATGTTTGGTCATCATCTAGGTAAGATCCATTTTATGTTTTAGGGGGATGTTTTCCTTCACGTACGCGCTTTTCGTATAAGAACCCACAGTATTCGTCGTTCAAACCATTCTGCAAAGAATAAAAAAGAAGATGGCGTCAAACCAAATGGACAAATTACAAACCTTGCAAGACGTTTTAGACAACTTAGGAATAATGGAACAGATGCTAATAAGACTCGTTGAAGACCATTATTCCTATAGTCCCCATCGTGTAAAGATGGAAATTAACAATTTAAGGAAAGCAAAGGACAAGATTAGTGGTGTCATGAAATAGATCAAGGAGGAGAAGGAGGATGAAGAGGAAAAGATAAGAATAAGAACATGGAACGAAAAAATTGAAAAAGAAGAGGAAAATGAGAAGAGGAAGAAAAAAGAAGAGGAGGAAGAGAAGAAAGAAGAGAAGGAGAAAAAAAAGAAGAGAAAGAGTGTTGGAGATAAAATAAGAAGTTGGTGGAGGAAAAGAAGAAATTAGAAGAAGAAAACCCAAAGGCCCTTTTCAGGGCCAGCCATATTTCTCGAAAAGAGATAGCCTTTCCATTGCCTACCCCTTTTTTAAAAAATTTTTTTTTTTAAAAAAAAAAAAATCCCATGTTAAATTCCCCTTGTCCGTAGAGTGGTCCACGATTTATTGCCATGTTAAATTCCCTTGTCCGTAAAGTGGCCCACGATTTTTCACCATGTTAATTTTCCATTGTCCGTAAAGTGGCCCAGGGGTGTTTTTAATGCTAATTCCCATTGTCCGTAAAGTGGCCCCCTTCACTACTAACGTTTCGGGCTTAAACTCATTTTAATGTTTATTCATTTAAACCTAAAAAGATCCCAACCAGAATGCAAGTCGATATTACATACGTGATGTATTTGCGTGATAATGGACGATTCGGTGATTTGAAAACGGCCATATAATACAATTAATTCTACTACATGTTCTCTACATTTGTTTCTCATTATTGACCTTTCCACTGTGTGATAATCAATACAAATCATATGTTAATCTAAAATACCTTCAAGGATGTCTTTATGGTGAAGTTCTTGTCACAGGTTGACCGGCTCTTGTTTGAGATGCTAGACTGTAAACAGAACACATATTTCGCTTCCGTATCATCACCAAAGCCTTATTTGCTCCTTGTGCACTGTCGCCGAAATACACATGGACAACCACATCCTGATCTCATATTCTCAAGGGTAAACAATTACCTTTAAATTCATACCAAAAATGCATAAATAAAACTCTTCTATCACCACAAAATGAGAGAGGAAACAATGTTCCAAAAATAGACTAGAACTAACATTCATGGGAACTGAATTTTTTTTTTGTGCCAATTTTATTCAAACTTTTATATTTGCATGCCACACTAATTTCAACTTTTCTACATGAAGTCTTTTTGAATTTCCTTGCAAACAAGACATGTGACACCTGCCAGAAAATGTGCAGTGCTGGTGTTCCACAGGGTGCAAGTTTTGGTCCAAGTGCCCTTGAGAAATCAAAACTAAATGTGCTATATCTTCTTAATTATAGGAATGTTTCAATGGAATAAAAACCTAATTGTAATTCAAGATAATGCCTCTCTGAAAGTATGTTTGAAGTTTAAAAATATTGATAAATTAAATTTTAATGGAAATTTAAATAAACATTTGAATTTTAAAAACTAAATTTTATTGAAAACTTAATATTTTAAACAAGTTTTAAAACTCATTCTGACCAATTTTAGTTTGGGTCTGTTCAAGTGATAAAATGTTTCCCATGGGTAGTGAAGCGACATAGCTCATAGTGATTTTGGCAGCGAACCGCAATATACCTGTCCATATGCATATAGGTGTACACACTAAAGCAACATGACAGGTGCCATGTTCCACATTAATTGTGTCAGGTACTTAGGCAGTTGTTTTGTATAACTAATAGTGCACTCAGATTTAAAATTCTGATGGGACCACTACCATGTTTAATACCAAAAATGCATTCAATTTCAATGTCGATAACTACAAAAGGCGACATTGAGATAGGAAAATACAGTCTCTAGGGAGGCTATACCTTACTGAAAAATGGTGCAAATCTCTCATGAAGACTTAAACCATGTCGTTGAGGTGCTATACATCAGTGTGGTGATATGAGCTAATATTGGTCACTTATAGCAATACACTGTACATGTTTTCACCACTGGGCTAATGGAGAGCCTCCAAGCTGATCAAACTCTAACACTTTGGTCCAGATACCAGGCTAGAACTGAACAGATATAACATGTTTCACTTAATTCTTGAAAACATTAAATGTAGGTAAATTAAGTTAAAATGTGTTAGATATGGTGATTTAAAAAAAAAAACAAGAGTAAGGATGCAAGCATGGGAAAAATTTTAAACTTGACAGAGTGACATTCAGAAATGTGAAGCGATGGTTACGTATTAAAGTGATAAATTCATCCTAAAATATATAAGGTTTCTAGAAGCATATTTCGTCATTTACAGGTTAAATAACTCAGCAGGTAGACAATGTATCATAAAGTTAAAGGCAATGTTGGGGCTGTAAGGTTTGAACAGGAAAGTCAAGCGACAATGTACTAAATTAAAATATATTAGTTTAAGCAATCTTATTCACGAGGGAAATATCAGTTTTATATATTGCAGGTGAATACAGCCAAATGTGGCCACAAAGATCAACTATAGGTACCAATAAATCCTATATCAACTAAATGTGAAATTCTGATACCCAAAACCTGGAAACAAAGATGGAAATTTGCATATACTGGACATAGACAATGTACTTGTTAAGAACAAATGTGCAAACTTAATTCAAATGATCCGTTTGAACATTTATAGTGTACTTTTAAGAGTGTTGTTTACCAACTCTTAAGCTCAATGATTCAATGGAATCAGATATCAGCTGATGCTACAATACCGCACTCCCAAACATTCTAAAATATATGGATATTTGTTCGTGTGGGATATGTAACAATGTAAAGATCAGTTGCACAAAGTTAAATTCAAATAATCTGTTTGAATATGTCTTATGTAATCTTTAGAGTATCAGTTAACAAATAGTATAATAAAACAAGATGGATCATTCGAATACGCATAACATCATATAGGCCACAATGCCGCACTACACCAATCAATATCTTAACCAAACTGAACAATAAAATGAAATGCATTTTGTGTTCAACTTAATCATTTTGCTGTTTTCTTACAGCCAAGGGTAAACACGCCTGGAGAAAGTATATTGTATCCCTTTGACCTGTATTTCATTCTTGGACAGTATAAAATGATTTAGTACAGAACTTGAGTAGGTTCTAGTATAAAGTTGTCATCACTGTCCTCTCACTAAATACCTTATAACTATGTTTATAAACAATTACTGAAGCTATACAAGCAGATGTGTGTTACTCAGGAAGTGACCCCATCATGAACACAAAAATTAATTGCTTGGACACGTAATAAATAGTCTGAATGGCCAATACAAATTATAATTTTGTCTTCGTATATTTTAAATGAAGGTCTCATTTTGACTAACAAAGATAATTTCTCTGACAAAATTTGACAAATATCCAACATTGCAGCTTGTATATGGTTTAGGAATATATACATGCTGATTTCAATTAATATCATTCCCCAAAAATATTATATATGTGCATTTTGGGGGGAAACGTTTTAAATTTTGTTTTTAAAATTTCATAAAAATTTTTAAAATAAAAATTAGCTTTCTATTTTTAATTTCATTTTTATATTTTCAAAGTCAATATACACAACATATTCAAATTTAGTCTGTCTATCGTTAATAATAAAGACTGTATACTTTACTCAAAGAAAGCACTGACAGACCATAGAACACAATTAATTTTACTACACGTTTTCTACATTTGTTTCTCAGATCATCACCAAGGCCTTATTACTCAATGTGCACTTTCGCCGAAATACACACGGACAAACACACCATGAGCTTATATTCTCAAGAATAAACAATTACCTTTAAATCCCTACCAAATATGCTTAAATAAAACTTTTCTATCACCACCAAAATGAGAGAGGAAACAATGTTCCATAAACAGACTAGAACTACATGGGGTACTGAACTGTGACCTGATTCCACTTGGATTCACTGTGTTCGTCACCTATTAATACAACAATAAATATCATTCAGTGCATAATGTGAAAGTCTTAACCAACCATGCACTTTTGAGGCTCCTGCATTCTTCGGTCCCACTGCATGGTTTCATATGGATACTCTCAGGTTTTTAAGTTAAAAGGCATGATCTTAATAAGAATGATCCTGGTGTTTATAAATTCACACAGACACTAAATGTGGAATTTGCTTCACATTTGCTTTGAGTCAGGCTAGAAAATGGATTGCTTTGTTTGATGACTCTTTCGCATGAGGATTAAGCATGGAGTAATCCTACCAAAAGAAACAACCCGCTGAAGCCACACCACAAATTAAAGTTGAAAATGGAAACCGTTTAATAATCAACAGTTTCCTCAATCTCAAGTTACATAAAGAAATCTTTCCAGTTATTTGTAATGTGTTTAGCGTCATTTCACTCTGCATCAGACTGCATGAGTTTCCGCAACACCCCGTACCACTAACACTGTAAAAGGGTCAGTTCTAATGCATTTCGTCCTCAAACAATTCATCCCAGCAGCAGAGAGGGTGAACAGACCATAGAATTCCGACAAAACAAATAAAACAAACAAATAAATCATCTCGTAGAAAGGTCCAGATTTTACAAATGAACTTTCCTTGAGATGTTTATTTTTGCAATGACCGATTGTACTAATAAAACCTCAGTTCGAAATAGTATCTGAAAAAATAAAGTACTCTACGTGTTTATTTATTTCTTGTTTATTTTTTTGACGACTAACGTTGGTAGGTACCCTCTCTGCTGCTCCTCTTCTGCTGATATTAATTAAATTATTATGTTATAATAAAATGATACATCCAGAATCTCATACTGCAAGAACAGCACGAGAACGATTAGAAACAATTAAAAAATTTCTTCCTGTCAGAGACTCATTTAGAAAAAATCTGCAAGCGCAGCAAGAATCAAAAGTTGAGTACGAAGAAGACACTAAAAAACTATTTAAACCCGTCACTGCAGCTACTAAGAAAGCTGCAGCGGCTGTTGAAAAAACTATATGGGGAGATATTGCGGAGGAGGATGAGAAGAGGAAAAAGGGTATTTTTCCGGTATTAGAACAAACTGCGGCGCAGGCTGAAAAAATAGCAAGAAGAACTAAACAGACAAAGAAGATTTTACGAGACCTTCCAACTGACATAGCTGCAGCTCAACCTCCACCTGTTGATGAGGAAATACTTGAAGGTATTGAAGAACTTCGTACTGAAGTCGCCGATGTGAGAAAAAAAACTTGCATCTAAATCCAAACCAGCAGGAGAAAACGTAGAATTAATTGCAAAATTTAACGAAGGAGTTGTTGAGGAAATTAGAAAAACTGAAAGAGAGAGATTACCTGAAGCAATATTAAATAGTATATCTAATAAATCTAGTATTTTAAAACCCCGTTATGAAAAAATAAATGATGATAATTTCATTAAATGGATATATCGCGTATATTACAACAAAAAACAAGCTAGAGGTTCAGAATACGAAAGACTTAAAGAAGAAGTAAAAAGACTTTATAGAGAGAGACGGGAACAACTAGAACAAGAAGAATCCTCCCAGTATCAGCTTCCTCCACCTCTGCGACAAATAGAACAACAACAATCTTCTTCGCCGCAGCAAAGGTTGATGTTGGAAATTAAAAAGGCTAAAGAGTCACTTAAATCACCCTCCTCGAAGAAAATTCCTGCACCGAAAATGACATTTACACCGACAGGTTCACCACATGGATTTCGAGAAGGTTCACCCCCGGACACCACTGAAGTACCTACTCCGGTAATGCAACCACCACCTCAAGATGAACCTAAAACAGGATCTGGTTTATGTCCTGATAATATCATCAATGACGTATCACGGTTAGAAGTTCTCATAGGAGGAAAACGTGCTGGAAATAATTCACCAGAAATAACCAATGAAGCAGCTGATATTTGTCGGCGACTATTTCAAGGTGGTATCATGGATATCGGCGTTTACCGAGAACTTATTGATGAGCTCGTTGATGACTAGTTGTTAGATAAATGGTAAATAAAATAAGATGATTGTGCATGATAATCATCGTAAACCCACACAGGTTAGAGCGGTAAACTCACGATTACCAATCTATAGTGTTATTTACGGAAATGGACTTGGTGATGTCATTCGAGGATTATTCACGAGGATAGCTCCAAAAGTAGCACCTGTAGCAAAACAATTATCGATGAAGGCTATTGATATTGTTCGTGATAAAGCTCCTGGTGCAATTGTCAATGTTGCTGGTAAGGCGTTCTCGGCGATCAAAGAAAGACTAGCACGATTATTGCGACGAAAACAACAACCACCGGTGAAACTGGCAAGTACTGAGGTGATGCCCTCAGACGTAAGTAAAATAATAAATCAGGCTGCAAATCAAAAACTAGCGGCGATATCTGAAGAAGCAGAAAAAAATATAACAGCAAATTTAATAGCAGGAAGCGGTCTTCGTCGACGATGATCATCATTTGGAAAAATGGTAACTATAATAAAAATGTTCAGGCGCGAATCAGACCCAGCATTTGATATGGAGGCACCTGTCCTTAAGTACGAGTCAGTACGTGATTATCAATTTTATTCTTATGACGCAAGACTACCAAATCAGCGGGGGAGAATCGAATTACAGGTTCATGATACAAGTAGATATTTCTTGCCCGCTGAAGCGTTTATTGAAGTAGAAGGTAGACTTGTAAAGGGGGATGATACGGCATATGGTGCCAATCTGCGTGTTGGTTTTGTCAACAACGGGATTATGGCGTTGTTTGATAGCGCCACATACATGATTGATGGAAAAAATATTGAATCAGTTCAGAAGGATGTTGATGTTGCTACAACAATAATTGGTCTGGCGAGATATTCTGACGACTTTACAAGATCAGCTGGTCCAACAATGATGTTCGCTAAAGATATCACCGACAACGCTAACCATAATCAGTATATCAAGTTATACACGCCGAGGGCTACTGCAGTTGATAATCAGGCAGAAGCTGCCAACCCAGACCGTGAAGGTAGACCAGCTGCTGAATTTGAAATCATAAAAGATATTGCCCCGACTTACAACTTAGGGTTTGCAGCACGCCGATCAGCGCTGTCGGGAAATAATAGAAATTTTTCGTGTGCAATTCCATTATCTCACATCTTTGGATTTTGCAGAAATGTTAGAAAGGTCATCTTTGGAGCTAAACACACAATTGTGCTCGTAAGAAAAGGTGATGATAATGATGCAATCTGGCGAGGTGCTGGTGTTGCTGATGCTGGTAAAGTAGATATAACAAAACTTTCATTGTGGATGCCAGTAATGACTCCATCTATTACTGAGGAACAAAAATTACTATCTTTTATGGATCAAGGCGGTAAATCATTGCTATCATGGTTAACAGTAACCACAGATGCTGCTCAAAGCAATATTAATGGTTTATTTACATGGCATATAGCATCACAACAGGGTGTTTCTGCACCACGACATATTTTTATTGCATTGCAAAATATTAACCGGATAAATGATCAAGAACAATCACATATGGTATTTGATAACCTTGGAGTTAGTGAAGTATCCTTACGGATAAATGGACATCAAGAACCATCCGAGGATATATTGTTAAATTATGCACAAAATCATGTAGCGCGCGCATATCATCGTTTAATGTCATTCATGGGACGTGATCAAAATATAGATACTGGTTTGCAAATATCACAACTAGATTTTACAGGTCTATATCCGATTTATTATTTTTCATTAGAACATCTTGATTTATCCAAACGATCTGTTGTTGATATACACTTTCGACCTCATGTTACTAACCCACCAGCTGGTGGTGCCTTTTACAGAGCGATCGCGGTCATACTTAGCGACAAGGCCATGTTACTTGAAGGTGGCAGTGGTCGAATGAGGGTCGTTGATGCACCGGTGGAAAATCTTTAATCGTGTTATTTAGAAAAATATATTTTATATAAAAATGTCGTATGGTCATGTTAATGTTACTCTGACCCCGGGTCAGGTAAAAAAGCTTCAATCAAAAACCGCCAACAAATGCGGAACTAAAATATCACTAAAACGAGATCAGATTAGTGGTGGTCCAAACAAATTATCGTTGACAAATAATCAGATTAAACATTTCAATAAAGCCCTAGAATCAAAAACTGGAGTTCAATTCCATCTCTCCCCGAGCGCCATCAAAGACATGGTTAAAACGGGTGGTATATTCCCATTTCTTGCGGCCATTCCGGCATTACTAGCTGCGGCTGCTCCAGCCTTAGCAAAAGCGGCCGCGTTAGGTGCTGCTGGAGGTGTTGCTGGAGCGGCGGGTAAAAAAATTTTCGAAAAAGTTACTGGTGGACGATATAACAAAAAAAAGGGGCGCGGTCTAAGATTACCGGGATCTCGTTGGGGGAGAGGCCTAAGGCTTCCAGGGTCACTTCGTTAGACGCTCCAGCATCAAATTTTGATTTACTTGATGCTGCTAAAAAATTAAAAATATCTGCCTTTAGAGGTGTTTTTATGCGAGATCAATTACCGAAACAACCAAACAAACTTGAAACAGGTATTATTAATCTTGACAAACGTTCCGGACCCGGTACTCATTGGGTATCATACGCGATTGATCCGCGTGGAATTGTTTATTTTGATTCGTACGGGTTAGCTCCACCTGTTGAATTTATCAAGTATGTCGCACCACTTCACGCAACAACCTCTGGTTACAAAGTTTGGTATTCAACGCTACCCACACAAACAATGACAGATCCGCCAATATGCGGCCGTGAAGTAATTAATGTACTCGATGCTATATCAAAATCATCCAAGCCGCCACATAAAGTCGTGCACGATTATACAAGCAACCGATTTGTTGCGCGTAAAGCATTTTAAACAACGGATCTTATTATAATGGTTGATATTTACGGAAGATCTTCTACTAGTAAGAAAATAAAATCCGACGTTGATCTGTCAAAGTATGCGACCAAGGATGACCTCGCTGATATTATGAACCTTGCTGGAGTTGACCCAGATGAAGTTGTTATTTTTCAAGATCGATATGGTAAACTAAAAACCAGCAATATCAAATGGAATGATATAGTCCGGCGAGTACTTGGTGCAGTTACAGATAATATTCCCGTGTTTACTGACGGTGGTAGAATCAGAGATTCAAGTATGTCACTTAAAACCATCAGAGATGAAATTGCAAAAAGTGTTGCTAATCGCGTGAGAAACACCGGTGACACGATGACAGGTGAACTTAGCATGAACGGGAACAAAATAGTAGCTGTAACAGCTCCAAAATCTGACAACGACGTCGCAAACAAACTATACGTCGACGAGGTGGATGGAAAACTATCCACGCTACGGGCCGAGTATGACGTTCACACGGGCGTGTTTACAAGGCTTCGAAGAAATTTTCAGAAAACCAATGATGCCATAAATAAGTTCTTTGGAACTCCTTCCGTCATTGACATGAAACTCGTTGATATCAAAAGTAACCTAGACACGATCAAACGAACACAACTAGACATCGTAGCGGGAATTCCTGAGATTATCAATAAAACCAATCTGATTAAAATTCCAGCTGAAATAACTCCCGGGCATATCACAAACATCGTATGCACGGTATCATCGGGATTTGCAACATGGTCAAAACAAAATAATACCATCAAATATACCGCAACAGTCACTGGCGTGTACAGGTTGTCCGTGTTCAGTGCTGCAAAATTTGAAATATTTACAACGTTTCCATGGCGTCATTCCACAGACAGGTTTTCCGGGGTTGTATCTGTTATATTAAATATCGGAGCCGAGGAAATATTTATTCTGGAAGCAGCTGATAGGACATTAACCGCAACATCTTACTGGTGGTGTTTGGAATTTGTAGCTGAAGCACATCAATTGGTTACTGTATAAAAATATATATGGACGGTGCACAATACAGATACAATCAAGCGCGTGAATGGCAGGCTGCGCTAAAAGATCAAGTCGATCAATATACAGTAAAAGTAAAAAAATATCGACGACGATTGGTTATCGTTGATGTGATTGTTTATTCAGTATCCGCTGTTGTTGCTGGAACCGGTGTAATATTATCAGCGTTGACAACGATGGCACCAGTAGCTGTAACTATCTGTATTTCAGCAGCAACAACTATTGCAGGTGTGCTTGGTATCATCACAAAAAAAATATGTACTTGTACGAACGAAAAATTATCCGATTACACAATAAAATTACACACAGCGACGGTAGCATACTCGAAATTATCCTCGTTGTTATCAGCGAGTCTCAGTGATGGAATTATATCTGATTTCGAATTTTCAATGATAACCAAAATATACGATGAAGGTATCGGTATTAAAGATACAAGTATCAATAATGACAGAATTACTCCAGCAGATCGTGACCAACACAACTCCGCCAAAGATAACGATGATCTCGGTAAGTTCAATTAATCCTGAATTTAGTGTTAATTTTCCTACTGCAATTCCGATAAAAGAAATAGCACTAGCACAATTACGGGTATATTACAGCTGGCCAAATATCAGATCAAAATCATTTAATGGTACACCAGCAAATAATTCGCTCGTATTTGCCAGTAAAAATAAACCCGATGGAACACCTGACTGGGTTGTTGTTGGAATACCAACCGGCAGTTACGAGATTGAAGAGATCAGTGAGGAATTTGCGCGTAGAATAAAATCAATAACAGGAAAAGAATCAAAAATATCAATAAACGTTCATGAGCCGACGTTGTCCTCGACGATTGAAATAAACTCGCCTGATTATGCCGTTGATATTTATCAATCTTCAATCAGATCAGTGCTAGGATGGCCTGAAATTCCCCCGGTGCATGAAGGATCACCAGAACCAACGAGGGGTGATTTTATCACGGATGAAGCTAGGTTTATAACAACTCCAGAATATAGAGAAAAATATCCATGGAATAGAGCCGGTGATGCGTATCGGGTTTATAATTTCAGTGATGATATAACCTACTTAAATGTTTTTAGACTGTATACTAATCCCATTAATTTTGAGATGAATCAATCAATCGGCAAAATACAAAATCTGTTTTCATCGTTATCGCAACATTATTCTGAGGATATAAAACAACAAATTATTGAGTCAATACAGCATCTAAATCAAGTAAGATCAGATCTTAATTATATTAATGATGTTTTTTCTGAAGTAGCATCTAAACATGCTCTTTCCCCCCCCCCCCGTCCTAGAAGACCATTTCTTGATCATTATGCAATATCAGAAAAAGAGTATTCAGAGGGGATGAGAAGTATCGAATTTATATTTCCAAAATATGAAAAGGATGAAATAGACAGAATTATCAACGAAAACTTCCCTAAAATACTCGATGCGTGGAAAAAACTAGCACCACCTCCAACTGTTCTCAGATATGATAATGATCCACACGGCGGCGGAAGACACGTATCCCCGCGGATCGTTAATATAACACCGACGGTCGCGGTCAATCTGGTTTGTGACGTAATCGATGGCAGCTATCAAATAGATCTCGGAAGATCAAATCAGGCTCAACAAGGATACATCCTATACACGTTCACACCACAAGTTCCCCCTGGAAATTTAATCGTGCAAGAACCAACTAATCCCGTGTATTTGCGGTGTCACAATAATATGTTAACACGAATCAATTTTAAACTCACAGACCACCTTAATCGCTTGATTGACATACGTGAAGAAGAGCTTGTAATAAATCTGTATGTAAAGTCGTAAGGACTTTTGTCGTAGATCTTCATGTGGAGGAGGGTTTTACACGCGAGGATTTCTTAACAGTTAGAAGAACATTTGTAACAGAGATCAGACTCAAATTCGATCAACTTAAAAAAATATTTTATTATTACTGGCACAAATTTGTGTTTGGTACAAATTAATCGGCCCAGGCAACTAAAAAAGCTAGTCGATGAAAGTAAAATTAAAATTTCTATCACAAAAAAATAATATTTATTAATTTTCCTGATTTTTACTGAAATTGTACAAATTACTTGATTTTGACTACCAACTACCCCCTCAGAAACATAAAAATGCACGAACTACTTGATTTTGACTACCAACTACCCCCTCAGAAACATAAAAATGCACGAACTACTTGATTTTGACTACCAACTACCCCGTCAAAATCAAGAAAGTTCTAACCTTGTCAAAATGTTCCTAATAAATTTTATTTATTATAAATTAATTTTATTTATTAATAATATTATTTTTACTGAGATTTTTATTTTTTTTTACTAAAATACAACGAAATTGCTCAATTTTCCTGATTTTGACTACCAACTACCCCGTCAGAAATCAAGTAGTTCGTGCATTTTTCTTTGATTTTGACTACCAACTACCCCGTCAGAATCAAGTAGTTCGTGCATTTTTCTTGATTTTAGTAAAAAAAAAAATTAATTCAGTAAATAAATAAATTAATTCAGAAATTAAGAAATTTGTACAAATTTGTTAAATTTCAGTAAAAAAAACAAATTACTAACCCATCAAATTCAGAAATAATATTTCTGATCAAAGATCTCAGTCATCTTCGGAATTACTACTTTGGATCGTTTCACCAGTAACGAAGTTACCTTGGATCGTTTCACCAGTAACGAAGTTACCTTGGATCGTTTCACCAGTAACGAAGTTACTCTCTGACATTATTTTTCTTAATAGTCTTATGCGAGTACTAATCGTTTTCTTTGCCTCATACTCGTGGGATAATAACGACTTAATTCTTTCTACGGCGGTAGAAAGAGGAACGAACTCCTTCACATGATCATCTTCTACGGTAGCTAGCGACTGAAACATTGCCGATTGAATCCGTTTCATGAGCCTGTATTCAGATGATAGTGTGTGTGTCCCCATGGTTTTACGTTCTTGTAAAATCTCAAAATCGGAAACTATTTTTTCAGGATTAAGTTCATCAGATATATTAATTCCATCTTTTTTTAATTTTTTAATAGCGACAATTACATCATTGATATTTTCATGGTTCATTATATAATATATAAATCTTTAAAATAAAAAAAATATCCCAGAACACCTATCGAGTGTATTAGCGAGTTCGTCGGGATGTTTCAGGGACAGCACAACCAAGAACTCGTAGCTTGCCACCGCAATCTACCAAGTTCATTAGGCAAATATTCCCTCTACGAGAGCCCCTAACCCGCCAAACAACGGTCTAGAGGCCCAAGAGGGAGGACGGCACAGTCCTCATTAAACTCGTAGCTTGCCACCGCAATCTACCAAGTTTAGAGGATATACACATAACATATAACTAAGGACAGCACAGTCCTCATTAAACTCGTAGCTTGCCACCGCAATCTACCAAGCTTAGAGGATATACATATAACATATATACAATGAATGAAGAGCCCCTATCGAGTGTATTAGCGAGCTCAGATTATGAATGAAACGGCACTAACTAAGGACAGCACAAGGACAGCACAGTCCTCATTAAACTCGTAGCTTGCCACCGCAATCTACCAAGTTTATCGGACATACATATAACATATATACAATGAAATGGTTATATACAATGAAATGGTTATATACAATGAATGAAGAGCCCCTATCGAGTGTATTAGCGAGCTCAGATTATGAATGAAACGGCACTAACTAAGGACAGCACAAACATGTACGCTCAGCAAAATCACACCCACAATAATTAATCCAGTGGGTGATACGAAAATATGTATCAACCACAAGTCAATATTGTGGTTGTGAATTTGCTGAGCGGGGGGGTTCTTGCGGTTCCCCCCACTATTATAAAAATCGCAATTATGCGCACCACCGACAAATTGTCAGCCATGGGGGTTTGATCCTTGACCGCGAGCGCCACAGTCCAATACCATACTGATCGAGCTATCAAACATTGTTACGAACATATGCTTTGGAAGTTAATATATAGCTAAGGAACCAATATTTACACTAAACAGCGGTTTCTGAATAATAACAGTTTCTGTATTTATAACAGTTTCTGAATAATAACAGTTTCTGTATTTATAACAGTTTCTGAATAATAGTTTCTGTATTTGTAGCGGGTTCCTAAGTAGACTGAGAATCAATAATAACAGTTTCTGAATAATAGTTTCTGTATTTGTAGCGGGTTTCCCAAGTAGACTGAAAATCAATAATACAGTGGCATTAATGCACAACTGCAGGTCGATTACAATGAGCAACGGTTTCTGTTTCACACACAGCTTCCTACGGATCAATAAATATTATCATGTGTTGTATGATGGGGAAATATTTAAAAACCATAAATAATACTTATGAGTCAAATGAGTTAGGTTCGTCGGCACTATACGATGTAATTAGTTAAACTGACTAATTACGATCATAAAAAACCAACCATCTACGAAGAAAACTATATATTACAAAGTAATCTCCCCTTATGTAATCAAAAATTCAGTAGTGTATGGAGGACCTACTGTGACATAAATTAAAAAAATTAATTCAATGTGGTGATGATAGTTAATAATGTGGTGATGATAGTTAATAATGTGGTGATGATAGTTAATAATGTGGTGATGATAGTTATTGATACTGAAATGTAATTTTCTGTTTATATTTTTTCGATAAAGCTGTTTTATATATATTTTCTGCCACTCTTTGTACTGATTGCGGGTGAATATCAAAATATTTCGCAGCAGAAGATATTGAACGAAACATAATTTCTTTGCCAGTTTCTATGTTTGAGGAAATTACCGCCCTCTTTCCGATTGTCTTACATCTTCCTGTATTACCGCGTGTATTATTCTCGCTGTGAGAGATAGCTTGTAAATTGGATAAATTATTGTTTTGAGTGTCCCCGTCAATATGATCAATAACAAGACCATCATCGATCAAACCCTTGTGACATTCATACGTAAATCTATGACATAGATAATGTTTCTTTTCCCCCCCGCATGTGAACATTAGATAACCAGCATTAGTAATATAACCAACTTGTTTCTTCAACTTGCAGTGTCTGATGATACCATTAATATTTGATTCATAGTTTGTTATGACAGGATGTGGGACAAATATATTTTGCTCCATTATAATAATATTATATGTTTAAATCATTGTTTGTCTGAAATCTTGATATATAATCCCCCACGGATTTTATAGCGTTTTCACCGCTATTATTTTTTTTGTCATAATATCTTTTGAGCTCTCTGAACCGTTTCCCGCCACACTTTCCACATAATTCTGTCTTTCCTCGCACTCCAATACCACACCGTAGACATGGTATTGGTCCTAGACTTCCTCGTCGTATGTTTTGTGAGTGCATCCAACAAAATTCCTTTCTACAGGATTTGTTGCATCGATTTACTGAGCCGATCATCAACCATCTGCATTGGGACATTGTATATATATATATATATATATATATATATATATATATATATATATATATATATATATATATATATATATATATATATATATATATATATATATATATATATATAATTTTCTTTATTTAAATATTTGTTTTAATTATATGAACGAGTTTGAGAGATTATCCCAAACTAGGCCTGTTAAGTATAAATTCAACCTTGACAGATTATCTTCTGACTTGCCAGTACGAGATCTGGTTGATCCGAAAAATAAAAGTTTGATCTCGAAAATTCACGACGCTAAGAAAGAATTTTACACGGACTGTGCATCTCATACATGGTCAACGTTCAAGATCATACGCAACACTGTCACGGACGCTACAATGAATGACAAGCGAGCGGCAACTATCATTAACTACATCGCTGAATACGAGGGCAATCAAAAATATTTATTCAGAGTAAAATTTATTGTATTAACAGAAACAGGTAGTTGGATTATCCGTGACAAATATGATCCTGTCCTTGGTAATAATAAAACTATCATATTAAGTAAAAATTCCAGACCGGGTCTACTGACAGGTATTGATAAACCGTATTATGAGCGAGCATATCCTGTAACAGCAGTTATTTATGGAATTTATGAGATAAATAAAAAACCTAACGTTGATAAACTAGCGCCGATGAAATTTTCAAGGTTAAATTGTGTGGCCGAACGAGTAATAGAACACTTTACAAACGCGATGCGTGGAAATGGATTAACTGATTTAAGGCGTGAAAAAATAAACTCGTGGGCTGATTCAGTTAAGGATACCGGTGCTACAATAAAAGATGTTGCTGAGTTAGGAAAAATATTAAAATTTCCAATAACTGTGGCGACAATAACGGGAGAAGTACTGTACCAGTCGAAATATAAATCGAAGGGAGCTCCAATAAATATTATCGATCATAACGCGCACGCATGGACTAACGCAGTAACAATATTTCCACGTGATCGAACTGTTAGATTTTACCCCACAGATATGTTTGATTTTATCAACGAAATAAGTAAAACCGATCCTGTATCGGTATGGTTATTTAAAAGTAATGAGGAGGGTGAATTTGATCAGTTTGTCAAACCGAACGGTGAAATATATCGCACAGAATCCCTCCATGACGAGATGAAAAATCTTGCGACGTTTTTACAGTGCAAGCACGCGGAAAATACTGACAAATTACTAACTAATTGTTTTACCGTTCCATCTGTTGCGGCTCATTTCGCCAGAGAACGAAATTCATGGAAACCAACACGATTTGATTTACTCGAGGACGTACGCGCAAGTTGCGTCGAATATGGACATGGCGGATTATGGAATACCAAATACAATTACAACGATGTTATTTCGGTTGATATGGTTGCATGTTATCCAGGAAGTTTTCTGGGATACGGAGATTGTTCTGTGTACTTTGAAAGATTTGGTCACCCTACAAACGAGATGACGCGAGTGGCAATTAATGGACCATTACCTGATTTTGATCTGACTGGATTCGCCTGTATTGAGTCGTTCGAGCTCAACGAAAATCTTCACAAGATTTGTTATGTTTGGTTTGGTAGACATTTTTGTGAAAAACGTTGGGCACCTATAGTTTTGTTGCGATATATGCTAGATTGTGCGATACTGACATCGTTGGTGGTCAGTGAGGCAATTATATCATATCATGCACAGACCAAAGTTTGGTTGCCCATGTCAGATTCTGAAGTTATCAGCGAGTTTAAGGATGATATTCCTAATAAACTCAAAACCGCAAAAGATCTCGGTAGAAAAATTATAGGTAAATTTACTCAAGGTGGTGCATATGATTATAAAAGACATCACGCACGATTAATTCTAGATGATGCCGAGTACGATTTTATAATCGCTGATACAACGGCGAAAAATACATTTGTAAATCGAGAGAGTGTTTATTTATCCGACGGAACAAAATTAGGTACGATCGTTAGTTACATAAATGACGTATCCCCGCAATATACTCATCTAAGATCTTCCATGTTGGCTTATGTTTCTATAAATTTATTATCGATGATTAATAGATTTCCTGAGACCGCAGTCAGAGTCGCAACGGACTCATTTTATATTTCAAGTAAATATTTAGAACCTGTTATGAAATTTACAAGCAATGATGAACGATGGGGTTCGTGGAGAATAAAAAAGGAACTATTACACAATTATACAGAATCAGCAGATGTTCCAATGAGAGATGTTTATCGTGAGGGTAATAAAATATCAGAAATGTCGAAAGCACCATCGTTGAGTGATCCAATAACCAGATATAAGACAGTATATCTCAATGGACCTGGTGGATGCGGCAAAACAACTCGAACGATTAATGTTTTTAGAAATTCAGATATAATCGTGCTGACACCCACACATAGACTTGCACGTGAGATGAAACAGCGGCAAGTACAATCGTGCACGTATCATAGTTTCTTCCGATGGCGCGGAGATACATGGACTCCTGAACGGATGGGAGAAAAATATATACCTAAAATAATTATTTGGGATGAGATATGCACGGTGTCATTGGATACATTAAAAATGTTTCTTGATTGGTTGTTGACGAAAAATACCGCCATAATAATGTGTGGCGATCATAGTCAACCGCCGCCTTTTGTTGGACCATCTCCACATGATTGGTTAAAAAATTTCGTTGATTATTACGAAGAAATAGATGATGATCATAGAGCTCTTGATGCAAATTTGAAGGAGTTTAAAAAATTAATCAGATTACAATCAAACAAAATTCAGTGTGAAATAATACGTGGAGTGATCTCAGAGACATCAATGAGTGATTTTTTGAACTCATGGAGACCCACCGATTTGATCGTAGCAAGTAGAAAAATAATCAGAGACGCTTTACAACAACAGTTATTTCAGCTACATAAAGAACAATATTCAGAATTACCCGTACCGTTGTGTTATAGACCATCAGATACACGAAAACAGAATATTAATGTTGATATTCCAGGACAGACAGAGTCAAGGAAACAGAATCTCGTATTAAATGATATTGTCGCCGTTGATATCAGTGTGGTCGATGATGCATTACGCGCTGACAAATCTCCATGGGTGTTGGGATACGCTATGACGATCCACTCGTCTCAGGGATTAACTATTTCTGATACACGAGTCTGGATTGTAGACGATCGCATCGAGTGGTCAAATTTAGTTTATTTAGCGGTATCGAGGGTCAGAAATATATCTCAATTACGTAGAATTATAATTCCTGAAATCGTTGATAAATTTAACATCATCGATGATGATATAATAAGAAAAAAATTAATCGGATACAAACAATCTGACAAAAAAAATAAACGTGACTTTGATCTTGATGTTGAATTTATTATTAAGTTAAAACAGCAGCAGAACAATCATTGCACCAGTTGTAATTGTATAATGTTATGGCGATATTCGAGTAATGATTCAAGACAATTCACCGTAGATAGAAAAGATAATAGTCGCGGTCATACACGAGAAAATACCATGTTAACCTGTCTTGAGTGTAATCGACGTAGAGGCGCTAGTGCTAGTTAAGTGATCGAAATCACCGAAGTGATCGCGGTGGTAGTTGTGTATCCGCGGCAATTATTTGTAGTTGTTCACGTGTAAATCCACGTTGAGGAGCAGCAGAATCTAATCTGTAGATTGCAGGTCTGGAAACGCCTACATTTCTTCCAGTGGATCTTGTCACGGTAGATATTTTGTGTGTGGTAACACTCCAAATAGGATCAGTTGCTCTCGCGCTACCACCTTCAAGTTCACCAGGCTCATATAAATATCTGACTGTGACATCACCTAATATTTTTTGTTTTCCAGCATCTTTCCGTTGTGTTGGTATATTTTTTTTGTGACCGCGCTAATGGGTTTCATGTTGGTTGTTCGTGTGATCTCATTATTTAATGCAGCTATCACGATTGGTAATCTTGCAACCCATTCGCGAGATCTTTTATCCTGAATAAATTCCCTCGCGTATTGATATCCAAATAACCGTTCAGCAAGTGTTCGATTAAATCGCTCAACAATTGCTTGATCACGGTGAATTGCAGTATGACCTCGTCGTATTTTGGTATTATGTTGTTTCATCAGCGATGATACTGGACCAAGAAATTCCTTACCAGGATCAACCTGTAGTAGCTGTGGCCATCGCAGACCACCTCGTGGTCCACCACCTCGTTGATAAATTCGTTCAAACGCATCGGCTACTTCAGATGATGTTTTCGCTGATAGCGGCTCTGCTTCTTTATATCTACTTGCAACATCAACTACGGTTAGCGCGTACTTGTAAGTTTTTCCACGCACAGTATCATGCGGTAAAAACAGAATATCAGCTTGATGAACTTCATTAGGAACACTGACATCGAAATACGCGTACTGAATTTGTTTAGGACGTGGTAGATAAATTTGCCATATTGCTTGTTTAGATAACCACGTTTTAGCAGTAGAATGTTTAACCGATGCTGCATCAGCAAGTTTACCAATTGCTGCTTTGCCTCTCCAGTATCCTCTCGGTGAATAATAAATTGATTCCATTATTAATTACCAGCCCCAATCGCTAATTTACCTTTCATCGAGGATCTTACTAACCAATTAGCTAATGATTCTCTAATATTTTTATTTTTTATAGAATTTAATGCATGAATTAATTTCACATCTGCAATATGCCTATCTTGTAGATTTTGACTTTTATAAGCTACATCATGAACATGACAAGCTCGATCAATAGCATTTATTGGTTCCTCGCCTGGTTTTGGTTGATCTTGATCATCGAGCCTGATATCGAGTCGAGTACCAGGACCGCAATAATTATATCCTGGTAGATGTTTTTCTCCGCTGTATTTAGCCCATGGAGCACCTGGAAACTTTGACATCAAATTAGCAATATCACCACCGCGCTTATTAGGTAAAAACGAAAATTTCTTTCTACAGCATACAGAACATTTTCCACCGTACGCTATTTTTTTATTTTTTGTTGTAACTGTAGCTAAATCAATAGTTGGAGTTTTAACTCTACAGCGTAAACAATATAAATTCATGTTATAACATATATGGATATAATTGATTTCTCAGCAACTCGGCAACGAGAGCCAGTTAAGCATCATCCTGCGCTACCGAACTCCATCAGAATGATTATCATAGGACCATCTGGATCGGGTAAGACGCAATTATTACTTAATCTGATAATGAGATGGTTGAAATGGGATAAGTTGTATTTAGTAGCACCATCCGTTGATGATCAACGATGTTATGATGTACTTAAAGATTTCAATGAAAACGCGCGATTACTGGATGAGGATAATGATGTTATAGAGTTTATAACCGATATTGATGAAGCACCATCCGTAGATTCCATAGACGGATTTATTAATAATTTAGTTGTATACGACGATGTGATGCTAGATAAACAATCAAATCCAGCCAGAATATTTTCCCGAGGGAGACATAAAAATACAGACGTGATCTATGTTACTCAACGATATACACAAATTCCAAAGGTGATCAGAGACAACTGCAACATTTTAGTTGTGTTTAATGGCGTAGACACACACACGTTGCGAAATATTCATCAAACCTGGTGTGGTGGTGACATGGATATAATTAAATTAAAAAATTTCTTCTCACGAGCGCAAGCTACCCCGCATGGATTTATAACAATAAATTTACATGATCCAAGAACAAGATATCGTGTGGGTATTGATAAAATATTTGGGTAACAGGGGTGATGATAAAATTAAATTGAATTAAACAGATATCATTAATATAATGAACAACTGTGCGTGGCTGCGTCAAGGAACAACAGATAAATGCAACAAAAGGTGCCGTGGAGAATATTGCAAGAAACATAATTATCTTATAAAGAAAAACCCTCATGCTGGTCCGCGAGGTTGTGTTGGATGTAACAACGGCGTTAGAGGATTATATCAGATTTGCAAAAATTGCGGTGGAGATCGATATCGAAGTTTGATGAACTATTACAGAAAAAGAAAGAACATAAATCCAAAAATAGAAAAACCACCATCAGAACTTGAATATTACTTGAAACATAGAACAAATTCCGAAGATTCAGATGAAGATGAAACAGATGAGGAAAAACGACAGCGAGAACGCGTTGAAAAATATTCATCAAACTTGGTATGGTGGTAAATTAATAGCAGCAGAGAGGGTACCTACCAACGTTAGTCGTCAAAAAAATAAACAAGAAATAAATAAACACGTAGAGTACTTTATTTTTTCAGATAATATTTCAAACTGAGGTTTTATTAGTACAATCGGTCATTGCAAAAATAAACATCTCAAGGAAAGTTCATTTGTAAAATCTGGACCTTTCTACGAGATGATTTATTTGTTTGTTTTATTTGTTTTGTCGGAATTCTATGGTCTGTTCACCCTCTCTGCTGCTATCCCAGATAACTCGGTCATTATCAATTTGCCTATGATGATTATTTATTTCTAGGAACATTCGTTCCATTTCTTCTTTTTTTGACAACTAACACTACATTCTCTTGATCATTGCCTGCTTGCGCTGAGAGCTTTGAATAAATATAATCTAATCAGATTACATAGAAATGGTTGTCAATTTCCGCGTAATTAATATTAGTGGTTTGCAAAATTTAACTAAATGCATGCAATGTGGCAGCATATAGTGGTGTCTAGCACTGGGGCATTATGTCCGACCCTGTCACCTTATCGGACGCTCTAACAGTTTTCAGTAATATCACTACGATGTCTGCAATGTGGCAGCATATAGTGATGTCTAGCACTGGTGCATTATGTCCAACCCTATCACATTATCGGATGCTCTAACAGTTTTTAGTAATATGACTACGATGTCTGCAATGTGGCAGCATATAGTGATGTCTAGCTCTTGGGTATTATGTCCAACACTGTCACATTATCGGACGCTCTAACATCTTATGCCATTACAGCGATTTAAAAGTAATAAGAAAAAGAAAGAGGAGGAAGAGGAGATTATTAGTATTAGTATTAATATTATACAAAGATATTGGTTCAGTCAAGAAGTGATTTTCTAAAATTTTATACTTCATAAACTACCTTCCTATCTTCACAGGTAATCTACAAATTTATCTAACGATAACGCAAGGAGATGTCAGTCTTGTACGTTCCTATGCGATGACAAACACTGTGACGCCTGTCTTCACGGACGCTGAAGAATTACGTTGTCCGATTTGTCTTGATGTCTATACAGCACCAAAGACCTTGCCATACATACATACATACATACATACCTTACACGCATAAATACATACCTATATTCATTTAATACCTATCATGGCCTATGTCTATATATCTGTCTCTATGTTTATTTGTCTATTAAGTTATATATTTGCTAAAAGTGTTGGTAAAGCAAAGAAAAACAAAATAGCCTATCCACAGAGCTCGAAAGTAAAAATTTCCTGTCGTACTAGTATTTTTCTTAATTTTAGCAGTCCAATGGATAGTATGGTTTCGATTGTGGGAAGGATAAGTAAATATCCAGCACAACTAGCACATTTCTCAATCTCTTAGACTTTCTAGCTGCAAAAAAAAATTATGATATAATTATAGGCCTGACTTATCTAGATAAAGATAGTTACCTGGGCGGTTATGTGATATTTAACAAGGACGATAACGCAAGGAGATGTCAGTCTTGTACGTTCCTCTGCGATGGCAAACACAGTGACGCCTGTCTTCACGGACGCCCAAACATTACGTTGTCCGATTTGTCTTGATGTCTATACAGCACCAAAGACCTTGCCGTGCCTCCATACCTACTGCCAAACTTGTCTACACAATTACGTTGTGAAGAATGTACCTAAGGGGAAAAAGGGCGCAACTTTCAGCTGCCCGGAGTGCAGAAAGGAAACACCATCCCCACTTCCTGATATTCCGGTGGATAAATGGGCAGAATATTATCCATACAATACTGTGGTGTTATCTGTGTTACCACCGGAAAAAAGGAAAGTAGATAACAGCTGTGGATCGTGTTTGTGTGAAGGAAAATCTGTTAGACCTACAACTTACTGCACGGTATGTAATGACCCCCTTTGCCTTCCATGTGAGAAGATGCATAGGAAAAACAAGGCAACGAGAGACCATGCTGTTGTAAATATACAAAATCTCTTCACTGATTTAAAATTAGCTATTAGCCTGTCAGTGAGTGTCACATGCACTGAGCATGTTGGTAAAGAATACGAATTTTACTGCAAATCCCACAGTTGTATGTGCTGCTCAGAATGTTTCTACAAGAGTCACAGAGGCTGCAATGAGATGTTACAAATAAAGGACCATTCCGAGAGATTAATGAAGGAAAAGGAATCAAATACAGTTGTAGTCCGATTGAAAAATCTCAAGTCCCATTTGGATCAATTTAAGAAACTTAATGCAGAATCGCTCCTAAAGATTAAAGCTGAAATGAATAATATACCCGATGAAATTGAGCAACTCAGGAATAAACTGAACACTTTGCTGGATAATGTTAAAGCAAAACTTTTGGTGGAGAAAAATGCTTTACTGAAAGATGAGTCATTAATGCGAAATGAAGAAAATCAACAATGTGAATCCATCAGCTCTGCGATTACAAATTCCCTTCATCTGTTGGAAACCTCTTTGGCACATGGCAATCCTCTTCAGGCCTTGACCACTCTGCATAAAACTGAGGAACAACTTGTCTATTATGACTCCGCTGTGAAGGAGAAATATTCAGAAGTCAGGCACGTTGACACCAAACTTTGTCTTGATGATCGCCTCCTGTCATTGACCAACAGTAGCGGGACCTCTATAGCTAAAATTGATATTGTTGGAAAGAAGCACAGTCTGAAAATTTCCCATTTGCCCCTCACTATAGAGAAAACAGTAAAAGCAACCGCAGTAGGACATCCTGCATTGCAAAAACAACATAACACTGTAGAAGGACATAAGCAGCCGCTGAAGTGGATCAGATCTAAACCTCTAAAAGACTGCAAACCAGAAAGAATTGGAGAGTTTAAAGCACACTATCAGAACGGAAATAATCCTTCATATACTGGCATAACCTGTCTTCAAGATGATAAAATTATGCTTGTGGATGGCCATAATTGTTCATGTAGACTCTATGACTCGTCATATCAACACCTTGCAGATTACAATCTTTCTTCGTGGCCTTGGGATGTATGTGTAGTGGAGGGATCTCGGGTGGCGGTAACACTTCCTGCAGAGCAGAAGATTCAGCTTTTGACGGTGGACAGATCGATACAGGCGGGCAGGAAAATCAAAACAAGTCTGAACTGTAGTGGTATAGCCGCCCTGTCTAGAGATCAGTTCTTTGTAATTGGCGGTAGGGATAATAAAGTTCTATATTACTGTATTGTATCTATGGATGGATCGGAGAAATCGTTTGCTGAGGTTGGTCCTACAGATTTTTGCGGTCATTTGGCAATGAATAATAGCAGGACACGTGTTTATGTGTCATGCAACCAAGATACAGCTGCAGTGTACGCGTACAGTGTAGATGGCACTCGAATATTCAAGTATGAACACCATGCACTGGATGGTGCAAGTGGTGTAGCGGTGGACAGGGAAGACAATCTGTATGTTGTTGGCAGGGTGTCTCGCAACATTCATCAAGTGTCCCCAAACGGATCTCTGCTACAATTGTTCTCCGCAGGAATCACAACATCTAATATAGCTGTCTCCCTAGGAATTCCAATCTGGCCCGTTGCTATCTGCTTCACTTCTAGTGGTGATGAATTTTTTCTCGCAGAAGACCCGCCGCATGGAGAACCCGTACTACTTGTACATAAATTTAAGATGACATAGTGATGACAGCATATCTGTGTTGGTGCTTGTGAAGTATACCTTATTTCAAATAAATTCACAAATTTCGTAACAAATTAAACGGAGAACGAAACATTATATAAAAGCTGGCTACATTTCTTTACAAATTATTTAAAAGATGTATAAATACACCCCTTTGATGCATTTATGCCCATCTATAAGTATGTTGCAGCTAGGATTGTAAGTTCTTTTTTAGATTTACACTGACCGACTGTGTGTGCTGACTATCTGGTTGAGGTTACATAGCTGGTTTTGTGACTATATGCTCATTTGATCACCATCCCAATGTTGGTTATTAATAGTGTTGTCTTAAATTAGATAATATAATTATGAAATCTTGCAATATATAAGACGAAACTAAGCTTCGTTTTGTAACTATATACACATATCTCAACAAAGAAAATGGTTATATTACAATCCATATACACATATCTCAACAAAGAAAATAGTTATATTACAATCCACAAAAATGGGTATAGTAGCGTTAAAAAGTTCAATGTAGTTAAAGATAATCCTTTATGATAATACGCTTCATGATACCAGTAGTGGGTGAATATTTGCAAGAGATATTCTGTACCAAAAGGACAGCAACATACACAAACACCTTGGACTACAGTTATCTAGGTTTACATCTCGTTTTATATTCCTTATTGGCTTTTCATCGTGTGTAAGCTTACATGCATAAACGGATTAGATAAAAATAATATACATAATGTGTGTTTACTTATGAAGCAGTTATGTTGTTTTATTGCCATGCATATTGTAAATATTGCTTTTATTGTAATGAAATAGATTTGAACTTAAATGCAATCATCCCTTGTTTGAATAGCCAGACTATCATTTCAAGGAGATTTTGTTAAAACAACAACATCAAAACTTTCAAGACAACTTAGACATCCGAGTTTGATTACATTCGAAATGAATTTAAAGTCATTATGCCTCCAGGATAACAATAAATGTAAAGACTGGTCTACTAGAAAATATGTCGAATACTAATGATGATACTAAGGTATCTACATTCATTGAGCTTCGACGGAACCGAATGTCACTAGATACAGAGTTGGTTCAGTTCGGCGAAATAACGTCTTATTGAATGCTGTTGTATCATCACTTTTCATGGCTGGGGTCGGGTGGTGGATGGTATCATCAATATTGTGGGGATGGGGGTGGAACAATTTGTAAAATTTTCGTTGTTGCCCCGAACCACGAATTTAAATCCCCAATGAAAAATGAGCCACGTCGGATGATGCTCCACCCCCACCCCACCCCGTTTTCTTACAGTGTTTCATTTCTAGATATCAACGCAAATACAAGTATTTGATAAATCAAGGTCAATACTGTAATCTGGTAATTAAATATTAATTTTTACATGTGTTTCTTTTATTTTTTATTTAAACCTTTAGAAACAAGAAAGTAGTATAGTGGGATACTTTAGCGACAATTAGAAAACACATTACAGACCCCCTCCCCCCGTTACGTTTAGCGACAAGACTTTTCGGATCACCCTAGACACGTTTAGCGACAAGGCAATTGAACATGAGGAATATTGGGACTGTATAGCGACAAGGGAAAGTTTGGTTGTTGTATATGTAGCGGGGGTCGGGTAAGTTCTGCTAGTTCATAAACTATACCAATAAAACAACACTTAGCGGGGCGGGACTGACGGGATAAAGACATATACATATAAAACATATACAACACCTAATCTATAAAATCGACTGAAATATTTTTTTTCGGCAAGGAGATGGCCTTTGGGTTTCTTCTAATTTATTATTTTTCTCCATCAACTTCTTATTTTCTCTCGTACGTTCTTATTCTTCTCTTTCTTACTCTGCTCCTCTTTTTTTCCTCATCTCATTCTCTTCTTCTTTTTCTATTTTTTCATTTCAGGTTCTGATCATCTTTTATTCCTCTTCATCGGCCTTCTCCTCCTTTTCCTGTTTCAATAACTCTCTTAGTCTTCCTTTCGTCTTTCTCAAACTATTTCCATCTTCACTCGACGGGGTCTATAAGAAAAGTGATAATCATTTATTTGACGAGTACCTCCTCCACCATGCGCAGATCGTCTAATTGACGTCAACTTGGTCATTTATTCCTTATTCCTTATTCCCGATTGAATAAGGAATAAGTAACCAGTTACAGATTGAGTAAGGAATAAGTAACCAATAATTTATTTTCGATTCAACTATTTCTACATACATTTGGGTACTTATTCCTTATTCACATCCAGTTGGGTATTCATTCTTTATTCACAGTTCCATAAGTAATTGGTTATAACTTACTTATTGAAGATTAAAAGCCCTTCAGGGCATACATAGGTGTTATTCTAACCCAGTTAGAGAAATAATAGTGTTCTTTGGTACCAGCTATATAAAGCTGACTAGACACAAATCATGGACTATGTGGAGTAAGAGGTTAGGATATTGGTGGGTATACATAATTAGTAACTTGAAATAGGACTAGTTAGTTGTGTTAGATGTTTGGGCCGCGTCCTGTTGTGCATGGCGCGAACTATTAGTATTTGTATTTGAAAAACTTACTAATGACTCAAGTAAACGTGAAACCACAAAATAACATTCAAATGTGAAATTGGAGATTTCTCTTATGTGGTCATAATGTGCTTGGAGAAAAATTATTTCAACTATCTACGAGTTCAGGAGGCCCTCAGTTGACGTCGAATGTTGTCTTGAAGTACTTGGAACTGGATAAACAAGCACACGGGTAGGTGTATAAAACACGCTCAACATGAGTCAAATCCAATAATAGTTAGTTAATTAAATCCGTACCTAAACGGTTTTGACTGCAACTTCTGATGGACACTTTCTATTCAGGAATGCGTTTCAACAAACGTCAGAGTCATTAAAAAGAATTAGTTTAACTGATTTTCATAAATTGCGGCTACATGTTAGGGGGAGGGGGATTACAACATATGCGGCAAGAATATAATATCTTACTTATCCAGGTTGGTCAATACAAAGAGTTTTGACGTGGACTTTTCACTGACATTTTATCTCTAGGTGGTAGTGTCGAGACACGAAAGAAGGGCTGATAAATCTCATCGAGAGGTATCAGGAAAAAAAGGAGCGATCTATGGGCACCGGGTATGAAAAAGAAGCACAGTTTGGATCGATTGAATAGATTGTAATTACTGAGCCCATTTCTAGAATATATCGATTTCAACGCCTCTCGGACAATATGTAAATAAGGATTTCTTCCAAATGTAGGGAAAGTTAAAAGAATATTCTTCGACCTGATTTCTTGGAATTTGGAGATTAATATATGATAGTTGTAACAAAGTACATTAGAAGATTACCTCTTCAGTCCATATCTTGTTCCTACAGTTCACCACTAAAATGATCTTGGCATTTATTATTGTAAGATATCTTCTAAACAGAGATATATTTGACTCCCAAATGCATTTGTGACTTAGCCATGCTTGAACCCTTACTCGGAGAATTTTGATTTCAACCTCTGTTTGAAAGTCGGTAAAGAGTAACCAATCCCAATAGTACGAAACCTTCGAAGAAAATTTGGTCGAGACGATTTCGACGAATTTCTGGTTAGATGAAAGAGGGCGGGAACAAAACATTCGATCAGAAGATTACACCTTACGTATATAGTTGAGCCTCTACGTCTTTATCTTTAGAGAGTTCTCACAATGTACCTTCTTTGATATTTTATGTCTGTGTGACAGAGTCCATCCAAGAAGGAAGGCCTGATCAATATCGCCGAAAGGGAAAAACGATGTGTACCGGGTATGAAACACACTAAAATGTTGAAAGATTGTATGAAACGTTTGTTCTAATTGAACCTCTTCTAAGAGGATTTTGATTACAACGCCTCATGGAGTTGTGAAAACAAGAGAAAGAGTAGAAGAAAACACGAGACAATTTCGAGAAAATCTCGGCTAGATAGTTAGTCGAGCACAACATATGACGTAAGAGTCTATATTACAGTTACAACTGACCTAATAGTCCCCTGTTTTGTACAGTTTGTACATACACCCATCTTTGATAATGTAATAAATTTGGGGTATCTGTCATTTGCATATAGCTCTCCATTTTATGGATTTCATAGATTTTAGTGACCATTTGGTTGATTTTTGGAGGTAAATTGCTGATCGGAAAACGTCACAGATTGCATTGTTGATGGATTCCAGAATGATATGGTTTAATTTTATAGCAAGATCGGGACAGAGTCCCATAAGTGTCCCTGGGGATGAGTAGTCCCTATTGAAACGTACTTGTATGAATCGATTAGGTGAGTCCATGTGCAGTATTCGTGACAGGTGACTGGTAAATTGTACAACAGAGTAATTCAAAAGGGATGGTCCCGTTGCCTGGAGACTCCTTGTGCTGTTCTTATGATAGTAGATATGGTGCAAGGTTACGGGAGAAATGAGTCTTTAAAGCATGATTTAACTGGCCTGAGGTAACACAGGTAAAATAGTTAATTCTAAAGAACGGAAATACTACAGTTACCTTACGTAAGTGGAATTAAGGAGAAACCGTGCAGTTGTGAAGTTTCTGGAGAGGAAACAGCAAAACCAGGGGCACGTTGGGGGGGGGGGGGAGAGGGTACCGAGAATGAAAAACACGGAAATGTTAATAAACTGTATCAATAGTTTTTACTCATGGGACCCTTACTTAGAGGATCTAATACTGTTTCCAAATAGTCTGCTCGACGAATTTTCTTTACACTTTTTCTGCTGTTAGACTGGGGCCTTTTTTCCAAACAGTGTAGGATGCGTTGTAATCAAAATCTTCTAAGTAAGAGTTTCATAAGTACAAACCGTTTTATTTCTGGCTTCTTGTCGCCTGTGGTCTGCGACTGCGTCGTCAACTGAGTCGCTGAATCGTCGACTGCATCGTCGTCTGGATAGCCAGGTCGCCGACTGGGTCGCTGAACTGGTTGCAGAGCGTCGACCGGGTCTACGACTGGGTCATGGAGTCGTCAACGGGATCGCTGAATCACTGGCTGGGTGGCTGACATGGTTGCTAAGTCGCCGACTTGGTCGCCGAGTCGCCGACGACGATTGGGTCTCCGGGTGAGTCGCCGAATCGTCGAATGTGTCGCTGACTGTGTCGCAGAGTCGCCGACTAGTTCGTATGTGAGTCGCAGACTCGTCGACTGGGTGTCCTGTGGTTGCCAAGTCACCGATTGGGTCTCCGAGAGAGTCGCAGAATCGTCGAATGTGTTGCTGACTGTGTCGCAGAGTCCCCGACTGTGTCCATGACTGTGTCGCAGAGTCGCCGACAGGTTCGCCATCTTGGTCGCAGAGTCAACGAGTGGGTCTAAAGTTTCGGTCACAGAGTCGCCGACTGGACCCCAGAGTCGACGATTGTGTCACTGACTTAGTCGCAGGGTCGCCGAATAGGTGCACGAGTGAGTCGCAGCATTGTCGACTGTGTCGCAACCTTGGTCGCAGAGTCGTCGACTGTGTGACATACTGTATCGCCGGCAAGGTCGTGACCTAGCGTTGTTACTCGATCAAGATCAACACACAGAGAGACGAATCGTGCGAAATGATGAGACAAGAGATATCATCAGTTCAAATGTTTACTGTAGCAAAATTCAAGCGTTTCTTGGACTAGTCTTGTAGCACATGTATCTTGGACTAGTTTTGTAGCACATGTATCTTGGTGGACGAAAGTTATTGTCCCTACACTTTTTACATTCACCTTTTCCTGTTAGCGAACTACGACCAAATGTGCTTACTCTGGTGTGTGGATATACTGCTTGACTTGCAAGGGGACGTATTTACACAACACTGCTTCATAACACAGCACCATCAGAGCAATAATTGGTATATTATACATATATCCAGGCGGAATCACGTAACCCAAACTAAGAACTAAGACACTAGACGGTACTAAAAAGCCGGCTAACACTTAAAATTACACAACCGTTAATGAAACTAAAATTAGCTATATGAAACGAAAATTACTTTGTGGATTGCCTCTATCACCTCTATATAACATTACAACGAAGAGTAAATGTATTAGGAGGGTACGTTATATCCAAACTTTACATGTAAGATATTATATCCTTGCGGCATGTTTAATATCGAACTTCTTTTTCTAGCCGAGAAATCTCGAAATGGGGTGTACGATTTAAACTTTTCCTCATGTTGGAAACGATACCGGGTTAGATATCGCTGAAGAAGCGTTGAAATAAAATTCCTTTTAGAAGAGGTTAAAAGAATAAAAATATTCAACCAATCGGTCCACATTATGCATGTGTTTTCATACCCAATAACCATAGGAACCCGCCAATTTCGCTGATTCTTGTCGACGAAATTCGTCAGGACGTCCTTCTTAGGTCGCCTCTATCTACCAGAGATAAAATTGCAAGCAAGCGTCCCTTTCAAAACTCTTCAAAGAGTAAACGTAATTTCTCAATTGTATACGTAAGATATAATCTTCTTACGGCAGGCAGTGTACCCAAATCCATTATACAGCCAAACGTTTCTCACAATCGGTTCGACTAATTTTCTTTAACATTTTCCTACTGTTTGAACACTCTTATGTATATTTGATTTAATTTATATCTGATTTAACTGTTTGTTAGCTTCAAAATCATTTTATTTTTTAATTTCATTATATGTCAAAATAACGTAGTTTCGTTTACTAGGAAAATAGTTTGACCTTGACTCTTCATTTTTGTAAACATAAGGCTGATCTGGTTCCCGACCTTAATTCAAAATTAGTAACAGGGACGTGAACAACTTATTTTTATTGTGGTTGAGATCGAAATTGTTTTGGATATGTGACCCTCGGCTTGCAAATAACGTTTAGTGACGTAAACAACTTTTATTCTCAGAGCAATAAGGACATACAGGGGCTATATGATATTTTATATGTAAACATGATCACGTGATCCTCTATTTCGCAATTAGTCATCCCAAAACTGCGCATTACTTAGTTTTAATAGTGATGCGTAGAAATCGATCTTACGGTCTGGGCTTGAAAAACACTTGATGTCAAGTCGTTTCTTTCTGTTGTTGCCAGTTTTTGAATTATATGTTAATTTATCTTCATATTCCTTTAGGATTGTAAAATATTAATTCGTTTCTCTGTAAATATTTGCTGTGCTCAAATAGAATTTTTGAACAACGACATTTCTTATAAATTTTATTTGGATTTCAAAAACCGGAGGATTTTTTCTTGTTTTCTACAAGGAACTGTAGACAACAACATTGAACAGGATACAGCATATATCATCGTCTCCCATCTTGGATTCTTCGTCGGTACTTGAACTTGAAATCATTAGAACATTTTATTATTAGGAGTTCTAAAATTGTATTCGTGGATTATTCTTGGAGTTTGTTTTGTAGATTTGATTCTTGAAACCGCCAGAAACAGAGCAGTTATTTGATAGCTGGTGCTTAGCCAAAAAAGTTAGAGATTATAAAAGTCTCAAACAAGTTGTATTACTTGAAGATTTCAAAAAACAGTGTCCATAGTGGCATTAAGTCTTATCTCGACGAACATCAGACTGAAACCTTGGAAAATGTTGCTCGAGCTGCTGATGAGTATTCTTTAACTCATAAAGTTCTCTTTGCAAATAAGTCTTCTACTCAACAGTCTTCTGGCAGAAAAGTATTTCAGCCTAATATAAGCCTTTCCATAACTCAACTTCTAAAAATCAAGCTTCTGATAAGTTTGATAAAAGATCATTGTCTTTTCCTACGTGTACCTATTGCAAGAAGGAAATACACATTATTTATGATTGCTACAAGTTGAAAAAAGGCATCAGAATCAAGACAGACCTATTCAAAATGCTCTTATTTCTAAGATGTCAAGATCACGGTCATGCATTAAAAGCTACACATTGGCTGGGTCTAATAAACCCCAGTCTGAGTTTCTTAAGGAGAATTATGAGCCAGTCATATCGATGAGTTCTATATTACTCTTGGGTGATTCGGCCAATCATATCCCTATTAAAATATGTTTAAGGGACACATGAGCTTCTCAGAGTCTTTTATTGTTAGGTACTTTGCCTTTTCTGAGAAGTCTTCTTCTAACGAGAGTGTTCTTATTCAGGGAGTAGAGTGCGACAGGGCCGGCGCTACTATATAGGCAAACTAGGCAGCCGCCTAGGGCGCTGATTTCAGGGGTCGCATTTTAAAAAAATATCGTTTATAAATTTGGAAATTGATATTTTCCGGGGGGGGGCAGAATCTAACCCTGCCTAGGATGCCAGATAGTCTGACCGGGTCTGGCGCATGCCCTGGAGTGCGGCTTTGTTAATGTTGCTCTCCATTGTTTAAATTTGTCATCAGACTAAGTCTCAGGACTCGTGACAGTCGGCACAGTGTCTGTTTTACCCGTTGAGGTCATTCATTTATTATTAGGCAACGACGTAGCTGGAGACAGGGTTGTAGCTAATCTACCTGTAACTGACAAGCCATGATTGGATCAGAAAGTCGATCCCATTGAAATAGAATTCCCTGATTAATTCCCAGCTTGTACAGTTACCAGAGCTATTGCAAAGAAAGCTCTTGAGAATGAAGTTGATAAGGAAAGTATTCTTTTAGCTGACAAATGTACTGGCCAGGCTTTTGACGATGTCAATTTCACTCCTTGTTTGGATTAATCAGAAGGTATTGAACACAGTGATCCTCTTTTAACTACACATTCTCTTTATTCTAATCAGAGTGATAAACGACAATTACTTGTCGTCGAACAGGAAAAGGATCTTGCGATCTCCTGTTTGTTGCAAAGGGCCATTAGTGAACTTAAAGCTACTGAAGTTCATGTCTGTTATTTCATTAAAAATGGAATTCTTATGAGAAAACAGAAACCTCCCGAGGTACCTGCTGGTGATCAGTGGTCAATGAGCTATCAAATTATAGTTCCAACACCTTACAGACAGGAAATATTTCATGAAACTTCATTGGCTGGTTAATTAGGGAATAATAAAACGTATCACAAGATGTTAACTCACTTCTATTGGACAAAAATCAAAAGTGATGTTAGTAAAAGCTATAGATCTTGTCATATCTTGTCACATCTGTCAAATGGTAGAAAACCCAATCAGAAAATACCATAGGCTCATCTGCAACCTATAACATTCCTTTGACGAACCATTAAGCAAAATTATGGTAAATTGTGTTGGTCCCATACGTAAGACCAAGTCAGGCAACCAATACCTGTTGACCATTATGTGTGCGTCAACAAGGTTCCCAGAGGCAATTCCCTTGAGGAATGTAAAATCTAAAACAATAGTAAAAGCTTTGATAAAGTTGTTTTACTCAATTTGGCCTTTCCAGATCTGTCCAGTCTGATCAAGTCTCAAATTTCATGTCTGGAAGTTTTCAGCAAGTTATGTACGAAATAGGTATCCAACAATTCAAATATTCTGTCTATCACCCTGAGAGCCAATGAGTATTATAAAGATTCCACCAGACTTTAAAAAATATGATTCTATCATATTGTTTTGATACGGGTAAAAATTGGGATGACGGAATTTATTTACTATTATTTGCTGTTAGGGAATCAGCTCAAGAATCTATAGGCTTCAATCCCTTAGAACTGGTTTTTGACACACTGTGCGTGGACCATTGAAGTTAATCAAAGAGAAACTTCTTTTTAATGAAGAGTCTGAAATTAATATTATTGATTATGTTTCCAATTTTAAGTATAAGTTGTCAAAGGGTTGTGAGATCGCAAGAGTAAATCTGCACTCTACTCAATCCAGAATTAATGTCAAGAGATGATAAAAACTCAAAGGAAAGGAGCTTTCAACCTGGTGATAGAGTCTTGGCTCTCTTGCCCATACCACAAAAGTTCATACCATGTACCCTTGGGATGTCCCTTATTTGGATGATTCGTCTCCTTGACAGTCGTCATGACATGCTTCCTAGGTCCAATATAAATAAAATATCAATGAAGGGTCCATGTCGAAACTCTTTAAGGAGGGGAGGTAATGTCCCAACATTATACGAACCCCTTTATCAATTCGCGAATTTCTCGAAATCGGCTAGACGAATATTTTTTGAACATTTTCCTATTGCTAGGACAAGTCCCTCATTAGATACTGTCAAAGACACATAGAAATCAGCCGTTTGATCAGGAGTACAATTATTACAAATGATAAATCTATTAACCTTTTCGTATTGTTCATCCCCGACACACATGGTGCGCCCTTATCTCGCTGTTTTCTCTCGACGAAATGTCATGACGTCCTTGGTTAGTGGTCTTTATACCCAAGGGTTAAAATATCAAAGAAGGGTCCATGTAAAAGCTAAATAAAGAGGGGACGTAATGGCTAAAATGGAAAGGTAAGATATAATCTTACAGCATCTGTAGAACTCTGATTGCTTTATCTAGCCGCGATGTTCTAGAAATAGGCTGGAAAACTTTTTTGTTTTCTTCTAATGTTTCCTACTGTTAGAACGAATAACTACTTTCGTAATATCCAAGATCCGCTAAGTAGGAGTACAAATGATACAATATATTGATACAATATATTAATATTTTCTTGTTTTTCATACCCGGTACCCATAGCGCTCCCTTTATTTCGCTGTTTACTGTCGACAAAGTTCAACTGATCTTCCTTCGTGGGTGGAATATATACACTAGAGATACAATATCAAAGAACGTTATATATCAAAACTCTAGATTGGGTGGACACATTTCCAAAAAAAGGTAAACGTAAAGTATAATCTTCTTACGGCATGTATTGAACCAGACCTCCTTCACCTAGCCGCTTATATCTCGAAATCGGCTTGAGGAATCTTTATGAAAGGTTTCCTATTACTAGGACGGGTGCCTATTTAGATACTACCCAAGAGACGCTGAAATCAAAATCCTCTAAGTATGAGTTCAAATTAGCACAAATTATTGAAACGATATATTATCATATTCGTGTTATTCAAACACGACACTCACTGTTTCTTGTCGACGAAATTCGTCAGGACTTCCCTTTTTGGTGGACTTTATCCTTGAAAGAGAAGATATCACTCGAACTCCTGTCTCTAGCCACGAAATCTTGAAATGGGCTCGAAGACTTTTCTTCAAACATTTCATACTGTTAGACCGGGTCCCAATTTAAATACTGTACAATAGACGTTCAAATCTAAATTCTCTAAATTTGAGTACTATTATTAGACTATTGATACAATCAATTAACTTTTGCGTTTTTCATACCCGATTCATATTACCTACACCCCTTTATATCGATGACTCCTCTCGACGAAATTCGTCAGGACTTCCTTCGTAGATGTACTCTATCGCATAGAGGTAGAATATAATAGAAGGCTCCATGTCAAAACTCTAAAGAGGGAACGTAATGGCCCAGCTGTGTTCATAAGATATAATCTTCTTACGGTATGTGTTGTTCCCGACCTCCTTCATCTAGCCGCAAATTTCTCGAAATGGGCACGACGAATTTTCTTCAAATTATTATTATTCGTACTGTATGAACGGGCCCCTAGCTAGATAATGTCTAAGAGGCGTTGAAATCAAAATCCTCTAAGTAGAAACTCAGTTAGTACATAGCATTGATACAATATATGTGGATTTGAGATTTTTCATACATAGTACGAGTAAGACGCTCCTTATTCCCATATTTCCTCTCGACGAAATTCGTCAGGACCTCTATAGTGGGTGGACTCTATCCCCTAGAGATAACATATCAAAGAAAAGGCTCATGTCAAAGCACTTAAGAGGGGTAGCTCAACTGAATACGTCATATATCAGCTTCTTGCGGCATGTATTGTATTCGACCTCCTTCATCTAGTCGCGAATTTCTCGAAATTGGCTCGACGACATTTCTTCTAATTTTACTACTTTTAGATCGGATCACTAATTTACGCTGTCCAGGAGCAGTTGAAATCGAAATCCTCTAAGCTGGAGTATAATTAATAAAGGCAATACCAACTATTAATATTTGCGTGTCTTTCATACCCGGGACATATAAGGCGCCATATATTTCACAGTTTCCTCTCGACGAAATTCATCAAGATATCCTTCCTAGGTGGTCTCTATCCCCTACAGATAGAATATCAAAGGAGGGTCTCTGTCAAAAGAATACTAAGAGGTGACGTAATGGCCCAGTAATAAACTTAAGATATAATGTTACGGCAGATGTTATGCTTGACTTCAAACCGCTAATTTCTCGAAATTGGCTCGACGAATTATCTTCAAAACTGTCTAACTGTTAGAACTGGTCGTTAGTTTAATACTGTCCAAGAGACGTTGAAATCAAATTCCTCTAAGTCGGAGCACAATCAGTACAAACCAGTGATACAATCTATTAACATATGCGTGTTTTTCATACCCGGTACTTAAAGTTTTCCCCTTTTTTCGTCCCTATCTCTTGACGAATTCGTCAGGACTTCCTTCGTGGATGGACTCTATCCCGTAGAGATACAATATCAAATAAAGGTCAATGTAAAAGATCTTAAGAAGGGATGTAATGACCCCAAATATATGTATGATCTCATCTTCTGACGGCAAGCGTTATACTTGACTTCCCCTATCTAGACGAAAAATTCTCAAAATCTGTTCCTACTGCTGGAACGGGTCCCCGTTTAAATACCGACCAAGAGACGTTGAAATCAAAATCATCTAAGTTGGAGTACTCTTAGTACAAACTAGTGATACAATATATTGACATTTGCGGGTATTTTATACACGGGACATATAGGGCCTCCCGTATTGAACTGTTTCCTCTCAACGTAATACATCAGCACTTCCGTCTTTGGTGGTCGCTATCATCGAACAGTGAAATCAAAACTCATTGAAAAGGGTACGTAATGACCCATATGTAAACGTAAGATATAAGCTTACAGCATGTGTTCTGCTCGCTTTCCTTTATCTAGACGCTAGTTTCTTGAAATTAGCTCTACGAATTTTCTTCAAACCTTGATTACTGTTAAAACCGGTCCCTAATTAGATAATGTCTGACACGTTGAAATAAAAATCCTCCAAGTTGGAGAACAATCAGTACAACTAGTCATACAATCTATTAGCATATGCGTGGTTTTCAAACCCGATATCCATCGGACACCCCTTATTTGGTCGTTTCCTCTTGGCGAAATTCGTGAGGACCTCCATCGTGGATGGATCTATTCCCTAGAGATAAAACATCAAATACTGGTCCATGTCAAAACTCTTAAGATGGGACGTAATGGCCCAACTGATTAGGTATGACGTCTTCTTCTGACCGTATGTGTTTCGTACAGTAAGAACGGGTCCCTATTTAGATACTGTCCAAAAGGACGTTGAAATCAAAATCCTCTAAGTCGGCGTACAGTCACTACAAACTAGTTATAAATCAATTAACATTTGCGTGTTTTTCTTACCCGGTACCCGTAGGGCGCCCCTTATTTAGTTGTTTCCTTTCGACGAAATTCATCAGGACATCCTTTGCGTGTGGTTTCTATCTCCGAGATATAAAATATCAAAGAAGTGCCTATGTCAAAACTCCAAGAAAAGGTGACGTCGTGTCCCAAATGTAACGTAAGATATAACCTTACGGCATGTGTTGTACTCTCTCTCTCTCTCTCTCTCTCTCTCTGCTAGTCGCAAATTTCTCACATTTAGCTAGACCAATTTTGTATGTAATTTCCTGCTGTTAGAACGGGTCCCTTGCTAGATAATGTCCAAGAGGCGTTTAAATCAAAATCATCTAAGTGGAGGTTCCATTAGTACAAACTGTTGATACAATCTATGAATATGTGAGTGTTTTTCACACCCGGTACAGGTCGGATATCTTTTATTTTGCGCTTACCACAAGACAAAATTCGTCAGGACTTTATTTGTGGATGCAGTCTATCACCTAGAGATAATATATTAAAGAAGGGTCTACATCAAAACTCTAAAGAGGGGGACGTAATGGCCCAGCTGTACAACGGCTGATGTTGTACTTGATCTCTTTTCTCTAGTAGCGAATTTCTCAAAATCAGCTCGGCGAATTTTATTCAAACTTTTTCTGCTGTTCGAATAAGGCCCTATTTAAACACTTTATGAAAGGCGTTGAAATCAGAATCCTCTAAGTAAGAGTAATTGGTAAAAAGTATTGATACAATCTATTAACAATTGAGTGTTTTTCGTCATGACTTCTTTCGTGGATTGTCTCAATCCTCCTATAGATAAAATGCTAACAAGTGTCTATGTCGAACTCTATCAAGAAGGAACTCAATGGCCCAAATATATACGTAAAACAATGTGTTGTACCTGACCGCCTTTATGTGGTCGCGACTTTATCGAAATCGACTCAACGTATTTATTTTTTCATTTTAATTTTAATTTTAGCACGGGTGCCTAACCAAGTGCTGTCCAACAGGCGTTGAAATCAAAGTCCTCTAATCAGAAGTTCAGTTAGTACAAACTCTTGATTCAGTCAATTAATCTATGTGTGCTTTTCATACCAGGTACCCATCGGACGCCCCTTATATCGCGGTGTGCTATCGACGAAATTCGTCAGGACTTTGTTCGAGAGTTGACTCTATTCCCTAAAGATAAAATATCAAAGAAGGTTCCATGTCAAAACTGTATACCGATATAATGTTCTCACGGCATGTGTCTTACTCGACCTTCATCAAGCAGTAGATTTATCTAAATCGCCTCGACGAATTTAAAAAAAAAAATTCTACTGTTAGAACGTGTGCTGGTGTTCAGTTAGTACAAACTATCGATACAGTATATTAATATTTGCATGTTGTTGTTTTTGTTGGGTTTCTTCGGGGGTGGGGTGAGGTAATACCAGGTACCCATAGGGCGTCTCGTATTATGCTGTTTCCTCTCGACGTAATTCGTCAGGACATATTTCGTGGATGGACATCTATCTCTTAGAGATAAAATGTCAAAGAAGGGTCTATGTTATATTCTTACGGCATGTGTCGAACGAGACCTCCGTCATCTAGCTGGTTTCTCAAAATCGGCTCAACGAAATTTCTCAGGACTACTTTCGTTACTACACTCTCCTCTAGAGATAACATCTCAAGAAGGGTCCTTGTTAAATTTCTTTCAAGATGATACTTAACGACCTAACTGTATAAGTAAGATATAATCTTCTTGCGGTATGTGCTTTAACCGCCCTCCACTCCCCTTTATAACCCCAATTTCTGGAAATCGGTTACAGGTATGCTAAGTTCCTTAGTTCCAAGGACATCAAGATAATATTCAAATCAACTGAAGGCTTATTAAACTCGTAAATACTGCACATAATTCTCCTCTAAGGACATGACGACCACAAAAGAGAAACCTACAATTTCACACTTGTATGGTTTTGTGGTTTTTCTTTTACTTGAGTCATTAGTAAGCTTTTCGAACCCGAATGCTAATACTTAACGCCATGCATCACAAGACACGACCAAAATGCCTAACACAACTAATTAATCCTATATCATATTACAAAACACGTATTCCTATCAATATCCTAAACCATTCCTACATATAGTCCATGGTCTGTCTATATTCAGCTTTATATAGCACTCGTATTTCTCCAATCAGGTTACAATTACACCAATGCATGCTCTAAAAAGCCAGCATCTGTATTAACTAAGTGGTAACCAATTACATACTGAATTGGGAATAATGAATAAATACAAAAACTCGGTGTGAATAAGGAACAAGTATTCAAATGTATGTGAAAATATTTGAATCGGGAATAAGTAACTGGTTACTTATTCCTTATTGAATCGAGAATAAAGAATAAGGTTGTAAGTAACCAACTTGATTTCGCTGATTGTATACCGATTCCTGCAACGTCTTCATTTTGTCGATTGGGTTACAAACCATCTTCTTCTTTGGTTATTCTGTTAAATGGCGCGAATTTTGTTTAGTTAGTTAATTGGATTATAGAGGCTTGCACACAGACGAGCATGTGCCTCCGGTTTATTCCAGCACCGCAGGATGATAATTGATCCCAAGAGAAGGAAACATGATGATAATTGATCCCGAGGGAAAGAAACATGATGATAATTGATCCCGAGGGAAGGAACAGGATGATAATTGATCCCGGTAAAGGAAACAGTGCCTCATCCCTCATGATGTTATGCCCTCAAAGAGTGTTGTTAATATAGCCGACAGCTAGCGAAACATGGTGTTTCATGCTAGCTGAAGGGAAGGCTGAACAAGTGGGAGTAGACTGAACACGCACTTATGTATAATATTTCTGTTTTACTTGATTGGATGAGTGGGAATAGTACCTATACTGACTCTCGTGATGTGTGTTATGTTGGAACACTTTAATGCGTGCATTGCACGCTTGAATTCGTGTCCGGCCGAGGCAAGGGAGGAAAAGTGCAGGGAAAGGCTGTTGTCTGTCCGCAGTAGGTGTCCGAAGGATCCAGGTGGGTGTCCGAAGGTAATTTTGAATTTTGAATTGCTCTTAATATTGCCAAAAGAGAAACGTAGAGTATTATGTGCTGTTTATTAACTGCTAGTTTAGAGTGGGTAAGAGAAACGAGGAGAGAAGCGAAATTTATGTAAAAAAATAATTTATTATTATTATATTTCTTTAATAATTTAAGGGATATTTGGTGATTAATAATAATAATAATAATAATAATGAGGACTTTGTATAGCGCCTAATCTTTAGAAGCTCTATGCACTTTACAACATTAGACAACACCTATAACATAAAAAACCCATGTATAATGATATGATTACAAAAACAAACACCATAAAATTAGAAAACATAAAAAAATATGCTGAAAATATTTAAGGTAGGAAACATTAAGTTTTAAGTTTGTTCTTGCAGATTAACTAGGGTTTTAAATGAGGAAGTGTGTATTGGTTTGTGTTAAGCGTTTTTTTTTTGTATGCTGAATTTCTCTGGTCACATAACTGTTTTACCTAACGGTTTGTTTTGATTTGATTGAGGGGGGTACATATATTTTTTGGATTAAGATGGGTTTCCTTGCAGAATTACTCACGTCGCTTAGACGGGTCAAATTCGCCCATTCTAATTTATTACCTAACAGTTTGTTTGGGTTTGATTGGGGATGGGTGTACAGATGTGTTATGGGTTAAGATGGGTTTCTTTCCTAAATTATTAAGGTCACTTAGACGGGTCACAGTCGCCCAGCCTAACTGTATTACCTAACGGCTTGTTTGGATTTGATGGGGGGGGGGGGGGGGCAGGTATTTTTTAGGTAAGACGGGTTTCTTTGCTGAATTACTCAGACGTCACTTAGACGCGTCAAAGTCGCCCGTCTTAATTGGTTACCTGACTATTTTATTTCGGGTTTGTTAGATCCTATTTTTAGTCATGTTTTTTTCAAGGTATTTTAACATGTTAAGATTTGTTAATTGTTTGTTAGGATTTGTTGAGTATATGAAGTCTGGATATTTATAGGGGGATCCAGTTTCTTTTTTGAGTCTTTGAAAGTTGTTTCTTGCTATCTGGAGTTTAGTGCAATCACTGAATACATGATCTAGGTTTTCTACAGTGTGACAATTGTGGCAGTTTATGTTTGCTGATTGAGGGCTTAAGTATTTACCAAACCTTCCTGCTAATCTTGGTTTCCCTATCCTTATGCGGTTAATGATTTTTTGGTCTACACTTTTACCCTTGGGTGATTTGATGGATCGATCTTGACTTTAGAGAATTTGTCTGCTTGTTCATTACCAGGGATTCCTTTATGCCATGGTACCCACATAAACGCTACTATTTGGTTCCTTGTGGATAATTCTTTGAACATATGGTAGGCCCTGGCAAGAAAGAGCTCTCTTGATCTAGTGTTGCGATTTTTAATTGAGTATATTACCCTTAAAGAGTCGCTAATAATGACAGCTTTTGGATGTTATTGTCAGTGATCCATCTGAGTGATTCAATAATTGCCCAGAAAGATGTGGTGTAAACAGAGCAATGGTCTGGTAGTCTGGTCCTTATTTGGATGTTATATTCAGGGATAACTATTGCAGCTGCTGTTCTTGGTATTTCAGTTGTTTTTGGATCCGTCTGTGTAGACTTCAGTGAATCCAGGGTAGGTGGTTTGAATGTCTTTTATGATAAGTGTTTTTATTTTGTTTTCTTGTTCCAATTTGTTTATGTATTCGGTGGCATTGGTGTTTGTCTTTTGGTTAGTTTGCAACAAAGGGGCTTGGTCAGTTGGTTTAGTGTATTCTTCCTGTTACTCAAGGATTGGGAGATTTTTCTTCAGCTCTAAGACCAGTTTGCCGCCTGGTACATTTAGAACTAGTTTTTGTTTGAAGGTAATATTGCATCTGTTTATGGCTATTTTAGTGGGGTGTGTATTTGGGTGGTTGGCTAATCGAATTGAGTATCTGAGGAGAATTTCTTGTCTTCTCATATTTAGAGGCATTTCCCCAGTGGGAACTTTAAGCTCGTCTAGTGAGGTAGAGGGAAGTGCGCCAGTGCACACGATTAGTGCTTTCTTTTGAATAGTTTCAAGTTTATGTAAGAGTGGTTGTTTTGCCGAGTTGTAAATTTGACAACCATAATCCAATTTGGATCTTACTAGAGATTTATAGGTTGTTATCAATGTTTCTTGTTTGGATCCCCATGTTGTTCCTTTAATATTTCTTAGTAAGTTTATATCCTTGCTGAAATTTTGTATAAGTTGGTCTGTGTGGTGGTTCAGTGTTAAGTGGTTCTCAGAAAACATACCTAGGAACCTTGCCACCTTTACATACTTAATTAAATGATCCTGAATGTAAAGGTTAGGGTACTCTAGTTTATAGTTTAGTTTGGGGAAGAAGATGATGACTACTATTTTTTCGTGCGAGATTTTAAACCCCCATTTATCTGCCCATGTCCCTATGTTATCTAAACTTTGTTGGATTTCTTTAATAAATGGTTTGCTGGCGAGGTTATCCGGCCTACAGATTCCGCTATCGTCGGCAAATTGCGATAGGTTAACTTTAGTGGTGGCTATATTTTGATTTAGGTCATCAATCATAAGATTGAAGATCGTAGTGCTAAGTACGCGAATGATAAACGCATACCTTTGTATTTGTCAACCACATACGTGACGTAAAGCATCCCTTACACTCACTTCACATAGTATCTACTATCCACTCAGAAGGGAAGGGTAAATAGACCAAATATACTATACAAAAAAACAATATCTACTATCTACACACGAGCAGGAGAAAAAACCACAATATCCACTATCCACACGAACGTACGCGAACGCATATAAACCCAAAATATACTATCAAAAACCGCAATATATATTATCTGCACACGGGAAGGAGAAAAAGAATTGAAATATTTACTATCCACACAAACGTACGCGAACGCAAACAAACCTCAAAATTTACTATCTACACAAACGTACGCGCACTCACACAAACACACACTCTACTATCCACACAAAGGTGGCCGAGCGCATACAAACAAACACACACACACACACACAGGGGAAAGAAGAAGAAAAAAAAAACCAAAATATACTATCAACACAGAAGGGAGGGACAACAAACCCCAAACATAATATCCACACAAACGAACGCGCACGCATACAAACATACATTCAACTATCTACACAAACACACTTTCTACTATCCACACGAACGAACGCACTCGCAAACAAACCCCCAAATCTGCTATCCTTACAAACGTACTCGAACACATACAAACACACACTATTATATCCACACAAACACACACACTCTGCTGTCCACACAGAAGGGAAGGGAAAAAACACACCCAACTATCCACTCAAACGAACGCGAACGCATACAAACACACACACACACACACCACAGAGGGAAGAAGAAAAAACAAACACAAATAAACTCTCTACACAATGACGTATGAGCATATAAACATACATTCATACACAAATACACACACCACAAGGGTAAGAAGAAAAAACAAACCCAAAATATACTATCCACACAAATGAAAGAGGAAAAAATATATATACTGTCCACACAAACGTACGCGCACGCATACAAAACCCAATTATAACATCCACGCACGGGAAGAAGAACAAATAAACCACATATACCATCTACACAAGTTACGCAAACGCATACACACACACCACAGGGTAAGAAGAAAAAACAAACCCAAATATAATATCCACAGAGTGGGAAGAGGAAAAAACAAACACAATATCTCCTATCCGTACAAACGTACGCGCACGTATACAAACCCCAAATTATACTATCAACACAAACATACGCGAACGCATACAAACACACACTCTACTATCTACACAAACACACACTCTGCTATTCACACAAACACACACTCTACTTTCCACACAAACACACTCGAACGCATACAAACACAATATATAATATCCACACAAGCACACAATCTACTATCCACACAAACGTACGTGCACGCGTATAAATCCCAAAATATACTATCCACGCACAGGAAGAAGAAAATAACAAACCCAAATATACTATCCACTCAACGTACGCGAACACACACACACACACACACACACCAGCGGGAAGAAGAAAACAACAAAACTAAATATAACATCAACACAACATACGCGAACGCAGTCAAACACACACACACACACCACAGGGGGAAGAAAACAAAAAACCCAGAATATACTATCCACTCATAGGGAAGAGGAAACAAAAACACAATATGTACTATCCACACAAGCGTACGCGCAAGTATACGAACCCCAAATATACTATCCACGAACGGGAAGAAGAAAAAAAACTAATATATACTATCAACACAAACGTACGCGAACGCATACAAACCCAAATATACTATCCACGCACGGGAAGAAGAAAGAAAAAACCCACAATATATACTATCCACACAAACGTACGAGCACGTAAACAAGCCCCAAATGTACCATCCACGTACGGGAAGTAGAAGAAAAACAACCCCAATATCTACTTTCCACACAAACGTACTTGAACGCATACAAACACACTCTAATATCCACACAAACGTACTCGAAAGCATGCAAACACCAAATATACCATCCAAACAACATACGCGAACGCATACAAACACACTCTACTATCCACACAGAAGGGAAGGGGAAAAAACACAATATCTACTATCCACACAAACGTACTTGAACGCATACAAACACAATATTTATCATCCACACAAGCACACAACTCTACTATCCACACAAACACACACTCTACTATCCGCACAAACGTACGCGCACAGATACAAACTCAAACATCTACTATCCACACAAACGTACGCGAACACATACAAACACTCACTCTACTATCCACACAAACACACACTCTACTATCCACATAAACGTACGCGCGCGCATACAAACCCATTATCTACCATCGACACACGTGAAGAAGAACAAAATAAAACAAAAATATACTAATTACACAGAAGGTAAAGGGGAAATCTCCTGAAAAAGTATAAAACTGTGTCTTGTCTGTCTTCGTGTCAAAAGTGAAATTCCCTGAACTATGGCTATATCTGCTGTCCCTGCTCACTCTTCCTCCACTTTCAAAGTCATCGACGAACACTTAGATCGTGCTAATTGGAAGGCCTTGTATCTTCGCCATCCCTTTAACATGTTAATTGTCGGACCTAGCGGTTCAAGCAAAATCGAATTCGTCAAATGTTTGATCTAACATAAACGTCATTTGATTGATCGTCCATCGTCCACCTCACGGACTCGCTTCATTGTTTTATATTCCATTACACGTACATCTAGAGCGTTATATAGTTTCCAATTGTATGTCCAGGAAGCAAGATGGTCTTAGATAAGTGAGCTTCATGGGACGCCCCCTCCCCTTCTCTCTCTCTCTCTCTCTCTCTCTCTCTCTCTCTCTCTCTCTCTCTTGGAAGCAAGGGTTTGAGAACGGAAAAAAGACGCCTTCGTAATCTTGGCTTATTGGCGCTGGTTCTCTGAATATTTCTATCAAACTCCATCTTATTCAGTTGCATTTTTGTTCCAATTTAGTGCTTGAAACTAAATAGGTGTTTGAATCATCCGGAATGATATTTATAATGCAACCTGTTTCACATTTGTGTCATAAAGCCATGGCTGGACATGGCGGATAATACGTTCAGTCATTTTATTGGTTGAAATTTATTATTTTACTCAGTGAACTAATTCACATCGTCAACTTAATCATCGATACATTCATATTGATCAAACAGCATACTTAGTTCATCCACAAACACATCTAATAAATAGAACCGACATCTGCTAAAAGAACGTATACTGGTTGTTTAAAATAAAATCTAGTACCTAACGCATGATGCTATTATTGGACACACGTGTGTTGCATTAGAAGTATTGTAATATTGAGAAATACAGTACTGCACGATTCTGGCAATGACATGGCAATTTTCTGAAATATAGAGCATTTGCACCTCGCCAACGATTTGTTCGGTTACACCCTAATTGACTGATGATAACCGTCTAATTTAATATCTTCTTCAACAACGTTATCGACTAGATGAGCCTCTGTAAGTGTTATCATGCGAGAATCATTGAAATATGTAGCAATGAATATAATTTATGGCGAACACATCTAATATTTAAATGTACAAAAGATGAAGTATTATCTGACGATGTCGTATTGTAGCTCTATGAATCAGACCAATCTTAAAATGGACAATGTGTTCGAGCTGGACTCAGCTCATTGTCACGGATAATATAAGAACTAGAACTGTCCATATTACAATATGTTCGAACTGGACTCAGCTCAATGTCACGGATAATGTAAGAACTAGAACTGTCTATATTACAATATCTTCGAAATGGACTCAGCTCAATGTCACGGATAATGTTTGAACTAAAACTATCCATTTTACAATATCTTCGAACTGGACTCAACTCTATGTCACGGATACTAAAAGAACTAGAACAGTCCGTATTACAGTATCTTCGAACTGGACTCAACTCAATAAAACGGATAATGTAAGAGCTAGAACTGTCCATATTGCAATATGTTTGAACTGGAATCAACTCAATGTAACGGATAATATAAGAACTAGAACTATCCATATTACACAAATGAACTAATTTTGTGATCACTTGATTTGCAACAATATTACGGCATAGATTAAATTCATTATATATCTGTTAATATTACTGGTAAGTTGTAAAAGCTCTGACAATTCAACATACAAGTTAAGAACTGTATACAAGGAAGCCAAATACTCATTTTTATAACAGCGTATTTATCTAATGTAATAAGGAGATTGATACACACAACATACAAGTTAAGAACTGCATACAAGGAAGCCAAATACTCATTTTTATAACAGCGTCTGTATCTAATGTAATAAGGAGATTGATAAATACAACATCAGTACAGTTTATCTTTTTCTTAGTAGGTACAACTCTAGCTATGTCAAATAAACGTAGGATGCTTATCCTATGTGAAATATTAGAACAAGGCAAAGTGTGCTTTATGATCTAACGTAAACGATGAGACGGACTTTGGCCCTTGCTTTAGCTCTTGAAAAGACTACAGTTCGTACAATGTAACATATCTAGGTCTAAAGTACAAAAACGAAGAAATGCAGAGTATTAATTCCGGAATGCGGGAAGAATGAATACATATGTACTGAAAGAGTGAAAAAGAACAAATAAAGACATGAATGTTAATTTGTCATAATGAGTTACTTAATCATTCTGCAGTGGAAATCGTATCTGATCTAATTAATATTTACAAACACTAACAAAAGGAGAGAGAAAAAGAACATTCGATAGTATGCAAATAAAAGATTGTGCATTTTCATGATTAAGTTGACATTAATTTTAAAAACAAAAACAACAAATAAAATTGGATTACCTCCCTTTGGTATTATAGTGCCATTCTACACTGATGCTAATTTGATGGTAAAATGCAATCTGAAAAAAATTTGTACTCTTTGATACCTATATTATGGTTAATGTATACATTCTGTGAGGAATGTGCATCATAGGTATAAATAACTGTCTCCAAATTCTCTATATGGTTACTTCTCGAACGATTGTAATTAAAATATATCATTTCGTCTTCTCCTCTTCTAACCTATTAAATCATGTGCAATTCTTCTGTATTGAGCGTGGGAGAAAACATTTGTAGGTTAAGGAATCACTAAGTAGGACCTCAATAAATTGTCCTACAAAAGCAAATCTATAGCGACAAATAGATCGCTTCCCTTGTGTACCTTTTAATGTGATTAGTACAAAACACACATTGAGATTCTTTGTGAGTAATACGTACATGAAATTTGGAACAGTTTGTTATCTGGCTATCACATTTATTCTTTCTAACATTTCTAGCGTGAATGATCCATAACATAAATGCTAAAGCCACTTTATTTGTTATGTAAGTCAGGTGAAGAACTCGTTTAAGTAAAAACAAAAAAAAACCCCCCAAACAAACAAAAAACGAAAACAAAACAAACATTAAATAAAAAATAAAAATAATTATAAAACATTTGTAGGGTAGCAAGAGGAAGTTTGGAAATTGAAACAAGAGTAGTTCGTTGATTGTGTGGATCGTATATACTTCATGCCCAGCAAGTTTCATATGTCCGTTGCAATGCATAGTATATTCTGTTATCCTCATACCTGCACGGTTATAGTTTGATTTGCCACTGTGCACATAGATTATTCCGTGGAATGCAAAATGCAGAGACCAAAGACGATACGGTCAAGGTCACTGGGAAACAAGTACGTACTACGGTGTCAGGGCAGTAACTTGTAATCTGGACACTTGACCACAATTGGATGACAAACACAAAATGTTTGATTCTTACGTTTTTTGAAAGGATACCTTTACTCTAACTTCCGTTCGTTTGCTTATAATGCAAGTATTTATAGACCAAAGATGTATAACTTATGCTGAATGTTTGTTATATGCAGTGTTCACGTTTGGGACTAGCATAAAACGGAGTATTTATTATTGATATGTGGTGTCAATTAAGGTGCTAACAATAGAAAAGTGGGTATTGATGTATTTTACTAAAGGTGCCCCTGTTAGTGCCGAAAAGAAAATGGGAATATTGACTTTTGTTTGTCGTGTCCAAGTTATGGCATACAATAAAAATGTAGCATGGCGGTTTTATGAGGTGTCTAAGTCAAGGTTGTATTGTATTTTTATATTTGCAGTGTCCATGTTAGGTCCTGATATATAAATGGACTTACATTATAACTAATGTATTTAATTTTGTCATCTCTTCATGGCATCACTGCGCCTTTAACTTCGTCCCAAGGGGTTGTAGACGTGTGAGGCAATAACGACACCAAGTTGTAGATCGCGATTACAGGATCAAAGACAGGTTCGTGAATGTACGCAAAGTGGTTGTAGGAGGTGTGGTAACAGACAGGCCCACGAGCTGATTACTGAGTGTATCAGAAGATAATTAATGAAATAAATTATTTTATCTTAGTTTATGCCATATTTAAACATATATATTTGCTCGATAATAATCTTAAGTGCAAAAAGTACATGTAGAGCAAACATTTGTTTATAATTCGCTTATCTGTTTGCCTTTCGTCTTGTCAACTGAGATAAGCGCTATAAGCTCGAAGTTACGTTTATCTACCCAACGTAAGCGCTTAAGTCAAAATATCTTTTTCCCTGTGCTTGCTCGTTATTTTAAATTTACAAGAACGAATATTGGTCATATATTTCGTCCGGAATAAACTCAGTATTTTAAGTTTTTTGTCCTAGAAGGTATCAGGGAAGAAATTAACAGTCATATGCACACACATACACATTAGAATATCTGTAAAGAATGTGTGAATACATCAGCTTCCTTTCAATGAATTCTACACAAGATATATATTTCTCCTTGTTTTGTTCTTCTTTATAAATAAAAAACGTTTATTGACATAGTCCAACCAAAATAGGAAATATAACTTCAAAACGGTCCATCTCACTTAAAAATATGTGACTAGAACACCCATTTCCTAATACTGCTAGTAAGAACACCTATTTCCTAATACTACTAGTAAGAACATCCATTTCCTAATACTACAAGTAAGAATACCCATTTCCTAATACTACAAGTAAGAACACCCATTTCCTAATACTACTAGTAAGAACATCCATTTCCTAATATTATTAGTAAGAACACCATTTCCTAATACTACTGGTAAGAACACCCATTTCCTAATACTACTAGTAAGATCATCCATTTCCTAATACTACTAGTAAGAACACCCATTTCCTAATACTACTAGTAAGACCACCCATTTCCTAATACTACTAGTAAGAACACCCATTTCCTAATACTACTAGTAAGACCACCCATTTCCTAATACTACTAGTAAGAACACCCATTTCCTAATACTACTAGTAAGACCTCCCATTTCCTAATACTACTAGTATTAACACCCATTTCCTAATACCACTAGTATTAACACCCATTTCCTAATACTACTAGTAAGCAATAGTACAAATAGATCATCAGTACTAAGTCTGCAGGTAATAAACGAGTGTGACATTAAATTTGAAAATATTTTCGTTTCCAAAACATTAGTAAAGCAAGCAAGTTGATAATGATGATAGTTGCTGAACGGTTTATGTAACAATACAATCGGGGCAAGTTGATAATGGTGATAGTTGCTGAAAGGTTTATGTATTATTACATTCTAAAGATCTTGATACAGAAGTATCTCTTTCTAATCTTTAATATGAGCCTTACATACTGGCAGGTTCTATTAAAATCAACTGGAGGTGTTAATTTATTTTGTTTTATAACACGTATCGTTTTAGAAGCAGTAGCTACAAGCTGAGAGAGAGAGAGAGAGAGAGAGAGAGAGAGAGAGAGAGAGAGAGAGAGAGAGAGAGAGAGAAAGAGAGAGAGAGAGAGATGCCACATCATAATAAAATAAATGACTAGACATTTTTGTGAATGTGAATCAAGCTTTTAAGTAATAACGGATGGACGGACCAATGGATGGACTGACGTATGTGGTAATACATTTTTACTTGTAGAATATATTGATGTAAATATTGTTTGCTTGCTTTTGATGTTATTACTAAAAATACATGTATTTTAATTTACAATAATCTTCCTAAATGAAATCAGTACATATGCATCATATATTTATGTAATTCGCGTATCTGTTTGTCATTGGATAAGTCAGCTAAGATAAGTCTTATCAAATGTAACTAGGGCATCAACTTTTATCTAACCCATCGTGCATATTTAAATCAACATAACTTCATCACTGTGCATGGTCGATATTTTACATTTGCCCGATGAATATTTATCATCTATATAGTCAGAAATAAAATCTAGAAATTGGAACGAAGAAATTTTAACGCAAACATACACATGCATACGTCTAAGAATTTGCTTGTCATATATCTCATCCAAATGTTTGTCGAGAAGAAATCTCACGGAAATTGTGGTTGACGTTTTATGATAAATGTCGAGCTCGATTGTCCACAAGTTTGTACATTATCAAGGACCATGACTATAAAAACATACAAACTTGCATCATGTGTTCGTCGTCGAATTCATCTAAGCTCCTGGCACGACAAAAAAAAACAAATGTGGTTAAAGTAGTAAATGTGAAAGCTAGACGTTCATAACGTTGTACGTTCTTAATGCCTCTGTTAAAACGAATAAGGGAATAATTCCAAGAAATATGATCATCCTGTGTTCATCAACAAACTAAACTGAAGACGAATCCTAATATCAATTTGGTATCAATATAATTATAAAGGTGAATGCTGGAGCGATCAAAAGGCGTACAGACGGATGTACGTACAGCAACCACGTCTCGCCTTAGCCGCAAGACGAGAGACAGATTCGTAATCGAAGAGCGCGAGTACGATACCTGTGCTGTCCAGCCTGGGTCGGTTATCCTTTGGAAAGATACTTAGCTTCCATTTCATGGCCGTGATATAGACATCTGTGTATCAAAATCGCATTAAAATAATCATATACAGCCATGAAAATTCATTAGTCACTTATCTCCTGATTAGAGTGGAACTACGTACAAATTTTGTGAGTTCCATGTAGCTAACAAATAGATATTGATAATTTTAGATTCGTTTTAGGTTTTCAATTCAGTAATTTTGTGTGCTGCATTTTTACTGAAAAAAGTTGCATGGTTATCAATAGTACTAAATTTATTAGCTTACGGGTTGACAATTTTACTAATTTTTTGTAACTTTTGTTCCCAAATGTCTTGAAAAATCAGACAAAAGTCAAAAGAACGCACTTCTGCAAGATAAATGCAGATTTCGACTTCTGTTGGTAATGGAGTTGTAACATCTATCATCTTTACTTCCTTTTAAAATGATTAATTTGTTAATAATTTTAAATATCTTAATGACTTAATATCCTTCCTTGATTTTATAACAAATTACATTATTATTATTATTATTATTATTATTATTATTATTATCTTGCTGTTGCTCTGCTGCAGTTGTCAGTGTCGCAAAAATATAATGCTTCGTCAAATTCACTCAGTCAGTTTGATACGTGGCTTCACTGTGAAAAATTGGAATGGAACCACTTTCAAAGTAAAATTTATAAACAATAGATTATAATAAGAACACAATTACAGTTATTATTAGTATTGTTATTATTATCATTATTATTATGATTATTATTATTGTTGTTGTTATAAACGTGAAAATTCTTATCAATTATATTAATTTATCAGTTACATAATCCGCATCGGCGGCATAAACAAAGGTATAAGAACATAGCAAATAAAATGAACACCTTCGACTACGGCGAAATTGCTGCTAAAATTACTAGCATGGAAAGAATGGCTAATTTTCGATTATGTTAACGATGGTTAATGTGACGGCTATTTTGAACATTTTTGAGATTATTATTAGAATCAACCACTATTATCGGATTTAATTATTTCGGTGATGAAAGTGTTTGGTAATGTTAATGATTTTCAAGGAAAAGCAGCAGTACAAATTCTAAATTTTTAAAGATTGATAAACTTCACAAGTTGCCCTCTCCTCCTCTACCCACCTTGACGAAATACCACACTAGCTTTAACTACGTGCCGTCTTTAACCTTAGGTGCCATATTGAATCATTTGTTTTCTTTGCTTTAGGAACTGGTTTTGCAGAGATACCTGGCCCGAGGCTGATCCTGGACTTTTCGGAAATCTTGCAAAATTCGTGCTACAGCTTCTGCTGCCAACTTTTCAATAAATCGTTAGATAAACGTTCATAACATACATAATTTAAAGAATGTTTCCTTTACAGTGTAAGTGTGTGTGTGTGTGTATATATATATATATATATATATATATATATATATATATATATATATATATATATATGCGTGTGACAGAGTGAATATAAGTGTTTCTGTGAATATAAATGGGTGTGTATTGTTATGTATATTTAATTTTATTTGTCCATGACAGATGGTTCTGAATAACGAAATAAAGATAGTGAGTGAATATAACTAGTATTCATGTACATCAATTAAAAAATAATGATTTCTTCAACATTTTGGCTGAAAATGCCATGCTGAACATAACAACGTGAGATATAAATAGTTTGTAATACAAACGACAATTATTTTCGTGAGGTTAAAGTCTATCTTTACAATGTTCTCATTTCAAAATTTCAATCATGCGCAGCTCGTGCTGAACGGGCAACACAGAAAGTGAATAAGACTACAATATTAATATTTCCAAAAGTAGGATCAACTGACAAAGTAACACAGAAACAAAGAGAAGCAGCAAATGTGAGCGAAACAATATCTAACCCAAAGGAGGAGAAAATACCTAACACGGTTCCCAGAAAAAGAATGTCCCCCCATAGAGAAAATAAGAATATAACAGAAAATTAAATAAGAAAAATTGGGACGCCGGGAGAAACAAACAAGAAAATGAAATGTGACGCAAAGAAAAAAACAATACAAAAGCAGAAGGAAACAGGAGCGAGAGAAACAGCCTTAAACCAAACTGAGGCGCAACCTACAAACATAATAGAAATATTCGATCCGAACGAGGAGGAAGAAACGAATAAGAAAACCAGTGATGGTGCAATAATAACAGACAATATACTACATAATAAGGGGGCTGAGGAAACAATAAACATTAGCGTAAGTGAAAAGGCTAACTCAGCATGAGGAGGGAGGACAAGTCATAAATGAAAAAAATATGCTATGAAGCCAGAGAACCGGACCAACTACTAGAAAAACCAGCAGAAGCGATGGAAGGGCAAACTAATCGGGAAATCTAAATAACATACAAGGAGGAAAAACAATGTCAAAGCCAGAGAGGCACCTACAAATCTAACCGATAACACAACTAGTCAAGAAAAGCAGACGCAGATACCACAAATCGAGCACACATCAACACTTCAAGGCGTGGAAGAACAGAAGAAGCAAAAACAAAGAAAAGGAAAACCAAGTACTATGACGCAATGGAAACAAACAACCAATTAGATAACGAAGTAAAAATAACCCCTGAGGTTGGAACCCTGTGTGACCAATGACCTTCTGAACGAGAGCAGGGGTCAGAGAGGGGTGCCACCGAAAGAGAGGTGAGAAAGAAGCACAAACGCACACACCAACTATAAAACAAACTAAAGTTTAAATTAAAAAAATACAACCTGGACCGATTTGAAACATGTATGCCAAAGTAATATTAGAAACAATAGCATTTAAGTTAGTACTTTTACAAAAATGACTCCTGGCAAGAGTCATACATAATTAGAAACACGGAGAGGTGAAAGGGGAAGGAAAACCGACCAACAGGTAAAGTACCTAGAAGGAGGTGAATATGGAACCGTAAACCCCTAGGCTTATGACCATCAAGGAAACATGGAGAAAATAGCATTAGTCACTTTAAATAACTAAATATGTAGGTATCCCACACTGGTTTTACGAGGGGACCCATCTAAAGTCCTAACCAAGCCATATTTGCTTGGGAAGAACTTAAGGTGTAATAGTTCCCATGATGGAAAATTATCATCATATTTTAAAAAAGTAATATTTATTTGCATATACAAATACATATTTCTTCAATTTTATACTTATATCCCTCAATCTGGATGCTCTCATCATAACCGAAATTTTTCGTTCAGGAAATCGATCCTCAAATTACACCGTGGAAAATCTAAACTACCAAACAGTTTCTCAACAGGACATTATTCTCACGCGACATTATCCACTTGAGTAACATAAATAGACTAATTAGATCATAATTGGATGTGTAATTAAGTTCCTGAGAAATATACTACGATAAATGCAGGACAAATATGCTACGATAAAGCTCTTTAATGTGTATATACATTTACGGCATATATATTAGTACATAATGCGCTGAATTCGGACAAGATAATGCATTGTCCAGACATGGACTGACCTTGAGAGACGTTTTCGAGTGAACAAATTGTCCTTGTTTGAATTGCACTGACACCAAGTCGTTAAATATTTAGAGCCGTTTTCATTTCTCGCAGGGTTTTTATCTGCACTATCAAAGTGGTCTCGGTTTCTTTGGCTTTGAGCGTTTTTGTGTTCCCAACTGTACCGAAATATAGAAATTCCACTGGCTGCTTTAATACATAGACGTTGCATGTTATAATACCTTTTTCTGCGGATTTGGCATACACTTAGTGTACCTTGCTATTTGTCATGTCTTAGATATTATAATAAACGGTCTGCACACATTACGCTTTGTGTTTTCCCGATATGTACGGAATGTTTGATAAAAGAAATATATGTATTGTTTATACTTATGAAATTTATGTAATATCTACTATCCAAACAAAGAAAAATGCTGGACTCACTGAGGAACTGTAGCACGAGCCAACTCATCACATGACGTGTACGCTATGATATTGTCGTAAATGATAAACACTTTTTGACCTTATCTTACCTTCTGACATGCCTCTCCTTCTTTCTCTTCTTCGTCTCCTTTTTCTTATTTTCATCACCATCACCATCATCATCATCATCATCATCATCTTATTATTATTATTATTATTATTATTAGGTGAATCAATCCAGTATGTGAAAAGTGAGGAAATAAAACACATCAGTATCATTATCATGTAAATTAGGACCGGTACAAGACGTGTAAGTCAATACTGATACAAGAATGCATCATCATGATGTAGACTGATCATTGTCGTCGTCTCTGTAGAAATAGTTGCAGTAGTTCGACGAACAGCTGGTGTTGCTGCTGCGTTGTCGTCCTTGTTGTGGTGGTGGTGTTGGTTATGGTGTACATGTTCTTTCAGGGTGAAAACATATTTTGCTAATTGGTCGAAAAGTAAACTCAAGCAAACAAACGACTGCTATTGAAATCTGGCTTTTATGTTTATAATGGTATACAATAACTATTTTGCCATTAGACGAATAATCATTTAGCACTTTGTCTAACCATCTTGCTGAAGGTCATGAGCTTTTAAGAGAAGTGTTTTGACTAAATTAGAAATAAGTATTTTGACCATAATGCAATTTAATTCAAGTAAAATGTTTGACTACACGAGTTTTTTCCGTTCTTGTTTTCACATAGCCTGCAGGAAACAAGGTGTGCAATGAGAGTGCAGTTTTAATTGGAATAAACATTACGATATCGATGACAAAATCAAATATTTTCCCTTTACGACCAGATCTTTTTTTTTTTGTGCAACGTTAAACCATCCCCACTGGAACAACAGTGCGTTTTGAAATTGTGTCTGTCCTTGCTAAGAAAAGTAAGACAGTCTCCCTCGGGGACTTTGTATTTTTACTTGCTAACTCCGCTGCGCTACTATCTGCTCTCTTTGACCGTTTCAGTGTCTTTTATTTCCACTCCTGATTTTGTAATTTTCTCCATCAGAGACACGTTTATTTCATTTGTTTTGCAGTCATCAAAAAGAAAAGAGGGATCCTATAACTCATGCTTTGGTGAATTTTCTGAAATTACTAGTTCATGTTTAGCATAATTTGTGAAACGTCCATTGTCCAAAATGCGTACTGTATACATGTACCCAATTCACGATTTTTGCTCTCCTACCTTTAAGAGTCAAAATGTTTCCTTACTTGTAGTCCTTTTTGTGTCTTATCATTATTGTGGATTTTGTTCTTCTAAATCTTCTTTTATTAAGCTATTTGTGCTCTCCTATGTTCGATCGGAAAATAACTCCAGCAGTCCAAGCGTAAGACAACAATGGTTGCGTCCCTTGAGAAAGTTGTCCGTATTGGGCGGACACCTTGACTGAGAAGACTGGTCTGAGATGACTAGACTGAGATAAGAAAAGTAAGGTTAACAAAACAGCTAGATTTCATTTTTGCATCGGTGAGAAAATGCCATGGAGTTGAATTAATATTGATCACTTCATACATTCTCAGGAATACATGCGTTGTAGAAACGTTTCGTTTCCTTCCAACACTCTAACTGCGAATTGATTCGGGGTTGTATGGGATCTAGCTACATATCGTAAGAGACTGGTATTACGACCCCGTGGTCTTAAAAGCAGTAACAGAAAAGATTGAGAGAAATAAGTATTGTAAAATCCAACAAATAATTTATTTCCCTATAACACAAAGTGAAAATATAAAAAAGACCTTACGGTATTGCGAATTAAATCCCAAATAATCCTAGAATTACAGACAAAAGTCCTGATGATTAAAGGTATGCATAAAAAGTCTGCCAGATGAAGTTGTTGTTGTAGGGTTTAACGCCAATTTCAGCAAACGATAGGCTATACATGGCGACCAGTATAAATGGTGGAGGAAGAACACGGGAAAACCCCAGATAAAAACAACAACCCACGAGGAACTACTGGCAGGCTTTCTCACGCACCCACTTTGATCGAGCCGAGACTCGAACCCACGCAGACAGTTTGGTAGAGATCCAAATTAAAACCAACGCTGGAAGTGTTGACATGCCTGTGGTGACCCGTGTCCTGGTGATGTGCCAGCAGTCTTTTGTGGAATCACACAAATACAAGCATATATCCTTACATGAAATTTCACTATAATTTCAAGTCGTTATTCCCACGAATGATATTTGTTGAAGAGCACTTTGTATTTCCAGTGACAAAATAATTGGATCAATAAAATTCCAGCCCAAATGAATTACTTGACAAATCAATAATACATCTGACTTTGTTCAAGATCTTATAACAAGAATAAATAATTTCTTCAGCAGCTTGATCTCAGGTCACAATCAGCGTTTTCTAAAAAAAATTAAAAACTATTACGTACTGGAAATAACTTTCGAGAAGATTCAAAATGTTGATAAAAAAAATATCTTAGTTTTAATCAGAATATAAAATGTCGTAAATATAATCTCCTTGGCTCAGGCACAAAAAAAAGATATTCCTAATAGTTAAACCATACAAAGGGAAAGTATTTGGTTATGTATTAGTTGTTTGCAGAATTTAAAAAAAAAAAAAAAAAAAATTCAAGTTAAGTGGGACATGAATGACATTTAAGGCAAAGTCAAGTCTAACATACACTGTTACATTATCAATAATTATAATGAAGTAAAAAGTAAAAAAGTAACAAACAATGCAAATTAAAGGTACATAACACTGGAGATAAGCTCTTTCTTGCAAGTCCTGTGTATTTGGAAGGGAGGATCTTGGTAGCTGAGTGAAAGAGAGACAGAAGGCACAACACACGCTCGACACAGCACACGACCTTGGCATCAACTTCGGCTTGACGGGTGGTCGCAAGGGCCTGATCGGATCAATTAGCTAGTCACATTAAGGCTTAGGAGCTATATTGAACATATTCAGTTTAAATTATTTCGATTTTATGGCATTAACTAATTGAAAGCAAAATCATGTTTAATAAATTTCAACAAATATTATATTTCAATAGAATAAAAAGTGAAAATTTAAAAGGAAATTTCTGTATTGTGAATTATATCCCAACTAGTCCTAAAAAAATTTTCACAAGTCCAAACGTACAGTTTTCATAATGAATTCCAGTATACAATGTGCGGACGTGACACTAGTCTTGGATGAGCCGATGTGCCAATAGTCTTGCTGTATCACAATGACATAATCCAGAATGCTCTTGAATGAATTCGCAATATGCTCGAAGTAGTGATTTAGTCCAAAATGTAAATTGGCGGTTTTGTAATTTTGTAATTCTGAACACAACTAACAATGATTTTAGAGACTGAATTCTGTTTATCAAAACCTTATATAAAAATGTAAGGCACAAAAAGACGACCATCATTTGGGTCATTAGGTAGCATCCTGAACCTTTTTAGGTCAAAAGGTCATGCAAACATGATTAAAGTGTTATCAGCAAGTTCACCCCACAACCATGTATAAATGTATGCTATATAAATTAGGTTTACAAATGCACAATAAGCGTAAACTACAATCTACAATTATGGATACAATATAAGCATTCATTATATATAGTTGCATAATAAACTATATGGGATAGAGTTTCAAAATTGACTCTTTCTCCCCTAAGTAATATGCCGTGTTTAACTGCGGGAAATATTGCAATCACAAAAACAGCTGCACGGAAAAGCAGTGTCACCCAGATGAGGTTAGGAGAGTCAAGATAGATTGTTATCACGAAGACGCTTTCTTTTCTCAACTGCCAGGAATAACATTCCACCTACTCAAAATACTTATTTGAGTGTGAAATTAAAAAGGAGACGTATGAGAGAGGAGAAAGGTATCAACTTTCCTTAACGTAGTATATCTGTGGAAGCCACGATTCCGCTGTATTCGGCTGGCAGCACATATTCTTCCACAGACAAACATTACATGGTCAAAAGGTCATACCAAATTCACAGTATTCCAAAGTTAGAGCCAAGAGGTGATCATTTAAAGCAATTAATGAGGGTCCATCATAGCATAAATGGGTTGACTGGCAAGTATCACGTGATGGCGGTTTGTTCAAAAGCAGTGGAGCAAGACAGCTGAAAAAAGTCTAATTGTTCTCATTTCCAAAACAAGGAGCTGACGAAACATATACGAATTTAACAGCCAATACATAATGAACACGATAACGTAGATGAAGACAGGCAACAAGCACAAATATCATGAAAGCGGCACTAAAAAACGGAACAGCTGCCAATCGCTTATGAGATACACATTCCTCACTCACGCATACATACTGAAAACGGACCACGACCTGATTGTGTAATCTGACATTGGGGCACATTCCTGTCGGCGTATGTCCTTTTCCACCCTGTAAAACAAACGCATTTTGTCGCGAACGAATTGAAAAACTGTACCAGAAAGTGAAACCCGAGAAATCGTGGACTTTGTAAAGGAATGCAGCTGATACAACAACAACAAAAACTTCAATCATACTTCAAGGCTTATTACAGGTGTTACCCTTTGTTATTTCATGTACATCTGACCGAAATGTAACATCTTTATATTTAGCATTTATTGATTACACTCATGTATTTATCATTAGTTATCTTCCTAACGTTTTATGCACTTCATGTATGAATTTTTAACTTAATATGTTGCTGTCACTGCATAGCCACTTTTTGCTGAGGTGCAATCAAACACATTGACATCAATACATACATACTACATAATATTTACATGCATACACATACAAACGTACACGATTCATACATGACGGCTCCGGTTGCCTAGTAGTTCGAGCATCCGTCTCGGATGCGGGAGGTCGTGGGTTCGATCCTCGGCAGTGTCATACCAAAGACTTAATAAAAATGGTACTAACAGCTTGCTCGCTTGGCGCTCAGCATTAAGAGGTTAGTGTTAGGACTGGTCGGCCTGGTGTCAGGATAATGTGACTGGGTGGAACATCATGCTACATGTCTGCGGCATGATGCCCCAATGCTAGAAACCCCTATAAACTGCCACATTGCAGACATCGTAGAGATATGACTGAAAAATTGTTAAAGCTACGTTAAAAATCCAAATCACATCACACACGATTCATATATGTGCCACTAAGGTACACACTTATTTGTGTGTTTGTATAATGTTGGCAGTAGGTATGTGGAAATAGTGATGTCTTTGATTATGTGTATACCCTGATTCATATAGGGCAATGTGACTTTAAGGATTAGAGGTGATTGATTTTGTGAGTTCTACTAACATAATGTATAAGATAGTATTCATCTTGAATACCGTCGTATACCGGGTGTGATCATCAAATTCCACGTTTTTTTTTTATCCATTTGCATTTTACGTTATTTCAATGGCGACGGATAAAGTTTATGCAACTTAAAATTTAATCGTTTGTTTTCCTTAATTCAAAGAAAAGTGCACCTGTTCTTGGTGCACAAAGGACAATGCTAAACGTAGCGAATATTAGCCCCAAAAGAGCCCAGTTTTCGATTTCACGGGTTTTTGGTGGAAAAGAAATAAAATGTTAGTATATTCAGCACAATTTGTTTAAGATCTTTTTGTATAGGTGAGAATGAAGTATTAATCTGAGCTGAAATAGATCAACTAGTTAGCATGATTACAGGAGGTTTATGTCTGATGAAAACAGTGTAATAAATAAAAGATACATGGCAATTGTGTTGGGAGGGTAAATGGGCATCCAGTTGATTCTCGTTGATTAGACATTCGTGTTTATTTAATAAATATTGTCATTTAAATCAGAAAGAAGACGCTATGTGCACCACACTTACTGCTGTGTCCAACGGTTTGACAGAGCACGAGGAGTAAGTTTTAGCTGAAGGATTTATTTCTTTTCCGAATTCCACCAGCAAACCGTGTATTATCCTTACTTTTACATAATGAATTACGAAGTACATAAATTATAACCAAATGCGTACCAAAAGCAGATCAAATAGGTGAGAATGAAGTATAAGCTGAGCTGAAATATATAACTTAGTTAGCATGATTACAGGAAGTTCATCTCTGAAGCAGATCTTTGGCCCAATAAAGGCTGTACGTTTGTAGCACTTGCAAAGAAAATATTCTGTAGTATACAAGATGAATGACTAGGTATCGAACCAAGAAATTAGCATTCATCCACTCGGACAGATGATATAAAAATAGCAGCAATAATAATAATAATAATAATAACAATAATAAATTATTATTATTATTATTATTATTATTATTCGTCTTCTTCTTCTTCTTCTTCTTCTTATTATTATTATTATTATTATTATTATTATTAACTAAATTTTAGAATAACAAATATTTTGACGACAACAGAAAAAGTGTCATAAAAATATTACAATGTTCAACTTCTGTGGATGAAATTCGTTTAATTAGATTTAGAAATATAGATATATGGAAGGCTTATTGGATGAGATATGTGTATGAGTATCTTTAAAAGAATCACATTGTTTTTTATTTCTGTTTGGCACATATCCTGGCATCAATTTTCACTCATGTTTGCGTGTAACCGGATGTTGGCATTAGGTTTTTGACATTAGGCAAATTTGGGACAATTCTTCATTGCCAACATTGGGAAAGAACTAGTTGGACCAGTGCTGTTTATAGTTTTGTATTTCCGAGCCTGGAAGAACTCTATAAGGATTTTGTGGTCATTCTGTAGTTGCAATTTCGACTTTGGGATATTTGCGTTGGTCCAGCATTTGACCAAGCTTATTCAAGTTTGATACTGTCTATTTTTTGTTCTTGAGATTATACGTTTCAAATATTGCAATATTGGTCAAATTATATCGTTTAAGCAGATTATTGTTCATAACGTTTATATTTGCATTTCTGCATATAGTGAAGAATCATATTAGGCATAGACATGTCGAAAATATTCGTGGAATCCATGCAGCATGATTTTATTCAAACACGGCGAGGCCGGGATGGTTTCATTTGACTGTTCACATAGCATAATGTATGTACTTAAATCTAACTACAATTTTTGTTTCTTATTTTTTAATTATTGCATATCTTGAGGATAACTGCAGAGGGTCTAGACACTTTTTTAACATTAAGCATATTGCTTCATGTAAATTGTCACGTGATATCGCACAAGACTGTCAAATATCATTTTGCTCATTGGCCCACCGTCGGACCAAGCTGGTCCAATGAACAATGGATACCAACTTCTCTCCAGCGCCGAAATAACTTTGCCGAATAATGTTGGCACAGCGTAATTTTAATCATTTGACCTCGTATGGTCCAAGGTAACGGATAATCATAAAAAATGTTGGACCGACATAGGTTTAATATTGCTGACTGTTAAGCCAACGTTTGGGCAATACATTGGCCTCATAGGAGGCCAATGACCCAAATGACGTTGGACCGTCATTTAATCCCCCTAAGATGACGTTTTAGATCCAAATTACTTCTTTTAGGTTTGCTATTTTATTTCCTTGCATAATTTGAATAGCATTGTTAGGTAGAAAAATTTTCCTTTCGTTAATCAGCTTCAAGCAGATAACTTCTAATGGCTCCTTGGCCGATACTTTTACCCCTTTGACAATTAAAGTTACATTGAAAATCTCCGAAGTACAATATAAACAATAAAAGGGAAGAAACTGGTGCCTATATAGATGCAGAAATATTTATTTTCCCTATGCCCTGAATTTAATTTTCCGTGATTACAAGAAGTACGTGTTAGATATCAGGCGTGCTTTCGAAAATGTACGTGTAATAATTTCACAGATTAAGCTCATGATAGGCACAGTTATGGCCAAAATGTCTTCTGCATAGGTCTTTAGAATTTATATTAATGAAAAGATAATAGAAGCTCAAAATAAAACGGGTGAACTAAGTTTCCTTGCCGCTTGCTATCAGTGAGAGTGAGAGAGAGAGGGAGAGTTTGGATGAAGGTTGGTGCTTGAGTAGCCTGCATATTCTAATCCAAGAAGAATCAACAGGAATCGATAGTTTAATGTTATATTCATACCTTCACTTTCTTAAGTCCGTCTGGGCTAAGCTAATAAAGAAATATATCCATTTTGCCCGTACCTGGTCATCGATCGATAAAGACAATTTATATTTTAATTGAGAAATGAATGTCCTCGAAGTTTTACTTGCACTCTCCAAAAATTCTAAAACCGGCCAATTTGATAACTACTCAAAACACGCATACTAAATATTAATATTCTTTTGCTTTAAATAAGTTTACATTATTTTGTTGAAAGCGAAGAAACGAAATATATAATTGATTGGAATGCGATGTTCACCCCATCCTCCTCACGCACGCACGCACAACTCCACGATTAAAAGCTAGCTGTGACCATGACTCAGAGGAGACAGATAACTCTGCATATCTCAGTGTCGATGAAGTCCCCCCACCCCACCCCACTCTCTCTCTCACTCTCTCTCTCTCTCTCTCTCTCTCTCTGAGTAAGGAACACATATCCTCGATATCTGCCTGATGGAAATATAAAACTGAGGGAACTTTCCTCATAGCGTTCGAACACAACATTTTATGTTAGTAGCTGCTGGCTGGCAACATAGTCAACTTTCTTGCGCTTTCATCTTAGAGATTTAGCGTTGGAGAGGCAAACCGTCAATCTAGTAGGTTCAGTGGCAGCAGTACGAACAGCCACCAGACCCAACTATATCAATCAACACAGCCTGTTCACTTAGCTGTATTCACCGGCGAAAATTTGTACGTAAGAATATTTCAATATTCATCTTCTTTAACCGTATGTTAGGGGCAAAGGTCAAGTGACCTCAGGCTGTGTTGATTATGTAATTATGACAACGGGTTATCGTTCACATGGGAAATCCAACTATTCTTCCTAAGAAGGATACCCGAATAAGAAGTCAGTTTCTCAGCATCCCTTCCTCCTATTTTTACCCAATCACATTTCCTAAAACCCTCCCAACGACCCGCCATGCGAGCATGCTCGTTAGTAACTCGTTCATCAAAAAACTAGCAACACCTGGCGGCTCCAAAGGGAGGTAATTGGCAAGAAGTAATGCCCTTTGTCTATTGAAATGGACAGAAAAGACGATGTTCGTCATTTAGTAAGGCTGGATTCGCGAGGGTAAGTATTCTCAGAGAAATATGATTTAGTTACATATTTGCTTTCTACATGTTTCCTTGCCGTTTCTTGGCTGTAGATGCATCTTCGTTGCATGTCGTAACAAGCGATTGAATGGAGCTAAGCAGTTTGCCGTGCAATTAGAGATTATTCTGGTAGTTGAGTAGATGAAAGACATTTCGCCTCAGCTTCGGCTAAATGGTTGGTTAGAAGGGCCCGGGCTGATCACAGTGAGCCTCAGCTTCGGCTAAATGGGTGGTTAGAAGGGCCCGGGCTGATCACAATGAGCCTCAGCTTCGGCTAAATGGGTGGTTAGAAGGGCCCGGGCTGATCACAATGAGCCTCAGCTTCGGCTAAATGGGTGGTTAGAAGGGCCCGGGCTGATCACAATGAGCCTCAGGGGCAATGCCTTTCATATATATGTAGTTGACAGGTTTTCGATACTGTCCGAACATGACCTTTTTGTGATGGACCAGAATTCTTTTCTTCACCTTACCTTACAAAGCAAATAACCTCTGAGGCGGTGGCAAGGGTCAATTGAGCAAAGTTTCTTTTTTGTTTGTGCATATAATTATGTGCATCACTGACATGATAAATGCAATATATTAGCGTACATCCTTGTCCACTTGTTGGCTCCGAGGCAGTTTAGAAACGTCTCAACATGTAGCAGTGTTTCAAGAAGTACTCAAAAGACTGCTGTTTGAGTATATATTGTCATAAATAATATAAATCCCACAGCCAAGGTAATCTCAATAGTATGTTACAGGCCGTAGTAGTTTGCATGTCGTTGCATGTCGTTTACATGTCGTATGCATGTCGTTGCATATTCCCTTACTTTGTTAAGTGTATCTCTCTCCAAGTATCCTTATCAATAAATCTAATACTGACCATCTAGTTTAAAGACTACAAGTGCTTTTAGGTTTGTTTGGCGACCTTAATGGTAAACATACACTTTGGCGCTGCAGCTATCCCAGCGAGAAAGAGGTAGAATATTTAATACCGTTGCTTAGAAACACAATCGGCGCACTTTTGGCGATAAGTCGTATACCTACATGCAACCTGCATCGGGTTTTTACATGTCCTTAGATATTACCATCTACAGTCTGTTTCCTTTTCGGAAAGTGGATGAAGACCTAGTTGCAGTGAATACTTTCCAATATATTTAAGGGGGTGGGGCACCTAGTGGCCGAGTGGTCTAAAGTGCTCTCCGTCATGGATCACTGCCATCTCACCTCTGTCTGCGTGGGTTCGAGTCTAGGATTAGGCTAATGTGGGTATATGAGAAAGCTTGCCAGTAGCTTCTCGTGGGTCGGTGGTTCTTTCCGGGGTTTTCCCGGGTTCTTCCTCCACCATTAATACTGGTCGCCATGTATAGCCTATCGTGTGCTGAAAAATGGCGTTAAACCCCACAACAACAATAACAACAACTAGACTCGGGACAACTGACTGATAGTTGCATTTTATTTCCATAAAGGTACGTTTGTATTTGTGTACTTGTAGGCGCAATGTTGGCAGTTGGCATGGATACATTAGTGTCTTTGTTGCTGTATACATCGTACAGGGCAATGTGTCTTTTTAAGGATAAGACTTTACACTATTAGCCGTATTATTCGATTGTATAAGACAGAATTCTCCTTGAATTCCCCCATGTATATATGCCCAGATGTGATCATCAAAGATAACGTTATTTGTTTTCGTTTTATTTTAACTTTCCTTTTGCGGTGATAGGTAACGTTTATACAATTATCACTCGGTTTGCTTTCCCTTATTCAAAGAAAAGTACAGGTATGTTCGGCATGTATCGGTCAATGCATAATTCATTGTGTACTTTGTCTCAAAAGAAACTGGTTTTCGAACCTACACATTTTAAGTGAGATGAAAACATCAGTTGGTTATCTTTTCACAATTTGCATCAAAATTTGTTAAATATACAAGAACGTAAGATTTAAGTATTAATTTGAGCAGAAAACAAAATCATCAAATAAATAAAATGACTGTGGGTAGTTCCTGTCCCAGTTAAACAGTATTACTAATATACCGTACGCGCCATTTATTGGAATTATGACAAAATATGCCACGGTAAACGCAGGAAACTAACCGTAAATTATTAATATTATAATTCATTATTAATGTACATATTTTCTCCCCTCCACCCTACCCCCATCACGCACAATAACGCCAGCACACGAGTACATCACGCGCAGCTGGAATGATCACATTGTACGTTGTGGAATGTAGAAAAACAATATATGACAAATGTCTGCATTGAGTGGTCCACATTGCACGGCTTCTCAGTTCGTATACAAAGCAAATATTACCCCGTCATAGCCCTAATTACACTCAAGAAAAATATTTCACTTACCTGAGAGAACCGTGAGAGATATATTTGATTCATTTGTATTGATTTAATGTATTTACAAAAGAGCGAAGTCACATGTCTGGATCAGATATGACGATGATTGACATTTTCGATGTATTTATTTCGGTTCAATGGCCGTTCAACTAATTATTTAGCACAATAATAAGATATGTGTATCAATAGAACATTCAAAACCAAAAAACACTTGTGGAAGACTTTATATCATTCATCCTATGCGAATGATAATAATAATAATAAACTACTTGACATGTTTCAACGCACAACATTTGGGGATAGAATCTATTCATTTATATTTACCTAGCTAGATACAAATACGTTTACAGAATGTTATGCATATATGCGTGTATTAGAAATTGATATATTATTTGCTTACTTATTTTTCATGACATCAGCTGTTTTACTGGCATGAATCGTACATATAATTACAAACTAACTTGTGTTATGTAGTGGGCGATTCAACAACAGACAGTGTATGCCACAATAAACGAAGAAAATAAAACTCATAACTTCTGCAATTCTGATCTAATTTACTTGTTTTCGAGCTTCTCCAGGCTTTGGATGACTTTAACATCACAGTAGTATCATTATGGGCGTTTTAGACAGGGCTCATGGATATCTGCGACGGTTTGTGCACCCCATGTCTTTACCCTGAAAACACACGCAACTGTATGATTTATGCAAGCATGCTGGTAGACAAATCGATAAACACTTGGTTTCACTGTCTGTTACTTGGTTTCACTGTCTGTAATTTTCATATTTTTGTGCGGAGGAGTCGGTGATTTTTCATTTCCACCAGCACCAAAAGCCTTCAGGCTTAGTTCACTAAACGTACTGCGTCTATTTTGTATTTTGTGCCACAGCGAAATGTTCTAAATACATATTTATTATTGAAAGTAAATATACTGAAATTATGTTACTATCACCACCAGAGACACTAGATAGTTCCTACATAAATTTATATTGGTTGTCTTGGTCACGACTCTAGCAACACCAAGGCCAACGGATATTTGCTGCTGTGAGTCCACAAACAGCATCAATGACACAAGCTTGTATGTTAGGTGTAGCGCCGTTCTTTTGTGACTGGAATCCCGCAGGTGTTGATTTGCTTCGATTATTTTCTCACGCCGGTAACATCAATCGTCTATGATAGTAATGCTATTGATAAGGTAATCGTAAAATATAATTGCTCCGCAGGCTGGCTTTAATTACATGCATCTCATACATGCACTTATAACCAATTATAATTTTTTATTGGTACAGCTTTCATACGATAATAGAAAATATCTTCCATAGGAATTCTGTGTAAACATTTCCGGCAATTGTTCGTTTGTAGGGTCTGGCATTACGTTCATATTAGACCTTACTAACTACATCATTTAATAATTTCTGTAACGATCCCTCTCGTTTCCGCCCAAGAACAGACAAGTGCGTCCATGGTATCTAACAGTCGGGATTGTCATCTTCTTGGTTGAGTCAATGTTTATGCAACATATTCAACGGGGAATGCATCTGGCTTCGATTTGTGTCGGCTAAATCCACTTCATTATTATCGAAAGTTTTTGACTGATATCAGGCGCGACGATTATATATCGTTTTGTTTCGAATTTTAACATCCAAGCTGGCCTCGAGTTAATAGTGAAACATCACTGTGGTTCCAGCTGTGGATTTCTATATTTCCCTTGCGAAAATTATATATCTGAGCATATACGAGTGTCTTGTAAAACACTATGAAACAGATATTCTTGGACAAGTCGATCATAGCTGCCATCATCATCTTCTGTCAGCTGGTCCAATATGTTCTACAGATTCGGCTACCTCATCGTCGAGGTCAGAATACATCAATTAGATTTAACATCAAATCTTAAACCTTTACGACTAAGACAGCTCGACTACCTCTTCGTCGCGGTCAGAATACATCATTTAGATATAATATCAAATCTTAAAGATTTACGCCTAAGACACTTAAGAACATACCTGGAACGATATTTTATTTTTCAGATGAAATTTCATCTCCGGTAATTAATGATTCTGACATTGAATAAGTGAAAACGTCTTAAAAATAGATGTCTTTAGTGGCATGTGTTAGTGATGTAAGAAGATGCCTCTGATCGTTTACCAGTTTAATTATTGTACTCGCTCAGTTTCAGATCCGCATCAGACGAATAAATATAATCCGGTCATGTCTATCAGAGTAATCCCCTTCCATCAAAAGTCAATCCATCAAAAGTAAATCGACCACGTGTAATGCCATGATCTTTTCTATCTCCTTCCCTAGTTATTTGATATATCCCATGAAGTTAATAAGGATGATGGCGCGGGTACATCTGCGATCTTTTTATTCAGGTATAGTATTTGCTGTAGCATGCGTTTGGATTCTGCCACAAATCTACACTGATACGTTGACAACCGAATGCCAGACACCGCAAACGCAAACGCTTCTGGAACGAGCAGATACTCGTCGTGGGTGTGGTAAAGCTTGTGTGGATAATATATATCCATTTCAGATGGTACATATGGTCGGTTTACTGTTATAATCATGTACATGTTTTTGAATGTATATGTGCACGCGATCAATCTATTCATTCCTTCTAATAAGCATGGGTTGCGTCATTTCTCATTCATATACATCTTTGGTGTCAGTATGTGTGGTCTAACGTTTCGGAATGGATCGATCGTATCAGTCCACGTTAGAGTTGTTCCCTCTAAGATCACGATAACTGGCCATGAAAATCGCGCCACAGATATCACGCTCGACAAACATATACTGATGAAAGTATGTGTGCAGGTCTGACTCATCCTTTGCTTTTAGACGGAATTGTGTTGGATCAAGTGAATAAACATGAATGCAGTATTAAGTGAATAAACATGAATGCAGTATTACGGAGAGCCTCAAAGACATGTGTGAGCAGAAGAACGTTTGGGTCGCAAATACAAATTGTGATATTGTTTGCATGTGCATAGTCGACGGCGGAAATACCTTCGCGAGACAATGACGAATGAAACACACCGATGAGATGGTAAATTAATTTCAGCAACCTTGTCCAGTCTACAATGTACTTGTATGGATAGATTCCGAGATACTGTAAAACGACCATTACCATTCGCTGTGCGTTTGTTGACTATTTAATTGAGGCTAAAACTGGGAAACTGCAGGTGGTAAATACACTGCTGATGTCCCAACATAAATGTAATGTATTTTACAACCGTGTTCGCGATGATGCTTATTGGCGCATTTCATGCTGTTGCATTCGATTGCATTATTAGGTGGCCATACTATCCTTAAAGATTATCAATGACAACAAGAAATAGCGTTAGTTTGGATACATTCTCAGCTACAGATTGCATGCAATGTGCGTAGTTGATAGGCACGCACTGGGGATGTGGCAGTGGTCACACATATTTTTATCTGTGAAATTAAAAACGCCATTGCAGATCCAGCAACGAGTGTCTATGGAAAATTCACAACTGTTGTCAATGCGCTTAATCATGTCTGCTCCGTGGATGAGAAGGGCTGCAGCCGTATCTATTTTGCTGCGAAATGGAGCAAGTTTATAAACACTTTAACCGTGTGATGGTCAAGGTATAATATTGGAGTTTCAGCTTGCCCGTCGCATCTGACTGTAATATAACAAAACACACTTCTGCCTTGTTCCTCAACTTGAACTGTACTTGTTAAAACTTTAGGAGTGTAAACTAGAATGTTATGACTTTCGAACTCCGTATAAATTGCATACGGGACTTTCATGTTTCTTTGCACCGCATTTAATTTCAAAACGTTTTTTTTTTTTCTCCAGGCAGTAGAATAATTGTCTGGTGCAGATTTTCTATATTTATACCACTGTAACAGTTATGGTTTTCAGGCAACTGTTGTCAGCTATAAATAGACACTGGCAACGTCAATGCTGGCATCTCTAACGTAGCGCTTGCTGTACTGGTTAAGCAACTGGTAAAGGTTCGTTAACCGCACGTACTGATACTTAGTCTCTGAGCCATCCATGTCGCTCTGCAACAACATATAAATGTTGTAGCGCACGAATTTTGTTGTGATTAATCGGTTTAAGGAAAATCCTTTGTTCCAGATATTACTCATAACTTACTTGCACGTGATTTGATTATCTTTTTAGAGTAAGAAAGTTTCCTTTTACTGGTGAAAATTATGATATTAAAGAAGGAACTGAGATTATACCCCCCCCCCAATCTTAGGAGGATTGTGGTATACTGCAGCTGCGATTTTCAGTGATGTAGCTCTCTCTGTGTGTATGTGTGTGTGTGCTTGTGTGTGTGTACGAATGTGTGTAAATGTTTATCATACAAAAATTATTAAACTTTTACAAGGGTAGGGAATAATAACACTGAACACTGTAGATATATACCAAGTAAAAATGAACACACGTTCATACGTTTACCCGCACACACCAAAGATATAATAACATTAAAGGTAATTCATTGAGAACGAATTATATTTTCATGTACATACAATTCAATTGACATTGATTAAATCCAATCACGTAAATAATCTTGATCAATTAACCGAATTTAATTATTACATAATCAAATATATGGACATTTGCATATGCTCAGATTATTCCAGATTTCCCTTCACTAAACTTAGCAAAACAGTCAACGGCTGGCTCGATGTTTTCAATGTACTTAATATATTTCACCCTGTTTTAAACAAGATGTGACGACGTCAGTTAAATACTGTTTTATAACCGTACTTCATCAGTTGCGTTATTTAGTTTCCTTGTTCTCCTCCATTTAAGCAATATGGGAAAGCAGACTAAATGCAAAGTTTACCTGCCTCATTAACTGAAGATCATGATCACGTGCAAAAACATCGCACCTCACAAAATGAAAACTTGACAATGGAAGTACTCCAAATGAGCGTGAACAATTGTATGTGTCTCAAAGACACGTCGTAACATCTTTAAACGAGAATGTGTTAAGTTCAAATTATAATCAACATATATATTAGACTGACAGCCATCACAGAAAAGTAAAGAGGCCAAGTGTTGGCTACTTTTGTGTTGGACTAACATAGACAATGTGTATGTCAAGCTGGTCGGCGTGGAAATCATATCCAAACATGGATAACAAATCACGAGAGATGAGAGATTCGTACATAGCGGCGATGGTACACGGTGTTTCTTAGCATGAAAATGATATCACATTCTTATCTTTTAAAGTTATTAAAAATACATTGTACAAGTCTTGTTCAAGGTACGAGTACATCTTCTTTAATAATAATGCGACCACACAGTACCTTGAAAAAGTATAGGCTGCATTATCACGTGACCTGCCCTTGACTTGTCTTGAAATGGTATTGAAGGTAACATTATCCGATTAATACCTGCAGTTATTAAAATGCACTATTTTGAAAACTGGTTTCATTTAATTAACAGAGACCCCGGGTGGCCGAGTGATATAAAGCGCTCCCATTACCTACGTTTAAGTGTCTTCGAAACACGGGCTCAAACTAGCTGGGTCTGTGACAAAGCTTGCCAGTAGCTTCCCGTGGGTCGGTTATTTTTACCGGTTTTTTCAAAGGTTCTTCCTGTAACAGTTTTACTGACCTATATATATAGGCTTTATTACGCTGAAAAAATGGCTATAAACCAAACATAATTAACAATGTTAGCATTATTCGATGTGAAAACAAAGAAAACAAAGCCTATAAATGTTTCGTAGCTATCTAACTGGATTGACAGAGAGACGGAAAATATTTTGAGATCCGATCAAGTATTTAAAACGATTAATTTATGTTTTATTTATACAAGCCCTTAAATGTACTTCAATTTATTTTCTTACTTATCTGCGCCTACTTAAAATAGTGTCAGAGATACATAAGGTTTATTTTGAAACATCTGACCTATTGATTTCAATAATAGTTGGGTTTTTTTTTTTTGTTTGTTTTTTTAAATACAGACCAATGAACAATGATACATAATCATACATCGTGCGGTACAAATCTTCGTGTGTAACAGAAGAATATTGTAACTATCGGAAGTGTTATACAATCAACTGACCATTATTGTATTTTTCTGTATAATACTACTACTACTAATAATAATAATAATAAGAAGAAGAAGAAATGAAGGAAAATCAATAAGAAAGTAAGAGGACGCTAAGAATGCGAAACGTCTTATTGTTCATCTACACAAATAAAAATGGACAAAAATGTTTATCAGGACAAAAACTGCTTTTCAAAAGCATGGTTGATGACAGGACAATTAGAAAGTAAAAAAGACTGCTTTTCAAAACCATGGTTGATGACAGGACAATTAGAAAGTAAACAAGACTGTTTGTCGGCCAAACACATGGGATAAGTCTATTAAAAGCCTTTACGCTCGTTCTAATTTAAATAGCAATTCACTCATTTATTTAAAATTTAGTATATAATGCTTTGTTTAATATTGTGAAAATGAACACTCAAACATTTAATCTGTCATTTGATGCAGACAGCCAAATTTCTTGACCGTGAATCAAGGCAAAAGACTAATTTAAAAACTTGTAATGAAAAGCTGATTTTGAGGCTAAACAAGGACTTTCATTCAGGTGATTGTCCGACTTGTTTTGGGTTATCGGTCAATGGATTTGTCTACCGTGACGTAACTACAACAACAAGAACGAAAACAAACGCAAACCAGAACAACATGTAATACTATATATCCACCACTACACTTCTAACTGGGGTGACGGAGAAGGAGTAGTACATCCGGCGCAACACACACACACACACGAACACACATACACACACACACACACACACACACACAGCAACAACAAAAAAACAATTAGAAACGGGAATGCTTCATAAAGCAAGATTTCTTTACAGTTAGGTGGTCGGAATAGTGCCCTGGAACTTTCAAAACAGAAGGAACTTCAATCTTGGGCCCCCACCAAGGGTTCCATCCCACAGAAAATGTGCATACTTGTTTAAGTTTCTACACACTGAACAATTTTTCTGCATCCGTCCTTAGTTCCTACTACGACGACTATGACGATTATTCAAAATTCTTCAGTAGTGCAATATTATTCTCTTCACATTTCATATAAGTAAAAATTTTAATGAATGGACATTTAGCAGCTAAAATGAACATCACAAGAAACAGTTAATTACGATGGTCAGAGAGAATTGAAGGGATAGAGAGAAGACAAAAAAGAAGAAAAAATGAAATAATTCTAAACATGGAAGTAGGCGTTTGAATAACATACATAAATATGGATATACACCTAAAAAAAGAAAGTAGTACCAAATATTCTCTCTCTCTCTCTCTCTCTCTCTCTCTCTCTCTCTCTCGCTTGCTCGCTCGCTCTCGGGGTATTGAATGTATACGTCTCGAGATTTGCCTTACGAAAACTGCAAATCTCTTCAAAATCATGATGGGACAAGTATTTCAACTGTGAATTGCAAGTCATAACAAAAAATCATTTTTATTTTTAAAGCACACATACCCCATACATTATTTATCCATCCCTTACAAACCTTGAATTCTAATGTAATACTATAGGAATAGTATCAATGTCGTGTCTAAACACTCCAGAGAAATGTAATGTATATGGTAAAATTTGTATAGATTTTGTATGACGTGCATGTATGAAGTTATCACGGTACCAATTGTTTTTCCATATACCTCAATGCTAATGTTTTGTGAAATAAATATACTTTCTATCCTACCTCAGCATACATGTCACACACTGTCATAGAGAACAATGCTAGATTGTCAATTTGACAAGGACAAAACTAGGTACTCCATTGCATTTAAGAGAGATAACTCTGCTGGAACTAGACAGGGGTAAGAGTTATCTAGTCACAACAGTTTCAGCCATGTGTACCATATTTTTATTTTAAATCATAAAAAATACAAAATATGATCTTGATCGGAATTAACATAATCTCATATGTTGGCAAGAGGCTGAACGTTTTTAAGCCTAACAGAAAGTACAACTCTTACATAATGCACCAATCACAGCTAGTGTTGTTCTTTATTTATGAATGCAATCTTCCCTACACCTTAAGCTCCGCCCACCTGGACTTGCGCAATTGGTACCGTTATACATATGGCAAAACTTATTTTTTTCCAATAATCTGTGAAATAGTTCAGGACTGTATAAGTAACAAATGTACTTAGTCTCACTTGTGAAAAACAATTTTATGAGGTACTAAGCTATGTCTTATATGAATGTGAATAGAAATGTCATTGAGCTGTTTGAACTCTTGTTTTCATACTTTTGCTTCACTAGCAACATCATCTTTTAAAATAAAATGAATTCATTCAACTAAGAGTTGTTTTTTATTCCTATCAGCACTTATTGAACTTCACATAGGTGATATGGGATAAATCACATTATGTCATATTATGTAATAACTAGGTCAAAGGTCAATGTACCAAATAGTATGTACCTTTCCTACTTCAAAATGTACAATTCACCTAAAATAAAGGAATTTATATTTGTTTGGTAGATGCAGAATTTAACATCAGAGACAGTTGGACGTTACCCAATCTTATTATAAAGTATAAGCTTTGAACCCTTTACACTGTCTACAGATATATGAGGTCACTAAACCCCAGTCCTCACACAAATGTCAACCTACCCATCTGCTTTGTAACACAAATAGTAAGCTTCAGTCCTTTGTGTTGTGAATAAAATTGATTCAGTAAGCCAATCAGTCACCAAATATAGTAAATCGCAGCTTCTAAGTGGTTGTGTTGGATTAACGATGAAATTAGAGGAATCAAATACAGAACAATGCCAAATATAAGCAATAAGTATAGCGCATCAAATGGAGTTAAAAAAACAGGAGGAAAGTGTGTATCTAAAAGAGAGAGGTAGCTTATGATAATTAAAGGCGACAAAATCAGCAATGCAAAATATGAGAAGTGAAAGTTGGATGACCTTACCCTGGACAAATATATGGGGCAGGGCCCCATAGGTCCAAGGACAGCCCAAAGGCAACTGTGCTATAACATCCCTTACAGGTACCCAAATTTCAGGTGAAGTGGTGTTCATTTCCATCTAATATAAAAGGGTGAATAGTTTAGATAATATAGATACATAGTGTATATTTCTTCTACATACAAAATTAACAATAATGGGCTTAAGTTAGGCAGGAACTTACGTGAACCAAACAAAACATACTTTATCAGCTTTTAAACTTCTAAATTTTACTGTGAGAAATTATTAAATTGCTTCTACTTACATTTACATCAAGACTGAGGGCTAATATAGTACTTCACAAATCTTCTCTTTATTTCATAACCAGTTACTGAACATGTGAGTTGTTATTACTTGAAATGTTATGTCTGGTGTAAGGGAGATAACTGAATGATATACATAAGGTGTGGTAAATTTATTTCCTTTAATATATCATCCATGTTATATAGACGAGTTCATGAACAACCTGTATTAACTTCATTGCAATTAAATTATCCAAAAATACATTATTGACAAAGTGAGAACCTAACATTTAGACTTCTATATGTAGTGAAGACCTCAAGAGTGATGTAGGCTTCATTTCTAAGGTGACGCGGCTCTTTCATATCACATAGTTCATATTTTCTACAGTGCCGGCATGTAGAGTGCAGCTTTCCATAGCCATGCAGATATGATCCCATGCCAATTTGGATTCTTGCGATGGGATGCAAAGTTTCATGAACAGTGGATTTGAATGGAATGAATGTGCACTGTGTGGCTAAAATGGTTATCACTGATTAATGTTGGACCTAATATGGAAATTCCACAAGAACAGCTGGACAGAAATAAATAGAATTAGTTGAAATTCAATAGTAAATTATAATTGGGATTATACAAGTGTCAATGGGAAATGCTGACTTAAAGAAAATGTTCTTGCCTGTTGGTATTCCCTGTTACTTCTATAAAAGGTAATGCAAGAGAACTTAACCAAATAAACTTCATAAACAATTTCAAGGCACGAAAGTGTACAAAAATGGACAATTACAGCAGGACAATTAAAATCAAAGTGGGATGGAATACCATATCTTTAACAGATTACATAAAATTACTCATACCAGAACATCCTACATGATACAGGTGATCTATCTATAAGTGTACTTACAGTGATCTCTATCTGGGTTATGGCATGCCTACAAGAACAAGATGGTTGTTTTTGTACACATGATTTTTTCATCTTTAGCAGCAGAGGGGCTGTACAGACCGAAACTTTTTGCACAATAAACCCCTCCAGGAAACTATTCCTCGATAGAGGGCTTATTTCGACGAAATAAACCCTTCTATTCAGAATACAGGACAAAAAAAAATGTCCCCCGAAAACTCGAAGAGTTTCCAGGGACAAACTCGTTGAGTTTGCACTGACAACTTGGGTTACTTCAATAAATCTGAAACAGTTTCCGTGGCGGGGTCGTTATTGAAAAATCCATGGGTCGGGTCCATCCCCTCTGCTGCTCTGGGAAATGAGTTTCCAAGGAAAAACATTTTTATGTTAGCGGAATTAAATCATTGACAAATAAATAATGGCAAATATTGGAGAAGCACATACGACTAGATTAGCTCGAGAACGTCTCGAAGCAATTCAGAAATTTCTTCCTGTCCGTGATAGTGTCAGACAAAAATTACAACTAAGACAGCAAGCACGGGAAGGCTTTGCAGAGACTACGGAGGAATTATTTAAACCCGTGACCAAAGCTACTGAAAAATCCGCAGCTGTTACCAAAGAGGCTTTAACAGAGCAAAGGAAAATTTTACAGGATATTTCAGCTGGACTTAAACCCCCGCCTCCACCCGATGAAGTTGTTGTGTCAGTACCTGCTGGTAAGCGAGTAACAGGGAGAATTACTGACCCCGCCAAAAGATTTACGCCGGATTATATTGAACTTCTTAAAAATGTACCAGAAGAGAAATTACCTGAGACAATACTGTTAGGATTGATTAGAAGAGATGTGTCTTTAAACCCAGAACACGGTTCTATGACAGATGATAATTTTATCAAATATTCGTATCGTATACGTGAAAATAAAAAACAAATCAGCAGGGACGATACAAAATACGATAGACTTGTAGATGCTATACGTAAACTTGAAATTCCACCATCGCAACCTCAAGAAGAAAAATCACCGTTGCAACACACAGAACGACAACAATATCCTTCACGGCGAAGAGCAATAGATCCTGACCTAACTCCGTTAAGTGAATACGAGGCTGCATCTGAAGGAAGTCCGCGGGGCCAAAAATTCAAACAAACTAGGTCGCCGATAATTAGCTTAACAACATCTTCTGAAAGTTTGCCTCAAGACATTTTATCCCCAAGAATTGTACCATCAACAGGGGAGGGTTTAGGATCCGGTTTTATTGCCTGCCCTAATAATATCATCGATGATGTATCACGGTTGGAAGTTCTCATCGGAGGAAGACGTGCCGGAAACAATTCTCCGGAAATTATAAATGAAGCCGCAGATATCTGTCAGAGACTATTTCAGCGTGGCATCATGGATATCAGCATCTACCGGGGGCTCATTGATGAACTCGCAGACGGTTACCACAGCGACTAATAATTAAATTTGCTAGCAAATTCAGTTAGATAAACAATAATTAAATAAAATGATACTACACGATTCTTTTCGCAGACCAAGAAGTGTCAGAGTAGTAAACTCACGATTACCAGTATACGAGGTTGTTTACGGAGATGGAGTCGGTGATGTTGTTAGGGATTTAGTCACAAGAATCGCTCCGAAAGCTGGACCGTTAGCAAAACAATTCGCGATGAAAGCCGCTGATGTTGTCAAGGATAAAGCCATTGGCACTGTTGGTAGTCTTGCCGGGAAAGCATTTCAATCAATCAAGGATCGACTAGCACAGCTGATACGAAAAAAAAACCCAGTCGAGAGGTTGGTGCCAGTAAAACTACCATCCACTGAGGCTATGCCGGCAAATGTTAGTAGCGTAGTAAATAAGGCCGTAAATCAGAAATTAGCTGAGATCGCAACAGCAGGAATTACCTCCAAAGCGTTGCAAGATAGTGTAACTGCTAATTTGATAGCTGGTAGTGGTTTCCGGTGACGATAACATTTTAATTAGATCATCACAAATAATAATAATGTTTGCACGAAAATCCAATGACGCGTTTGATATGTCCAAACCAGTACTTAAAGATGATTCTGTACGTGATTTTCAATATTATTCTTATGAAGCACGTGATCCTAACCAACGCGGAAGAATTGAACTACAGGTCCAGGATACAAGTAGATACTTCTTGCCCGCTGAGGCCTTCATCGAAGTTGAAGGTAGGCTTTTAAAGAATGATAACACTAACTACGGAATCGGCGACCGAGTTGGATTTGTTAACAACGGCATCATGGCGTTATTTAAATCCGCTATTTACATGATAGATGGAAAAGAAATTGAAACAATTCATGATAACGTCGACGTTGCCACAACAATTCTCGGGTTGGCGAGATACTCGGATGATTACACCAGATCAGCCGGACCATCAATGATGTTTGCAAAGGATATAACCGACAGCCCCGAGAACAGGAATGTAACAATGAATAATGCCGGTGACGCAGTTGCATCGATGAACGAAAATTTTAATTTGGGTTTTGCAACACGTAGATCGATGTTAAGTGGAGATGAAGAGTTCTCAGGTGTGATTCCATTGTCTCACATCTTTGGATTCTGCAGAGATGTCCACAAGGTCATATTCGGTGCCAAACACACAGTTGTACTTGTGCGAAAACCTGATGATAATGACGCTATCTGGCGAGATGCTGCTGTTGCCCCTGGTCAGGTAATACTAACTAAACTGTGGTTGTGGATGCCAGTGTTGTCTCCGTCAATCACCGAAGAACAACGACTGTTGTCTTTCATGGACACGGGCGGTAAATCACTGCTATCCTGGAAAACAACAACCACAGACGTTATTCAGGGTGATAATGGTGGGTTGTTTACATGGCATATATCATCGCAACAAGGAGTATCAGCACCACGACATATTTTCATTGCATTTCAATACCGTGCTAGAACAGATAGCCAGGAAAGAAATCCAATGGTATTTGATACACTTGGAGTTTCTGAAGTTTCGTTGAGAATAAATGGGCATCAGGAGCCATCTGAGGATATATTAATAGATTTCGAACATCATCGTGTCGCACGCGCGTATCATCGTCTGATGTCATTTATGGGGCGCGACCTTAATGTAGACACTGGCCTGCAAATATCACAGCGAGACTTTATGAGTTTATATCCGATTTATTACTTTTCGCTGGAACATCTTGATCTGGTTAAACAATCTGTTGTCGACCTACATTTCCGAGCTCGTGTAGGTGTTCCTGCTGGTGGTTACAGAGCGATTGCTGTCATACTCTCCGATAAAGCAATGCTGCTTGAAGGTGTTGGCGGACGAATGAGGGTCATCGACGCTCCAATCGAGAATATGTAACGCAATTAAAATCAAACTTAGGATATAATGTCATACAGTCATGTTAATGTCACCTTGACTTCCGGTCAAACGAAGAAATTGCAATCAAAGAACGCAAGCACGTGCGGGACATCAATAACACTAAAACGAGATCAGATTACTGGTGGTCCAAACAAATTGTCGTTGACTAATACTCAGCTTAAACATTTTAATAAGGCACTAACAGCAAAAACCGGTGTCCGACTTGATTTCTCTGCTGCAGCTATCAAGGACATGACTAAAACCGGTGGAATATTTCCTCTTCTCGCAGCAATACCGGCGTTGATTGCCGCGGCAGCACCAGCCGTAGCAAAAGCCGCAGCACTCGGTGCAGTTGGAACTGCAGCTGGAATGGCACTAAAAAAGGCAACGGGAAAAGGATACAAGAAAAAAAAGGGACGCGGTCTAAGACTACCAGGAACTCCACCATCATGGTATCCAAAAAAATTCTAACGCCGTTGAGCAATTTTGATTTACTCGATGCTGTTAAAAAATTGCGTGTAAAACATTTCAGAGGCGTATTTATGCGAGATCAATTACCGCAACGACCGAATAATCCAGAAACTGGCATTATCAATCTCGACAACAAAGATGGTCCGGGAACTCACTGGGTTGCTTACGCGATCGATCCACGTGGAATTATCTATTTTGATTCGTACGGTTTAGCACCGCCAGTTGAGTTTCTCAAGTATGTCAGCAGATTTTCTAATGTTCCAGTGTGGCAGTCGACGTTACCAACACAAACATTAATTGATCCGCCCATTTGTGGGAGGGAGGTTTTAAATGTTCTTGATGCAATCTCAAGAAATCCAGCAACTCCTCCTCATAAAGTAGTGTATGAATATACCGCATCGAGAAATGCTAGCATTTGAAAAACAGCAATAAGAATAATGGTGGATATTTACGGAAGACCTTTCACACGAGGAGGTAAACCAAGCACAGATGCTGATCTCTCAAAATATGCGACCAAAGATGAAGTCGATAATCTTTTGAATATAGCTGGAGTTGACCCAGATGAAGTTGCTATTTTCCAAGACAGGCAAGGAAAACTAAGAACGAGCAACATTAAGTGGAATGATATAATTCGCAGAGTTCTTGGAGCTACCAAGGATAACTTCGTTGCATTTAGTGATGGCGGCCGGATCAAGGACTCGAATATATCAATCGCAAGCATCAAAGACAGTATTGATAAAGGTGTTGATAAATGTGTGAAAAAAGCCGGTGACACGATGACAGGCGAACTCAGCATGAGCGGCAACAAAATAACCGCGTTAGCGAATCCCGAATCCGACCAGGATGCGTCAAACAAACAATACGTGGACATCGTCAACGGTAAACTAAATACGCTGCGTGCAGAGCATGATGTTCACGTGGGCGCGTTTACAAGATTTCGAAGAAACTTCGTAAAAACTGATGAGGTCGTGGATAAGTTCTTTGGGACTCCTCCAGTCGTCGATGTAAAACTCGCTGATGTAAAGACCGACATTAACACGATCAAACAAACACAGCAGGATATCGTATCGGGTATTCCTGATATCGTTAACAAAACCAGTTTGATTAAAGTTCCCACTGGAGTTACTCCGGGGCATATCACCAACATCGTATTCACGGTATCATCGGGATTCGCAACATGGTCACGACAAAATAACACTATCAAATATACAGCAACAGCCACCGGTGTTTACAGGTTGTCTGTGTTTTCAGCCGCTAAATTTGAAATCTTCACAACATATCCTTGGAGACATTCCACCGATAAGTATTCCGGGGTTTGCACTGTAATACTAAACAGCGGAACCGAGGAAACATTTATGCTTGAAGCCGAGGACGATAGTTTAACAGCAACATCTTACTGGTTTTGTTTGGAATTCGTCGCTGCAACGCCTCAATTGGTTACCGCGTAATTGAATAATGTCAACGACGCCAGATGCTCAACAATATCGATACAATCAAGTCCGTGAGTGGCAATCTGAGTTAAAAACTGTCATCGAAGTAACTAGTCAAAAAGTAAAAAAATACAAGCGCCGCATAACAGTGCTGGATATTATGGTTTATTCAGTATCTGCCGTTGTTGCATCTGCCGGAGCAATACTATCAGCGGTCACTCCGGTAACTGCAGCAGTCGCCGCCACGATCTGTGTTTCCGCGGCCACAACAACAGCTGGAGTTTTCGGCATCATAGCAAAAAAAATATCATCATGTGCTAACACAAAATTACACGATTACACGACAAAATTAAATACAGCCACGACCGCATATCAGAAATTATCATCGCTGATATCATCATCGTTAGACGTGCAAAGTAGCGACGCTACGATATCAGATTCTGAATTCAAACTAATGTCAGATGCGTACAATGACTATTTGAAAACTAAACAAATAAATAATGTCAATAGAACTGCTTCAACAAATAGTCACAAACACAACACCGGTAAGGACCACAATGATCTCAGTGTCCTCGACGACACCAGAATTCGGTATTAATTTTCGAACTCCAATTCCAGTGAGTGAAATCGCGTTAGCAAAGCTCAGTGTGTATCACAGCTGGCCCAATGTTAGGTCGGCATCATTTGGTGGTCTGCAGCCAAATAATTCATTCGTGTTCGGGAAAAGCAAAGCCGACTCCGGCGAACAGGGTGAACTTGACTGGAATACAATTACACTTCCCACTGGGAGTTATCAGATCGAAGAAATCAATAATGAGATACAACGCCAAATAAAACGAATCACCGGCAAGGAAGCCAAAATATCTATAACAGCTCATGAACCAACGCTGTCTGCGGTCATTGAAATCTCAACGCCAGGATACGCCGTGGATATTTATAACAGCTCAATCCGAACATTATTAGGATGGCCAAAGGCCCCCGAGGTTAAACCTCGTCCACCAAAACCTGAAAAATCGGATTTTATGACCTATAAAGAAGCACTACACGACCTCGAGTACAATTATTATTTACTCCTTGCAGATCAATTACTAGCAAGAAAAAGTACTTTAATGCCCGATACTTGGAGTATAGAAGCTCCACGTGTTAAGGGGGGGCAGGAGCTCCGTGTTTACCGTCTAGATGATATAGAATCTGAATTATTTATTCCGATCAATCTAGTACATAAACAACAGCTACAACTCCTGCGAGTATATTTCCAAGATTATATTTCTGATTTAACAAGTCCGCGTGATAATATTATCACAACCATAGAAAAACTAAACAAACTCGCATCGGCCATGGAAACTATAAATCTAAGAATAATTCAGGCTTTACTGGATCTTAAAGACTATATCGATGATAATTATAGACAGATAGCCAGAGCAGATTTTGCAATTAAATATGGTATTCAAGTGAATGATATTTCAGATTTTAAATTTCCTGGATATAACGTGCCCGAGCTGAGAAAATCAGTCTCTGATCTCATCGATCAATCTTTCGAAGATATTCTTGCCGCGTACGAACGAATAAAACCACAACCTGTTATTCTCAAGCACGACAACAGTACAGCATCCGATGGCAGACACATCTCACCCGGGATCGTAAATATCACAGATGTTATTGCGGTCAATCTTGTATGTGACGTCATCGATGGCAGTTACAGCGCATCAGATACTACGACGGCACAACAGGGGTTTATCCTGTATACGTTCACACCAAGAGACCCCCCTGGTTTTCTGATTGTGCAAGAACCAATCAATCCGGTCTATCTACGGTGTCATAACCCGTGGTTGTCAACGATAAATTTCAAACTCACCGACCAGAGGGGGAATTTGTTGGACCTGCGTGACGAGACTGTTAGTATAAACTTACTGGTGAAGTCCTAAGTCAAGGGATCCATAATATTTATAATAGTTTTTTTTTCTGCACTGATCCATTTTCGTCATTTTATCGTGCAAATACCCTATCAAAACCAGCATAAGTTATCGTTGAAAGTGCTAGCACGCATTTAAAAAAAAACGGTTGTGTATAATGTATCAACCCGAGTACATTCATGCACGAGTTCATATTCATGATAAGCAAATTCTTTACGAGGCAATAAAAACCGCATTTCAAATACAGACATTCCCAGAACAGTATTTCCCCGTTAAAATAGTTATTGACGTGTATGGTGACGAAGACTTCTTGTTAACTCCGTCACAATTAACAGAGCTACAGCAAAATCATATGATCATAGTTTGGTGTCAACGAGAACAGATTATGAACTATTCTCATTCCTGTATTGATGTTGAAACGCTTAAGCAAATCCTGAAAATCTGAAAGCGCCCTTCACTTGAGAAACTCTTTGAGTTTCCAAGGGCAAAAAAAATAATACACTTTTTTTTTTACCCGTGGAAATGTGCTTTACACTCCAAGCGGGGGGGGGGGCGCTAGCGTTCTCAGGTTCTACTTTCACTTTGTGCTGTGAGTCACACGCTATGCGGTTTATACTTCCTTGTCGGCCTCGTAGTCAGAAACACTAGTATTTTTGTCAGAAATGCAAGGCATTTCCGTGTCTAGATTCTTTATATAACCTTTTAACCGTCTCACCCTGGTGCTAATTAATTTTCGAGTCTCATACTCTTGTGACAATCCAAGACGAATCTTCTCAACTGCACGGCACAGTGGAATAAATTCAGATACCTGATTTTCAGTTATCCCGGCAAGTGATCTGTAAACACGATCTTGCAAACCCTTAATGAACCTATAACGAGCAGGGAGATTGTTCTTCCCCAAGCGTGATAGCTCATTCAAGGATTCAAAATCTGACATAATTGTTTCAGTGTCTAGTAAAATATTAAAACCTCGCTGTTGTAATTCTTTAATTTCAACAAGTATGGTATTTATATTTTCGTGATTCATATTATTATATATTTTTATATTTTTAATAGAAACACTTTGCATGAGAAACGCTAGCTTTCCAAAACAAAACGAGACAGTCGGAAACATTTATCCCCTGCAAGGGCCTAGATCGTCAAATAACGTTCTAGAACCCCACGAGGACTGCTTCCGACATGACAATACAACATGTAACACGAAACACTTTATCCCCTGCAAGAGCCTCTAGATCGTCAAATAACGTTCTATAGGCTCAAGAGGACGTGTTTAGTGAATTGACAAGGACAAACATATAACACGTAACTTATCCTAAGGACGGACCCCTCTGACTGCCAAGTGACTCAGAGGCACATTTATTTACAAGACGAGACAGCCCTGGCTTCTAGGATCGAGTTCTCTAGCAGGCCCGGCAAACATTTATTTGACAACACAAACAACCTTTACCTCTGATTCGAGTATCACAGCAAGCAAAGGTACAATGAACATGTAATCTTATCCTAAGAGACGGTACAGAACAGACAACCTTTAACCTCTGATTCGAGTATGACAGCAAGTAAAGGCACAATGAACATGTAATCTTATCCTAACTTATCCTAAGACCTTATCCTATGACGACACAAACATACACAGGTGGGTCATTTTCTACGGTCAGCAGCAGAGCAAAACCATCCATTGAATCGACCATTGGATGGTGCACAAAAGACACCCGCCATTGGCGGATTAAATTTATGGTTTTGCTTGCGCGTGCTGACTTTCGATCGACCCAAAGGTCTTAGGGAGCGATTTCGTATATAACCCAACTGTTACTTGCGAGTTGGAAATTCGCTCTAGCAGTGGGCGGGACTTGTTTAAAATATTTTAATTGTATGTTTTCTTAAGCGCGGTCATATAACAAGCACAGAAGAGCAAAACAGTCGGATATATTCAGTAAAACGAGGATATTGTTTGTAAAAAAATATATATTCTACGGTAAATAAATGATTACATGTTATGAACTCGATAAAATATTTTATCAAGGTGGCTTTCTTAGGGGGAGCAAATCCTCTGACCAGCAACGACAACTCTGCAAAGCGTTACACACTCTCGGAGGAGTTATCGTCGTTTGTGTCAACGATAAGAGTTATATAACAGAATGAAATCTTCTGTTTGAGCTTCTTTGAAAATGCTGTTTTGTAGATCCCATCTGCGACATGCTGTACAGAAGGTGGACAAATACCGAAATACCTACCGGCTGCGCTCATTGATTGAAATATTATTTCTTCACGAGTCTCAACATTCACAGATTTCACTGCTCTTCTTATAGCTGTTTTACATTTAACTCTTCCTCGTATGGTATTCTTGCTCTGAGTGATCGCTTGAAGGTTTTCAATACTGTTATCAAGTCTGTTCCCGTTAATATGATCAATGACAAGGCCTTTAGGGATCTCTCCGTTAAAAACCTCATAGACGAAACGATGACATAAATACCTCCCTTTCCTAACAGTAAATCTTAAATAACCAGCATTATCAACTGTACCAACTTGTTTCCTCAGCCTGTAGTTTCTCACTATGCCATCTCGGTTTGCCTCATAATTTGGAATAGTTGGATGTCGGACGAATTCTTGATTCATTATACTATAAGCAAATCATTGTCTAATTCATAATTTGTCTGAAAACTTATTTATGTAATCACGCTCGCATTTGAGAGCGTTATCACAGTCTGGATTTTTTTTATCATAATACCGTTTTAGTTCTCGATAGCGTTTTCCACCACACGCTGAACATAATTGCGTTTTTCCTCGTACTCCAATGCCGCATCTGATACACGGTATCGGTCCTAGACTCCCACCGCGGACCTGTTGAGCATGTTGTCCACAGTATTCGCCTCTGCAGGGTTTGCTACACGGCGCTGATGAATTTAGTTTGATCCACTTGCATTGGTTCATCATATAATATATTTGTCTATTTAAATATTTGTCTTAATTATAATAATGGGTTTTGAAAGACTATCCAGAATAAAACCCATATCAGGTTCTAGATTCGATCTTGACCGGTTAACCGCTGATCCACGACGAAGAGAGTTAGCAGAGGTAATTGGTGTTATCAAGAATGCCAAAGAAGAGTTTCGTCGTGATGGTGCCGCACACACGTGGTCTTCGTATAAAATTATCCTCGGAAACGCGAGCATTTCTCGTGACCGTATCATTGATGCTACCATGAACGATACAATCGCGCGTAACATAATTGGGTATCTCGACGATAGAAGATATTTCGTACAGATAAAATTTATTGTTGGAGTCGGCGAGGGAACGTGGATAATCAGAGACAAACTAGACCCTGTTCTTGATGCCAGAGGCGTTCGTGGAAAAACCGTTCTGTTAAGTAAAGACTCAAAACCGGGAGTACTTGTTGGGATTGATATACCATATTATGCCAGAGCGTATCCTGTGACCGCAGTTGTTTATGGAATTTATCCGATGAAGAAACCACGCGTTGATAAACTCAAACCGATGAAGGTGTCGGTGTTGAATTGTGTAGCTGAGCGAGTAATGGAACATTTTAAAAATGCAATGCGAGGAAACGGCCTAACACCGCTAAGACAAACTAAAATAACAGCGTGGGCGACACGAGTAGCGGATAAAGGAGCGTCAATAAATGATGTTGCTGAGCTAGAGCGATTACTAAAATTTCCTATAACGGTTTCATCGTTAACCGGTGAGGTATTGTATGAGTGTAAATACAATTCCCGTGGAACACCAATAACTATTATCGATCATAACAGTCACGCCTGGACTGACTCGGTTAGGATATTTCCGCAAGACCGTGTTGTGAAGTATTATCCGGAATTGCAAAGCAATTCTGGGAGCATGTTTGATTTTATTTATCAGATAAGTAAAACCGATCCAGTGTCTGTGTGGTTATTCAGAAGCAGCGAAGATGGAGAATATGATCAGTTTGTGAGACCCAACGGGGAAATATACAGAACAATGGCGTTACAGCAGGAAATGAAAAAACTCGCAGAAAAATATCATGCTGGCAACACTGATACGTTACTGACACACTGTTTTACTGTCCCGGGTGTTGTCGCGCATGTAGCCCGGGAACGAAATTCATGGAGACCAACTCCGAAAAGTTTTCTTGCTGATATCCAGCAGAGCTGTGTCGAATACGGACACGGCGGTTTGTGGAATACTCAGTATGATCACCGCGGTATGATATCCGTGGACATGACGGCGTGTTATCCAGGAAGTTTCCTTGGGCGTGGAGAATGCAGCGAATATTTTAAACGGTTTGGCCACGCTGGCAATACCATGACAAGAGTAGCTGTCAACGGTGTTTTACCCGATTTTGACTTGACCGGATTTGCTTGTGTGTCGTCGTTTAAATTCGCTAAGGATTTACATCCTGTGTGTTATGTTTGGTTTGGCAGACATTTCGTTGAGAAGCGATGGGCACCGATAGTGTTATTGCGATACATGCTTGACAGTCGAATACTGTTGTCGCTGACGGTCAGCGAAGCGATTATATGTTATTGTCGTCAAACCGAAGTTTGGTTGCCAACTCCAACGCCGGTTACGTTAGAAGAAGTCATCGAAGATTGGTCACGAGAATATCCAGAAACTTCTATCGACGCTATCATCAAGAAAGCTCCTGAAGTACTTAAAAGCAAACTCAGAAATGATGAAAGCACAGCAAAAGATCTAGGACGAAGAATAATAGGGAAATTCACTCAAGGTGGAGCGTATGATCATAAACAACATCACAGTCGATTAATCATGGACAAGACTGAATTGGATCTTATTGTCGCTGATGCAGCCACGAACAACATGTTCTGTAACCGCAAAGATGTGTTTCTGTCAAACGGGGAAAAACTAGGGACTGTTTTTAGTTATATTGACGGAGAATCATCTCAGTACATACATTTGAGATCTTCGATGCTGGCTTATGTATCCATAAATTTGTTGTCGATGATCAATAGATTCCCTGTTGCCGCAGTGAGAGTTGCAACGGATTCATTTTATATTGATAAAAAACACTCAGCGCTGTTGGATAATGTTATATCGGATGATCCATCGTGGGGCTCGTGGAGAATAAAGAATGAAATGTTACACGGATATTGTAAATCGGCTGATGTTGAAATCGAGGATGAGTATCGCAGCGCAGAAATATCTTCGATGGTTTCGTCGGGGGCAACTTCGTTGTTGCCGCCGGTGCACGATCCTGTTACAAGACACAAAACAGTTTATCTGAACGGTCCTGGTGGTTCTGGTAAAACAACTCGAGCGATTGAATTATTTAGAAACTCTGACATGATTGTGCTAACACCCACACACAGACTTGCCAGGGAGATGAGACAACGGGATGTTAACGCGTGCACGTATCACAGTTTTTTCAAATACAGCGGCGGCACGTGGACACCTGAACGAATGGGAACGAAATATATTCCCGAGAAAATCATCTGGGATGAGATAGACACTGTGCCGTTGGATACATTAAAACAGTTTCTGGATTGGCTGCTAAAGAAAAATACCGCAGTGGTGATGTGCGGCGATCATGGTCAACCACCCCCATTTACAGGTGAATCTCCACACGAGTGGCTGAAAACTTTTGTAGATTATTATGAGGAAATAACTAACGATGTTAGAGCACTCGATGAAACGCTGAAAGAGTTTAAGGCACTGATCAGGCTACAAACCAATAAAGTCCAGTGTGAGATAATGCGTGAAATAATTCCAGAGACTTCGCTGAGCGACTTTTGGGAAACGTGGAAACCAGGTGATTTAATTGTGGCAAGTAGAAAGATAGTCAGGGACACACTTCAGCAGCGGTTATTTCAGTTACATCAGAAGAAATTTCCCATGTTGCCAGTGCCGTTGTGTTATAGACCAGCTGATACGCGATTGCAGAATATTGATGTTGATATTCCAGGGCGCCTGACTGCGTCGGGTCCGGAGAAACAGAATTTAGTATTAAATGATATTGTCACAGTTGATGTTGATGCTGTTGAACAGGCACTGAAAATGAGCAAATCCCCGTGGACGCTAGGATACGCTATGACCATCCACAGTTCGCAGGGACTAACTATTTCAGATACAACAGTTTGGATTGTTGATGATCGCATCGAGTGGTCAAATTTAGTTTATTTAGCCGTGTCAAGAGTAAGAAGGATAGGTCAGTTACGAAGAATTGTATTAGATGATGTTGTCAACGACAGCTCAATCGCTGATGACACAATAAGAAAGAAATTAGCCGGTTACAAACAGAGCGACAAAAAAAATGGTAGAGAGTTTGATCCCAAACAAAGTTTGGATGTTGAATTTGTAATACAATTACAACAACAGCAGAATAATCACTGTGCGAGTTGTAATTGTTTATTGCTGTGGCAGTATTCGAAAAACGACCCAAGGCAATTCACCGTAGATAGAATAGATAGCAGTCGCGGTCATACACGTGAAAATGTGATGTTGACCTGTCTTGAGTGTAACCGACGCAGAGGTGTTGCTGCAGTTATTTAAATGATTGAATCACTTCAGTGCGGATCACTTTAGTGATCGGGGTGGTAATTGTGTATCCTCGGGAATCACCTGAAGTTGCTCGCGTTTAAATCCGCGTTGAGGAGCAGTCGAATCTAATCTGTAGATTGCGTTTCTCCCAGTTGATCTGGTTATGCTGGATATCTTATGTGTAGTAACACTCCATGTGGGATCGGTTGCTCTTTTTTTTCCTCCTTCTAGTTCGCCTGGTTCGTATAAATACCTAACGGTGACATTACCCAGCAGTGGGGACGCTAGCGTCCCTGGCTGCGTTGAAACATTTTGTTGCTGTTGTCCGCGTTCACTGACGCGGGGTATATATTTTTTTGTGATTGCATTTACAGGTCTCATGTTTGTTGTTCTGGTAATTTCATTATTCAGTGCGGCTATCACGTTTGGCAGTCTTGCAACCCATTCACGAGATCTCGTATCGTAAATGAATTCCATCGCGTACTGGTATCCGAATAATCTCTCAGCGAGTGTTCTATTAAATCGCTCAACAATTGCCTGATCCCGATGAATTTCAGTATGTCCTCGTCGTATGGTAACGTTATGCTGCTTTGTCAGTGATGACACCGCGCCCTGAAATTCCTTGCCAGGATCAACTTGTAATAATCGTGGCCAGTTTAGAGGTCCTCGTTGATAAATTCGTTTAAACGCAGAGGCGACTTCGGACGCTGTTTTAGTCGCTAACGGTTCTGCTTCTTTGTATCTACTGGCAACATCAACTACTGTTAGCGCGTATTTGTATATTTTTCTACGGACAGTATCATGAGGCAGGAATAGTATGTCAGCCTGATGAACTTCATTGGGCACACTAACATCAAAATGTGCAAAGTTGATTTGTCGAGGTGGTGGTAAGTAGATTTGCCATATTGCTTGTTTTGATAGCCAATTTTTGGCAACCTCGCGTGTTACTGATGCCGCGTTGGCGAGTTTATTAATTGCTGAGTTACCTCTCCAGTATCCGATTGGGGAATAATAAATCGCTTGCATTTTTATTTAATTATCCAGCGCCTAATACTAATTTAGATTTCATCGCTGATCTTACTAACCAATTAGCGAGTGACTCCTTAAATGATTTATTTTTTATGGCGCTTAGTGCATGAATTAATTTCACATCCGCGATATGCCTGTCTTGTAGATCTTTACTTCGATAAGCAACATCATGTATGTGACACGCTGCGTCGATAGCGTTTATCGGATACTCTCCCGGTTTTGGTTTAGATTGTTCATCAAGTCTGATATCTAGTCGGGTCCCTGGACCGCAGTAATTGTATCCTGGGAGATGTTTTTCTCCGGGATACTTTGCCCAGGGAGTTCCGGGGAGCTTTCCAAGTTTGGCTGCAATGTCACCTCCGCTAAATTCTCGCTTTTTTTTTGAAATCTAAATTTTTTTGTGCCACATCGCGTACACTTACCAGAAAGTGCTTGTCTGTTATTTTTTGTTGTAATGGTTGTTAGATCATTCGTAGGGGTTCGTGCCTTACACTTCACACAATATAGATCCATAATTATTATTCTTTATATACAAATGGAAATTACAGATTTTTCTGCGACAAAAAAGAAAGAGCCAGTTAAGCATAATTCAGTGCTACCAAACTCTATCCGCGCGATTATAATTGGGCCATCCGGTTCAGGTAAAACACAGCTGTTGCTGAACTTGATAATGAAGTGGATGAAATGGGATAAACTGTATTTGATAGCTCCATCTGTAGATGATCAACGATGCTATAACGTTATAAAAGATTTTAATGAGAGTGCAAGCGCGCTGAGTAAAGACGGTGAGGATGTTGTTGAATTTATCACTGATATCGAAGAAGCCCCCAGCGTCGAGGATCTTGATGAATCAATTAACAACCTAGTAGTGTATGATGATGTTATGTTGGACAAGCAAAAAAATCCCGCAAGAATATTTTCCCGGGGACGTCACAAAAACACTGATGTGATTTATGTTACTCAGCGTTATACACAAATTCCTAAAGTAATCAGGGATAATTGTAATCTTCTTGCGATATTCAATGGAGTTGATACACATACACTGAGAAATATTCATCAAACCTGGTGTGGTGGCGATATGGATTTAAATAAATTTAAAAATTTCTTCAGTCATGCTCAAAGAAAACCTCACGGATTTGTGACAATAAATTTACACGATCCCAGAACAAGATACCGTATTGGACTTGATACACTATTTGCAACATAAAAATGTTTTTCCTTGGAAACTCATTTCCCAGAGCAGCAGAGGGGATGGACCCGACCCATGGATTTTTCAATAACGACCCCGCCACGGAAACTGTTTCAGATTTATTGAAGTAACCCAAGTTGTCAGTGCAAACTCAACGAGTTTGTCCCTGGAAACTCTTCGAGTTTTCGGGGGACATTTTTTTTTGTCCTGTATTCTGAATAGAAGGGTTTATTTCGTCGAAATAAGCCCTCTATCGAGGAATAGTTTCCTGGAGGGGTTTATTGTGCAAAAAGTTTCGGTCTGTACAGCCCCTCTGCTGCTTCTTTTGCAGGTAAAATAGTTAATATTTGGCCCAAATCAACTATATTATGTTTACATAACTTATTTTTTTTGCATGTATTCCAATCTAGGAGCTAACAACACAGACATAAAGTAAGCAGGCAAACAAGTATATGTCTGTCGTAGCTATAATTATCAAAAGTTCCCATCCAAGGCCAACTTCTGCTATTTTCTGAAGATTTCATACATTTTATTCTTAAAGGACTTTAAATATTTGACCAAACCTTGTTCAGCACCCATTTGTTTTCCTACATCAAGCTAGTAAAATTCATAAATGCCGCCCACATGTATGCGTTTCTGTGGATACACTGTGAGGCTGTTCTTCCCTTTAGGTATCACGGTACCAATTGCTATTGTTTTGTGAAAAAATATACTTTCTATCCTACCTCAGCATGCATGTCACACACTATCATAGAGAACAACGCTAGATTGTCAATTTGACAATGACAAAACTATGTACTCCATTTCATTTAAGAGAGATAAAACTGCTGGAACTAGACAGGGGTAAGAGTTATCTAGTCACAAAAAACAGTTTCAGCCATATGTACCAAAATTTAAGAAAAAATCATAAAAAATACAAAATATAATCTAGATCGGAATTAACATAATCTCACATGTTGCCAATATAGGCTTAACTTTATTTTAAGCCTAACAGAAAGTACAAATCTTACATAATGCACCAATCACAGCTAGTATTGTTCTTTATTTCTGAATACAATGTTCCCTGCACATTAAGCTCCAACGACCTGGACTTGCACAATTGGTACCGTTGTACCTGAACTGTAATTTGCTTTCTATGAAAATCATATGCGTACATGTGTAAATGGCGATCCTTAAAAGAGACAAACGATGTTATTAACTCCTGACACATTCTTTGTTTCTTTTTCAATGGTTATTTTGATCCAGTGAAATGGATATATCCAAGGTTCCGATATGCCAACCTAACTGCACCTTGGCGGATTCATAGGATATTTCAATGCTTCGGGTCTGTGAATTTCTAAGTTAATCCTATCTGATCACTGTTCATGCACGATCGAGATAGCGGAATATACAAATGGAATGGATTCATAAATAATGAATGTTCTATTGCTCAGAGTTTTGATGTTAAACTTACAAAGTATCCTCTTAAAGTCAGTCGCCACCGTCATTTTCGACCGATGTGCGATGCATAATGTTATACCTATTTGTAAGTTAGATTCGTTCACAAACGGAGGCAACTTGTGAAATGTAGTAGCTCTATCTAGTACAAATCACTGAAATGTATCCTGATCGATCTGCCAAGAAGTACATTGGCCAACATATCGGAACCATGGCCTGTGAAGAAGATAGTAGAAAGTTAAATATTTTAAGTGAAGTTATTGGTAAAAGGATTCAATTTACCATTCAGACATATTTCACTATGTAGGCAAGTGGCTGCATCATTTAATATAATGTAATAAATTTTGAGTACGCGCATTTGGTTATAACGCCCCGTTTTAAGGAATTTTAAGTTTTTGTGATTACTTGTCTGATTATGAGAATACGGTGTAATATAAATATTCCTTTTCACGAAATAATTAGCCAATTACTAGGAGCAAACGTCACGGAGTAAAGTGTTAGTGAGTTTTCGTGATGCCATGGTTCACTAGTAGTGAATTCAGGTCCAAACCGAATGAGAGTCAATAATAAAGTCCCCACTAAAATCTAGTGGTGTACATTGGTAGCGTGACTGCTAAAGTCCCCACTAAAATCTAGTGGTGTACATTGGTAGCGTGACTGCTAAAGTCCCCACTAAAATCTAGTGGTGTACATTGATAGCGTGACTGCTAAAGTCCCCACTAAAATCTAGTGGTGTACATTGGTAGCGTGACTGCTAAAGTCCCCACTAAAATCTAGTGGTGTACATTGATAGCGTGACTGCTAAAGTCCCCACTAAAATCTAGTGGTGTACATTGATAGCGTGACTGCTAAAGTCCCCACTAAAATCTAGTGGTGTACATTGGTAGCGTGACTGCTAAAGTCCCCACTAAAATCTAGTGGTGTACATTGGTAGCGTGACTACAGTGGCAGCATTTAAGGTAGGAAACCTGTAAATTATACAATGGAACCAATAGGAAAGGGCGGCAGATACCGTTTATGTCGCCATGGTGGCAAATGTGACGCAGTTGTAGTGGCGCAATGTGCCTAAAAATCTTAACACCATGAATTGACTGGCCTAAGGTGCCGAAGTTAAAATAGTTCATTGTCTTAAGGGCTAATTGTATAGTTTCTACGGCGTGAACTGCTGACTGTACGGAAACCTAACAAAGAGAAACCATGCAGATGTGCGGTTGATAGATATTTGGCAGGTTGTGAGATCTGTGGTCTTGCATTGATTATAGTAAAATTAATGTACAGAATGGACACGTCGAGCTCTCTAGTTTACAACTGAAGTTGTATGGAAGTCTTTGGAAATTTGGGGTAAGCTTATGACTTATAGCAGGAATCGCGCCAGTGTTTGACACCGCTCGGTCAAGTAAAGAAACCTGACTTGTAACAAGAACATTTATGGTGGCAGACGGTTGAGATATGTGAATAGTTTAGTCATAGTGATGTAAGTGATTTGGTTTTATTATGTTTAGAACAGACTATTCCTTCGCAATTTGGGAAGAATGACGTGTCCCATAAAAGTAAAACATAAATAAATAATTATTAATGATACAGCGCATTCAAAAACTTTCATTCTGGTTTCGCGACATTTAATCTGAGAAAGTAGTTGTTTTTACTTGCTCTTAAGAAATGTGTTTAATTTGAGTGAACATGTCCAGTCAAGACTGCATATTTTATCTAGGACCTAATATCAGCAGTGGTGCAGACAAGAAAGTGAAATTGAGAGGGCTCAAGGGTTCAAATAATGTCGGTCAGTCAGAAGTATCGTGTTACTTTGTCGAGACGTGGAAAATAGAATTGGGAAAGATGACTGACTCTTCCCCAGATAGCTAGATTGAAAATGAACTAAAAACATGTCAGAATTATTGGCCACGAATTCCGTTGATTACCAGTTTCATTAATTTGGCTGTATAATGTTTAATTAACAAGAAAATAACCGTAATAAAGAACGAGTGTTTGATAAAGCACCCCCCCAAAAAAAACAAAAAACAAAAAACAAACAAACAAACAAACAGCTTAGTTAGATTTCACCAAAATAATCGTTCATCTCGCTCTACTTTCATTTTATTCGATTCTCATAATTTCGGTTCTGAAAGACCTGCTTCTATCTCAGCGAACTGAAAATTTCATACATCGGTCTGCATACTTGTGAATAGCGACCATTGATAAGCAAACCTTATTGACAAAACACACACACACGCTTTATTATGTTAAGTTAATGAGTTTAACACTGAATTTATTGAAATTTCGTAACAGATTTGGCAGTAAGAAAAACAACCAAAAAAATGCCTTTTCATATGTTTGCACCTTTATTGAATAAGTTAAACTTAATACTGAATTTATGGAAATTCCGTAACAGATTTGGCAATAAGAAAAAGGACAATAACAACAAAAATACCTTTACATTTGTTTGCACCCGATTTGAAAAGCAATCGGTGGTTGGCAACAATTTCTTAAAAGTACATATCGACAGGCAAACAAGAAATATTGAAGGGGACTTGTCATAAATTATTATAATGGCTACAGGCAGCGGTACACATCCCTCTTTAATCGATACGCCTTTACCACAGTCTGTTCATTGGCGACTCTTGTCGCCTGTTTATGCGAGGCGGAGCAGACTCGTGGATGTAGCCAGTGATGTCCAGTTACTTGTGACCTCGACTCCGTGCGAGGCCGATAAATTTGATAGCAACGCACGTGCATTAGTTGCCAGGTCTGAAGATCTGAGGTTCGAAACTATAAAGGAGGGCGCGCCTGTGAACGTGAGATCGGACAGTTAAAATCCAACCACGTATCCTGTAGCCAAGGGAGCGATTAGTTCGCCTACTGATAGTCTGCTCGAGACTATAGATACCCTCATTACTGGGAAGTTGGGAAAATTAGGCACAACCATGGACCATTTGTTAAGAGAAAGATCGGTCGAGATCCGCAGTGAGTTAAAAGATGGAGGACTAGCATTATACAGCTACGCACAGACGAGCTCCTCTTAACTGTCTTAGGACTTTCTTGATTTTTGTATCCCCCTCTTTGGGATTTCCAGTCACAATGTCGGATCCACGAAATGGCGAGGTATCGTTGAAAGGCCTCCGACTCGAGATCGAACGACTAGAACTGGAACTTTCAGAAACCAAACAAGAGAAGGTCCACGCGGCGGAAGATGGGTTAGCCGTTCTTGAGGAAAAACGTAAGCTTCAGCAGCATTACGAGGACCTGGGAGCGCAGTTCGATGTGATAACGGCAGAGTTGGAATGTGCCAAAGAGGTACTTGTCAAGGAACAGTTGCCGTCTCGAAAGCAGAATCAAAGTGGAATCCATCATGAGGAGACCTTCCTACAATAAACTGTTTCACGAGAGGAAGTCTACAGGTCTGCAATGCAGGATTTGGAATCGGAACTTAAATATTCAAAGCAAGCACTGGATCGATTGACTGCTGACAATAAACAAGTCCATTGATTCCGAGTTTTGTTTTAATCATGTTTGGGAATCATTAATCGGGTTGGTGGTTGATTGGGGGGGGGGGCATCGATTTTGATTTTACCACAGGAGTGTGACGATTGTGTCACTAGAGGTCGAGTGATCTTTTTTAAAGGCGGGGGTAATGACTTTCTGACATCTGTGGCTGTACTAGAGGATTCGTCCGGATGAAAAATAATTGGTTGTATAACCAATGTGTTGTCGTTGGAGCCGTCTCATCTGTCTGGGTTGCATTGGTCTATGTAGAATCTGGTTTTTTTTTTGATGGCTGGATAAATAGCAGTTATTTGCTGAACATGTACTTTTGATTAAGCTTCTATTGAATCCCTTGTTCTTGATTCAGCTTAAACAGGTGCAGCACATTGCTTCCTGGTAGACGAGAATGAGCAGGAAATGTTGCTACAACTATTACCCTATCCGCTAGTAGCCTGATTTTAGAAACACAACGATTGTATATAAATAAACTATAGTTGCGTTTATATTTAATAATGTAAAAAAAATGCCCATATTACAATAAAATTTGCACAAAAATGATTTAAAAAGCCCCCCCCCCCATCCCTCCAACAACTCTACAACCCTCTCCTTGCGGGTCCGCGGTTGTCGAATTGGCTCAACGTGCCTCACTACGTGTCGTAAAAGGCGACTAAGTAGAGGAAACCAATGTGCCGTGGATTGTGTCCCGTGTCGGGGGTGCAAAGGATCCTGGTAGTTGAGCAGGGGCTTTCCGATGCAATACGCTACTTTGGCCTCTACTTTTTCTAGACGAGTAGTCGAGATGGGTCCGGTCTCGACAAATCAGCTGGTCACGCCGAGCCCTAGGAAGTCTTTTATTTGCTCGCTCACCTCCTTTATCTTTCTTCTTCCATCTATCTTGATACCACCGTTGCCCCTACAGTCTATTCCTTTATTTTTCCCTTTTCAAAGTCTTAGAATTCCTAGAAGGCGTTTGCTTGACGGGTCAATCAGGAGGTAATTTTACCGACCCTAGAAGGCGGTGGCTTCACGTGTCAATCATAGGTAAATTTATCGACTGAGTATAGCATCTGTTTATCCCTGGCACTTGAAAAGTGTCCCCTTGTTGGGCTCCATGGTAGGATGGGAGCACGGGTGTTGAATTTTAACAAGCCAACATGTAAAATTCAACAAACAGAAATGTACAAAAACAGTATCATACTCGGATGACGAACCATTTAGCGTGAAGTCATTTCCACGCTTCATGGTTATACAGTCGAAAGATGCTGCAAAACCACTTTCCGCACTCTCTCCCTTTATTGAAAAAACTATTACGAGAACGATCGGAACACCAAAAAGTGTGAAACAATTGAAATCAAATTACTTTCTTGTTGGGTGTGAGCGACGAGGTCAGAGAATATCAAGAAAATGAAAACTTTCTTCGATATTCCAGTGACCTCATTCACTCACGCCACACTCGATACGTCCAAAGGCGTGATTCGCTGTCGTGACTTGGCTGGAGTCGGCGACACAGATATCATTGAAGGGATGAGAAACGAAGGTGTCACTGCAGTCCGCAGAATAAGTATTAAACGAAATAACAATCTGCAGGACACCAACACCATAGTACTCACCTTCAACAAACCAAATGTACTCAAAGTGGTCAAAGTTGGCTTTTTGCAAGTAACGGTCGAGATATATATTCTAAACCCCCTTCGGTGCTATAAGTGTCAGGAATACGGCCATCACGGAGACCGTTGCGACACCAGGACAACCAGTCATAACACTGACGTCTTAATACTGAGCTCCACGCGAGGCAGCTGTTGCTACCATTTGTATAAGTCTTTGATATGACTCGACTGGGTTCGAACCCACGACCTCTGGCATCTGATGCGTATGCTCTAACCACAAGGCCACTGGCGCGGTCAAACCCACTCTTGAAGAGTAGCATCGCTTGAATAAAACAAATGAGAGAAAACAGGTTGTATTGTCTCTTTCGCGTATCGTTGTCATTACAGAGCAACTTTCTGCTGATATTCTAGTAAATGGCTGATACATGCATGCATACATACATACATACATACATACATACATACATACATACATACATACTACTCTTCTCTCCAAGGAACTGGAGGTTGCAGTTTTTCTAAACAAATATTCATTCTTATTAGCATTTATGTAGACGCAATGTTGATATGAAGAAACGCCATGTTGTTTGTGCTGTACACACCTTATACGACGATGTGGCTATTTCAACGTCCTGACTGTACACTTCTAGCCATCGTATTAGAATGTATAAGATATATAATTCAATTTGAATACCCTACTGTACTCTCAACCGGTATGATAGTCATAGACATGTTTACTTGTTTTAACCCATTTAAATTTTACTTTCTTCTACTGTGATAAGTAACGTTGCTTATTCCAAGAACAGTGCTGGTATGTAAAGGTTAACGCCGACCTCACTGGGTAATTGTGTCAAAAAGTAAAAAAGTTTTGAACCAACACATTTTACGTGGTGAAGAAAACATCCTTTGGCATGTTTTGCACAGCTTGCTTTGAAATTTGTCAAATATAACAAGGTGAGATTGAAGTATTAATCTGATCTTTAAAAAAAAAAAATTAGCATATAAACAACATGACTGCAGGTAGTTCCTGGCTCAGGTAAACAGAGTTATTGATATACCATTCATGTAATTTATTTGGAGGGGATCATGCGACTACTAATGCCAAATTCCTGGAGCAAGAACGAAACCCCATTAAACCGGAATTCTTCGTTGCTAGAAAATAGTGTGTAAATCCTTTCTAGATAACAAGGAAAAAACGAGCAGGGAATTAACGGTCTTTTCTGAGTACTACGGGAAACCCGTTCAAACATCGAATTACATAAATTTCAAATCAAATAAGCAACATTTGTAGATTTGTCACTCACCGACGCACCCATCCACCCTAAAAAAAACAACATTCGAGCAGCACATGAAACTAATACATTAGTACAGGTAGTCACCAAAACTCATGATGACCAACCAACCATAGCAAATTCCAGTGTAACCATGTAGAAACGTGGAGTTAAAGTCTCTCTCTCTCTCTCTCTCTCGCACACACACACACACACACAGATACAAACACTCATCACTTGCCAAAATAACATTTTATATACTGATTTAACGGCATGGAATTGGTAACATTAAAACCTAGGAAACGCAGTTCGTACACTTATTCTCGGTATGATTCGTCTCATGATAATGTATAATTTATGCTGATTTCAGAGAATACTATGTTATCAGCCTTGTACCTTACACACACACACACACACACACACACACACACACACACACACATATATATATATATATATATATATATATATATATATATATATATATATATATATATATATATATATATATATATATATATATATATATATATATATATACACAGGTTAAATAATTTATTCCATTCGTACTCTACGGAGATTCGAACCAGAAGATCCGCAGGTAAACTGCACCCGTCGCTTTGGCTGCACAGTGACTACCTGAACTAATGTATTAAAATATTAATTTTGCCTGCCATTATCAAGCATTCTTCTATATAATCTAAGGAGAGCACTTCCAGTTCTGTCTGGTGTATATTTATAATTCCTTATAATTAATTCTATTTACCTTGATTTCTTTCATAGGAATACAGAATGACTGTGTAGATACGTGAGAATTAATTAAAAGATTGTCATGCGAGTGTGTCTGCTACACACGAGTGCATATAACACCGACTGAATAACATCGTGTTTTGTGATGTGTGCTTAGTCGTGAGGGAATATGGGCTTGTGTGTGCAGGCAAGGCGATGGTTACCGTTTACTCGCGGGCCTGGGATCGATTCTCCGTAGAGTACGAATTAAAAAATTCTCTAATCTGATGATAGTATTATTTGTATTAAAATATTAATTCTACTTACTATTATCAAGCGTTCTTCTAAGGAATCCAGGGATACAACTTTTCGTTCTATCTGGTGTATATTTATAATTCTCTTAGATTTCTTTCATAGGAATCCGGAATGACTTTGTAGATACATGAGAATTAATTACTAGGTCGTCATGCGAGTGTCTGCTACACACGAGTGCATATAACACCAACATCGTCCGTGCTGACAAGGGTGGGTAGGCAACCGGGTATATATAACCTAGGATCGGGCTCGCAAGCATAGCGATAAGGGCCCGGGCCGAACAAAACTATCAGTGGGTGATTCGGTATGAGATAATTTATGCCAAAATAAACGCAGGGAACTATGAATAAAGTCTTAATATTGCCATTCTGAACTAACTTTCTCTCTCTCTCTCTCTCTCTCTCTCTCTCTACCCCACCCACCCCCACACACTAATCACGTTGTACCTTGTGGAATGTAGAATAATAAGATATGATAAATGTTTGCATGTAATGCCCTTGACGTCTCTGCACATTGCACGGTTTCCCAATTCGTAAACAAAACAAGTATTACCCCGCCATAGCCCTAATTACACTAAATAAAATGACTGCACTTGCTTAACAGAACCCTGAAGATAATTTTTGTATTGATTTCATGCATTTACAAAAAGACTACGTCAGATGTTGGGGTCAGCTATCATGATGATTGGCATGTTCGTTGTTTAGTTCGGTTCGTTGGTTGTTCTACTTTGCTTTAGCACAATAATACGATATGTTTATCGAAGAAAAGTGAACCGAAAAATAAAATAAAACACGTGTGAAAGAATTTAGATCCTTCTTTATACCCTGTTAATGTTTTATTAACTAATTTCAGAAAAACGAAGATCTCGATGGTAACTGGAAACCTCCATGGATACGTTTCAACGCTCAACATTTGTGGATGTGATATATTTATTTATGTTTAGCTAGATATATACAAATATGTGAGCAGAAAGCTATGTTTATATCCATGTATTGAAAAGTATTACTTTTTTGTTTACATCTTTATCATGCCTTCAGGTGTTTTACTCGCATAATTAATCGGGACCGCTCAGGTGGCCTAGTGGTTAGAGCGTCCGACTCGGATGCGGGAGGTCGTGGGCTCGATCCCCGACCGAGTCATACCAAAGACTTACAAAAATGGTACTAACAGCTGCCTCGCCTGGCGCTCAGCATTAAGAGGTTAGTGTTAGGACTGGTCGGCCTGGTGTCACGATAATGTGGTTGGGTGGGACATTATGCTACATGTTTGCGGAATGATGCCCCAGTGGTAGACATCACTATAAAACTCACACCGCAGACATCGTAGCGATATGACTGAAACATTGTTAAAGCTATATTAAAAATACAAATGAAACATACACACACGTAATTAATCGTACATCCAATTACAAGCTAACGTTTATGTTAGTGTGAGATTCAACAACAGTTTATGCCACGATAAACGCATAAAATAAACGTCTTATAACCTCAGTAATTCCGATCTAATTCACATGTTTCTGAATTTCTTCCTTTTGTCTGTTTTCTTTAATGACTTGAACATCATAGTAGTATCATTGTAGGCGTTTTGCACCCGGCTTGTAGACATCCGCAACGGCTTGTATACTATATAATGATATCACATGCCAGTGTATGATTTAAGCAAGTGCACACCTTGTAGACCTTTCCCAGTTTACGTACAAGGCAAGATACTATATTAGATTCCAGTCATGTGAGTGGACAGACATAAATGCTGGTAGTCAAATCAATATGCGCATTCAAATAGTTATTCGGTTTCACTGTCTGTAATTAAATTCCATATCTACCAAAACCATTTCGAAATCATCCATAATAATTATTTAAACTTCGATATCTATCATATAAAGTTTACTAATCGTACTGCGACTATTTTAAACCACAGCCGAAAGTTCTAAGTAGATATTTATTATTGAATGGAATTGTGTGGAAATTATCTTACCAGCACCACCAGAGATACTAGTTGCTATTGATATAGTTCTGACCTAAATTTGGATTTATTGCTGCGATCACCATTCCAGAAACACTAAGGACAATGGTTAGTTGCCGTGGCGAGTCAACACGTAGCATCAATGACCATACACAATAGCTGTGTTTCTAGAGTATCTCCGTTCGCTTGAGACTTGCTATCACAGCTATTGTTCTGCTTCGATTGCCACAGCGGAAACATCGATGGCCTATCACAGTTCTCTTTTGTTGAAAAGGTGATCGCAAAATATAACTGCTCGACCTATAGGATTTAATTACATTCAACCAGGACATGCATTTTTACCCATTCAGTCTTTTTTTACCGGTACAACAATCCTAGAAAATGCCGTTCACAGGAATCTATATTTCTGTATATAGTGCATTATTCGGGTCTGACATTACATTGATATAAATATATACACCACTGAATATTTTCTGCAACGATCGGCCCCGCCCCGAAATGGACACGTTCGTTCATAGTAACTAACAATCTGGATTTTCCTCTTCTTGGTGGAGTCAGTGTACAGCGTAATCAATAAACTCAACGGAGAATGCATCCGGGACCTTTGATATAAAGCGTGACGGTTACATCTCCTTTTTCCATGTTATTTTAATGTGCATTCTGGCCTCGAGTTGATAGTGAAACATGACGGTGGTTCCAGTGTTATATGTCTATGTTATCGTACTGCAAATGGTCGGATCATATTAATCCACGCTTGGAATGATCACGTTAAGACAGCGATGACTAGAAATAACGCCAGAGAATCCACGCTCGACAAACATATATTGGTCAAAGTATGTGCGTAGTTTTATCTCGATTGCTTTTTTCACATCATCACATCCTACACCATTCCCGGTGATGAAAAGTAGTGTGCATTATCTAGTATATAAACACGCATGGAAGTGTTACGAAAAGTCGCAAATACACACTTGGGCATTAACACAGCTGTGCGCAAATACAAATTATGGTAGTCATCTCTGCGTTTACAGTCGCATCTGACTTCGGGATAAAAACACTTGGAACTTGTGCCGCAACTAGAATTGTGTTTGTTCAAACCTCAGGAGTATCCACGAGATTGTAAGAGTTTTGAAACCCGCATAAATTACATACGGGACTTTCATGACTCGTTGCACTGCAATAAATTTCAAAATGTTTTCCAGGCTCTAGCTTAAATGACTGCTTCAGATTTTCAATGCTTCCTCGACAGAAACAGTTATGGTTATCGTGCAACTGTTGTCAGCTAAATAGACCTGAGCAACCTCAATACTAGGCCCATAAATTTGCCACTCAGCCGTGATAATATTGACTGACGTTTTAAGGGCTCATATCACCTATACATTAATACCTCCCAAACGTGGCACCCAATTTTGTCTGCATATATCGATATGACTGAACAGCTTATTAAAGCGATCTTAAAATCCAAATCACACACCCACACACCTTAACCTGTGGTCATTTTGAATTTAACGTTTGATGTGGGTGTTACCAAATACCGGTATTTGTATAAAGTGCACACGTATGTGTTCCGGAGATATTTCCTTGCAGCAAACTTGCACATTGTAATAAGCATTTGACATCATACCGACGTATCGTCCATCAATATCAACGTAGATTTGGGTGGTTGATTTATCGGACCACAACAATACTGATATGTTTAACCTAGCGCTTGCTGTATTGGTTAAGCAAACGGAAAAGATAACCATGATGCTTTGCTTCTGAGCCGTCCATGGCACACAGCAACAACAGATCAAATCTGTAGCGCATGGATTGTGTTGTGAATAATCTTTTCGCATAAGGTTATTTATTCCAAGTAAACACATTAACAGTACAAGAAACTCGATGTTACCAAACCCAAGTTCGTCCAGGTATTGTTATGGTTTCGATGCTGGTCCTTATCGTCACTCGCTAGATGCAGTACGAATAAGATTGCACATTATAAACGCGGGCTGTCGTCACCATTTATCATTACTACTCAATGCGGTGGAACATACTTCGATGTTCGTATATAACTCGATCTGCAAAGCGTTTTATAAGTGGAAATATGAAGCTAAACGTCTAAGCATCTAGATAGCATCAGCCAGCAATCTCCTCTGCAGTATTTTTTAAACTTATAAGGAATATTGGCAGACCTTTTTATTTATTCGGCACACTGTCAGGGGGATATCTGATCCTTTCTGTATTTCCGAGAAGTCTTCCACGCCAGCATGTTTTGTTTTTCCAGATAGCATCCGTGTACTGTTAGCAATGTACTATCTGGTTCTTACTTGCACAGGATAAATGTTCTATGACAAAGATCGGTGAATTTATACTTAAATTATGAATAGCTAAAAACTTGTCATGCCACCAACTTCGCGCAAATATAAATAATAAAAGTAAACTAACATTTATACAAAAGAATAGCATAAATCGCCATTAAAACACAAGTGGTTAAATGCAGTCGCTCCTAACTGGCGCATAGTGGAGTGTTCAGCAATTGATATAAATGTTGTAAAGCTGGTCCTTCATTAATGCTTACAAAGCCTGGATTAGCCTATTGTTGAATCTAATGTGTCGACGCGTGTGTCAATACTTTTTCGGGTCATTGACTCCCAAATTCGCCTACTACAGTATTTTCTAAACGTAAATTACGATATACCATTTCTAGACCATAATTATCAACGTTTAATGAAATTTAGACGGTAAAATTCGGAAAATGTATGATATTAAAGAAGGAAAAATGAAAACTTCAGTAACATAATTTGTTGGCATCTTGAGGGGATTCAGTAAACTGGAGCTTCAAGTTTTAGTTATTTCTCTGTCTGTGTGTACATATGTATCATACAAAAAATTATTAAATCTTCACAATTTTGCTAATTGTATGGCAGCATCCACCCACGTCCATCATGAACTTACAAAGGTAGGGAGTGGTAACAATGAATAATGAAGACAAGTCCGAATTCAAATGAACACATTAGCACATGTTTACCTGACATATTTTAAAGAATATACATAAAACAAATCATAGTTTGTATCTTAATACAATTCAGATGATATTGGGTAAATCCATTCACTTGTAGATACTTTTAATTCATTAACCTGATTTAATTATTACATAATGAAATATATGGACTATTCGCACATCTTCCCATTATTCTAGATTTTCATTTTCCAAACTTAGCGAACAGTCCATAACTGGTTCGATATTTTCAATATTTTCTTCAAAACCGATAACTTCCATTTAAGCACTATGGGAAGGATGAGTACATGCCATACTCCTCAACTTGAAAACATTTAAAAACTATGCACATCATAAACTGTAAATTTGAAAAGAAAGGTTCTCCAAATGAACATTGAGAATTGTGAGTTTTGCAAAAGCACACATTAACACATGGAAAGAATAATGTTTTAAGATCAGATTATAATCAACATATTAGACTGACTTTCGAGTGTCATCACAAAAAAGTAAAAAGACAAAGTGTTAGCTACTGTTTTGTTAGACTCTTAACGCAGATAAATGTCATCCAAGCTGTTCGGCTTGGGAATCATATCATAACACGAATACTAGTAACTGACAAGATAGCAGAGATTCTTCCATAGCGGTGATGGAAACTAACAATTTAAGATCTCCTTTCCAAACTGGCTTTCGATATGGCCGGAGCAACAATATTCATCTGGTTAAACTGGAATCATTTATTCGCGAAGCATTTATCAAGAAGGAACATTTAGTAGCGGTTTTCTTTGATTTAGAAAAGGTCAATGACACGACATGGAAGTACGGGATACTAAATGACCTGCACGATCTAGGTCTAAAAGGCCGTCTGCCCTCTTTCATATCCAACTTTCTCTCAGACAGAGAATTCAAGGTACGAGTGGGTTCTACTCTCTCAGATCTGCACGAGCAAGAGATGGGTGTGCCCCAGGGCAGTATTTTATCTGTGACGCTTTTCAACATCAAAATCAATAGCATCACCAAGTGTTTGGCTTCTGGTGTGGATTGCTCGTTATATGTTGATGATTTTCTAATATGTTATCTATCAAAGCACATGCATACAATCGAAAGACAACTACAGCAAAATATAAACAAAATTCAAAATAAAATTGAGCCAGTACTAACGGTTTCAAATTCTCGAAATTAAAAACGGTATTTATGTATTTCTGTCAGTTACGAAAACATCACGATGAACCTAAACTCACGCTGGACGGAACACCTATTCCAGTTGTTAAGGAAACAAAGTTCTTAGGTATTATCTTTGACAGAAACTTGACTTTTATTCCACACCTAAAGAACTTGAAAGCCAAATGCTTAAAAGCACTTAACCTAGTTAAAGTAGTAGGGCACACTGACTGGGGTGCTGGATAGAAAAGTCATACTCAGCTTATATATAACGTTTATACGCTCCAAACTGGACTATGGTTGCGTTGTCTATGGTTCAGCTAGAAAGTAGTATTTGAAAATACTCGATCCAATTCATCATCAAGGAATAAGACTCACTCTAGGAGCATTTAAGACATCCCCATGTGAAAGCCTTCTAGCTGAAGCGAACAAACCACCGTTATCACATCGTAGAGAAACGCTTTCCTCACAGTATGCTTTCAGATTAAAATCAACCCTTCTGATCCCTGCTTTTTCGGCTGTTTTTCAACTCAAATATAAAACCTTATACGAAAATAAACCAAATGCCATACCTTACTTTCGCATTAGAATATCATCCAGCCTTAATAGTACAAATATTGATCTTTCTAAAATTCAGAAAACGTCCAACTCCGAAACACCAACCTGGCTACTTAAACAACTAAAAGTACTTTTTACGCTACACGATGAAAAAAACATCCGAGACAAACCCTTCCATCTTCCACAACTATTATCATGAACTCCTCACCGAATTTAAAAACTACACAAAAATTTATACCGACTGATCAAAGGATGAGGAAAAGCCTGCTGCAGCCTTCGTGTGTATAAATCAAACAAGGCAAGTTCGCTTACCAAATGGCACATCAATTTTGTCAGCCGAAATCAGAGCAATAGACCTTGTGCTGCAATATATCAAAACAAACGTATTTTAAACAGCATCATCTTCTCCGACTCCCTATCAGTACTTCAGTCACTACACAACAGCAAACTGGAGAACCCATTGTTGTCCAATGTTCTCGTCAAAAATACTAAGCTGAGTACCTCCCGCAATATCGTATACTGCTGGTTACCTAGCCATGTTGGTATTAAAGGTAATGAAAAAGCAGATCGCGCTGCTAGAATGGCCCTATCTCATGAACCATCTGATTTTAAAATACCGTATACTCATTTTAAACCTAGTATCAAGAGACTTTACGTCAGAAGTGGCAGGCATCTTGGAATGATGCAGTGAATAATAAACTTCACGCCATCAAGCCAACCCTAGGAGATTGGACTCCTTCCTACAGAATCATGCGTAGGGAGGAGGTAGTCATCGCAAGAATTCGAATTGGTCATTCTTATATAACCCACTCCCACATACTAAAAGGTGAAGACCCACCAGAGTGCGTTTCTTGCAATGAACCATTCACTGTTAAGCTCTTTATGATAGAGTGTTTTGACCTGCAACCTACGCGCGATCAGTATTACAATGTGCATGACATGAAGGAATTTTTTGATACAGTAAGCATCACTTGTATTATAGAGTTCCTGAAAGCAGTGAACATTTACTCTAAACTCTAACTTTTCTGCTATCACCTAGGGCAGTTTTATGCAATATATATACCGTCCCTTTTTTTCAATACCTTTTCATCACTCTTCAATAAATACACCATTTACATCCCCCGTTGATCGAGAAACTTTATTTTTCACCGTTACCATCTTATCATTTTAATTTCAACTATTTGGTTTTGATATCCTGGTCGATATGAGAATTTTTATAATTTTTAAAAGATTATACATATAACATTTTGTTTGGCGCAATATATCCTAACAGTGCTGATGCGCCGTTAAAATACAACCAGTCAGTCAATCAATCAATCAAAAAATCACGCACAATGCTAATCACACCGTTTTGAATGAGTGACCAGTTACGAAAGTAATGAAAGAAAAGTATTAATCGCTAACAATGTAAAGTCCGTCAGCTCTGACACTTGGACCCTACATTATTAATCGCTAACAATGTAAAGTCCGTCAGCTCTGACACAGACCCTAAATTATTAATCGCTAACAATGTAAAGTCCGTCAGCTCTGACACTTAGACCCTAAATTATTATATTCGTATAGTTGCACGTACAATGATACAGTCGGCGTTGTCTATACAAATACTGTCTGAAGAAAAGTACCATGGAAGAAGAACGTGTTACTTTCAATCCATCAGAGTGCATGAGGGAAATGTTTAATTCGCTACCCGATATTACTGTAGATTTATAGGCAGTATATTATGGATAAATTTCTGTATTATTGTATGTACTACCAAGTAAGGGTCATTTTGTTTCGAGTGTTCTTGTGTAGACTTTGATTTGTGCTTCAAAACCCTCGCTACCATTTGAGGTTCAGAATTTTTCCGCTTGAGTCAGATGGATTGCACCAATGTTGTTCAACAAAATGATTACTTCCTGTTATTAGTCGGGTACACGACAAAAATATTATTTAATTGGATAAGTTGTAAACAGATGTTTTCGTAATGATGGTATCCTCACATTGATCAAACATAGTGACAATTTTGCTGAAATTAATATTGGTGAAAGGAAACAGACGCTAAGTCCTGTCTTTACGTTCTTGGTATGGAAAAAAACAGACGATGCAACCGTCAAAAGAATGATGTGTCTGAAGTGAAGAGGGAAACTCAAATAAATCTCTTCTCTAAGCCACTGAAGGACTGCGTACCCGAAAGAATAGCACAGTCTAATGCAGACTACCTGGATGGCAAGAAATCCGGATATACTGGTATAACCTGTCTATCAGATGGTTAAGATTTTACTTATGTCTCATGTTATAGACCATCTGCTGTGTATGTTTGCAGTATAGACGGGTCGGTGATGTTCAAATATACGCACGTGGAGTGGCCGTCGACAGGGATGAGAATATGTATGTTGTAGGTGAGAAGTCTGTCAACGTTCATCTGGCTTTTCCAAATGGGACTCCTCTACATGTGTTCTCTGCTGGAATCCCAAAGAGTCCTGAAGCGATTTGCTATACTTCCTGTGGCACTAACATTTGCCATATGGGAGATTTTCTTATTGGAGATAGGACACTAGTTCTATCATTTGACCTGAAATGGTGGTGAGGATATATATTGGCAATGATTGTACGTGTACATTATACACCTTTAATCGTGCCTTGCGCATGTGTCTCATGCAAAAAGCATACTGTTTTGAGCGAGTCTAATATGTAGTCATTTCATTAATCGTCTTGGGTTTAGTAATGCGTCACCACCTCCCGAATATCAGTTGGTTAGTTATAATTTTGTTTCATGGGATGACGATTTTTTACACTGCGGTACGGTTTTTAATGTGTAGTTTTGCATCTTATTCTTCGAGTATGCATCACTTATCTGGCAATAGGGCAACCGTTCCAAGCATCCCGTATTTCTGAGTGCGAGACACCTCATTTTCTCTATTATCATTTTGTCTTACACTGTCCTGCACCAATTTGTGTTAATCTGTCCTGTACCATTTTAGTTTAATCTGTCCTGTATAATTTTGTCTTATCTACCTCACACTGACAAAAGCATATACTGATTAATATTATTTCCTTTAACCAAGCATGTATAAATTAATACAATTACAACAAAATGAAGATTTAACAACCGTAACATAGTTAAATATCTGTAAAATGCATTCCAACTATGTTAATCTTATCTCGCTGTGCTTGGTGAACTTATCTCGCTGTGCTTGATGATCTTATCTCGCTGTGCTTGATGATCTTATCTCACTGTGCTTGGTGATCTTATCTCGCTGTGCTTGATGATCTGATCTCGCTGTGCTTGATGATCTTATCTCGCTGTGCTTGATGATCTTATCTCACTGTGCTTGGTGATCTTATCTCGCTGTGCTTGATGATCTGATCTCGCTGTGCTTGATGATCTTATCTCGCTGTGCTTGATGATCTTATCTCGCTGTGCTTGATGATATTATCTCGCTGTGCTTGATGATATTATCTCGCTATGCTTGATGATCTTATCTCGCTGTGCTTGGTGATCTTATCTCGCTGTGCTTGATGATATTATCTCGCTATGCTTGATGATCTTATCTCGCTATGCTTGATGATCTTATCTCGCTGTACTTGATGATCTTATCTCGCTGTGCTTGGTGATCTTATCTCGCTGTGCTTGATGATCTGATCTCGCTGTGCTTGATGATCTTATCTCGCTGTGCTTGATGATCTTATCTCGCTGTGCTTGATGATCTGATCTCGCTGTGCTTGATGATATTATCTCGCTATGCTTGATGATCTTATCTCGCTGTGCTTGGTGATCTTATCTCGCTGTGCTTGATGATCTGATCTCGCTGTGCTTGATGATCTGATCTCGCTGTGCTTGATGATCTTATCTCGCTGTGCTTGATGATCTTATCTCGCTGTGCTTGATGATCTTATCTCGCTATGCTTGATGATCTTATCTCGCTGTGCTTAATGATCTTATCTCGCTGTGCTTGGTGATCTTATCTCGCTGTGCTTGATGATCTGATCTCGCTGTGCTTGATGATCTTATCTCGCTGTGCTTGATCATCTTATCTCGCTGTGCTTGGTGATCTTATCTCGCTGTGCTTGGTGATCTTATCTCGCTGTGCTTGATGATCTTATCTCACTATGCTTGATGATCTTATCTCGCTGTGCTTGATGATCTTATCTCGCTATGCTTGATGATCTTATCTCTTTCTCTCTCCCACAATATTTTTTCCACACACGTTTTAATCGCCTTTCTTTGTTAATTTCTTCATATTCATGCAGTGTGTATGAATTATATATTGAATTAAGTATATTCGTTTTGCACACGTCTAAATCAATGAACTTGTATTTTATTCTGTCAGGTATTTGTTTAAACATATTAACTTTATATAGTTTGCAAAGAGTGAAAACAGACCAAGGGATTCAGACAGTGTTTAGACAGACCGACATGCATCATCAACTGTCTATCGTCTGTTTCTGCCTTGGAAGAAATTTTCGCCAATTCAGACGTAAACACATTCAACATTGGGATTTGTGCTTGATTATGGAGAAAATTTTCTTACATAATATTAATTCAAAAACTAATGTTTTAATAGTTATAATAATTTACTGGAATTTCAGATCTGAGTCTCGTGAATTTGGCTTGACCCGGATTTTAATCAAAATAGAAATTCTCAAGGACACAAAATGATCCCTCAAACAAATAGTAATAAAAAAACAAACTTAATATCATAATTTAAGTGAATTTATTATAACACAAAATATACAGGTTCATTGGTTTCCATTTCACAGATTTTAAAAGTTATGGACACCGTCTCGCCATACATTTTATAATTTGTTTTCCTTAGAGATGTTTCGAAAGATGATTAGAAACAGTCATTCAATAATAGATATTAGTCTCCATGATAATAATTGCAAGTTTACTAAATACGCAGATGACATGCAAATATTTCTTGACGGCTCGGAAGTATCTCTTTTCAAAACGTTACATAATTTAGATAAATTGTATAACACTGCGGGTTAACACAATAATGCTTAAGGAACGACAGCTGAATGGGGCGTATCATTGTCAAAATCAAATACTGGAATTTACAAAATTAGGCTTGGGCCAAAGCATGTTTGACATACGGGGAGCAATATTCAAAACTGAGTGATTGATATCTGGTAAATTAATTAAGTCACTTTATATAACAAAACGAAAAGATATCTTACTGAACATTGCGATGAAAGAAAATTATTCTTTCTGGTAATTGCCATTTGTTGTCTTCACGCTTTCATTTATAGTCTTGCCTAACCTACCTCTAACACAACTTAAGCTTAAGAATGAATTAGTGTTTCAAATCAAATGTATATTGCCGATGTATTGAAATACCGTGTAGACGGTGTATTGATGAATCACAAAGTACATTAATTACACAATCTATTGAAAATTTGAAAATAGTCAAATTATTCATTTTTTAGACGATGTTATTTTAACTTCTGTGTTACAATAACGCTACAAAAACAAATCTGCATTTTTTGTTATACATTCTTGAATGCATAATATCATTTACATTTTTAACGTTGTTCACCATATACAAACATAAGTTCATTGAGATAGTGTTGGCATGTAAAATGTGTTTCTCTATTTCGAAGCACTAAAGACCAAGTTATGGAGAGTTCGGTTTGATATGTAAAGGAATAACCAAGAAGAAACAATTTTGTTTTTAACAAAAGTTTCAGCTTGGAACACATTTGTTTTCCAAAAGTTCTAAAAGATTCAAGAGGATGCAGACCATTCTATGAAACTTTAAATGAAAACAATAAAATGTATGTACTGAGCAATGTGTGGTAATCTTAATGTACTCTGCAATGTGTGGTAATCTTAATGTACTCTGCAATATGTGGTAATCTTAATGTACTCTGAAATGTGTGGTAATCTGACAGATAATCATTATGCTACAAGAAGAAATCAAAATATTGTGAATAGAAGAGATGACTGTATCGTAATATAAGAAGAAAGTTGTATTCGCGTGCGTGACAATGTAAATCTTGTGCAAGTCTTGTTCTAAGGTCAGTCGTGATGTCAGTTGGGCAATAGACAAAATGGGGACGTGGAACAGATATATCATAGTTACACCCTATGTCCGTTGATTGAAGAAAGAAGTTATATTTCAGAGAACCCCTAAAGAACAAAGGCCGTGTTCATATCACGTGACAACATGGGTTTCTGGTGATCCATATATGGTTAAGACCTCTGACCACAGACACACGTCGTCATCGCCAAATGATCGCGCTGATAGCATATGTGTGTTTTACTAAATAAAACGTACTTGATAAATCAGAGTAGCGTGATATACTAAATGAAACATGCTTAACAAATAAGATTAGCAGCACGATATTTATCAAGCGGAACAAAATTTGTTTCAACTATTGCACCAAATGCTTTAAAGTCTACACTGTAACATACACTAAAAAGGGTTATAACACCCACATGAAACCTACCCGCCGCACTCGAAAATTTCAGTATGTTGAGTCAACAATAGTACAGCACTAAGTGTTATTTCAAATATACAATGCACTTAATGATAAAAATAGGACTGGAAAGGTTTTTCTTTGAAAGTACTGGAATTAAAATGCAATATAAATAGATTTGTATCATGATGATTACACATTAAAGCATAATTTTCGATTTCTGTGCATAATACGCTTGTGGCAGAAAATACCTTATTACCAGTAACCCTCTAGTAAGTCTTGATGTCATGTCTTAATAACGAAAACCACATTTGTACCAATAAAATCTTAGATGAATCATTATATATATATATATATATATATATATATATATATATATATATATATATATATATATATATATATATATAGGCAGGTGCCTTTCATCCTTTAATGTTATCGAACGGCAACCTCCGCTCATAATTCTTATAGATATACAAAGTTTTTATTACATTTCAAAATAATAGTCTTATGGGAATCCATAAGATTCGGCGAATTCGCTTTCATTAGGTTCTCGATTCACGTTTCAATCATGCAGGCAAATTAGCCGAAACGAATGAAAACTCAGAGAGACTATACTAGTTTAAACCCAGAAACGATTTTGCATATATATATATAAATGTGTGTGTGTATCTGTATGTGTGTGTGTGTGTGTGTGTGGATTCGATAATTTTGAGCCACTTAATTATGTAACCGTTATGGCGCTGACTCGATTCCTTGGCACACATATGCACAGCAAGATCTCACGTAATTGAATAAATAGAAATAAGACTATGCCAAATCACCTAATTGAATAAATAGAAATAAGACTATGCCAAATCATGTAATTGAATAAATAGAAATAAGACTATGCCAAGTCACGTATGCCAAATCACGTAATGCCAAATCACGTGCCAAAAAATAATAATAATAATGAGGACGTTGTATAGCGCCTAATCTTGAGAAGCTCTAAGCGCTTTACAACATTAGACAACACATATAAGATAAAAAAAACATATAATAATATTATTACAAAAACACCATGAAATTAGAAGAAAAAAACATTAAAAAATAAAATCTTGCTGAGAATATATCAGGTAGGAAACATTATTAGATCTTTAAGTTTGTTCTTGCAGTCGAAATAAGTGAATTTTGAGAGCCCTCTTGAATCTGATCACTGTGTCTTTGTGTCAAAGTTCAGTGGCAATTCATTCCACGTTGCTGGGCCTTGGTATGCAAAATAACGCTGTCCATATGACTTTGTTTTCATAGTGGGAATACTGAGTATACGATTGTCAGAAGAGGAGCGTAAGTATCTTGCTGGTGTGTACACATGGGTGAGATCGGATAGGTATGTTGGACTAGAGTCCGACAATGCAACGTAGCACAGAGAACACATTTTGTGTTTGATTCTGGATCGAATGGATAGTCAGTGTAGGGTACAGAGCAGCGGGGAGGTGTGCTTTGATCGTGGTACTCTAAGTATGGTCCTGTGGTCTAAGATTGACATTGCTGTGTTTTGAACTTTTTGAAGTTTCTGGATTAGATATTGAGATGAACCAGATAGAACTGAGTTACAATAGTCCATTCTTGAAAGTACTAATGAACACACAAGTGTTTTAGTGGCATCAACTGAAAGATATTTGCGAATTGAGCTGATGCGTCTCAGCTCAAGATATGCAGCCCTGCATATGTTCATGACATGTTGGTGCAATGTGAGAGTACTGTCCAGAGTAACACCTATGTTTTGTACTGATTGTGTGAATTTAATGTTGGCGTTGCTGATATTTATTGTTTGAGGTAGAGGATGTGAGTGAGAAAGTCTTTGTGTTGTGATCAATATGGCCTCAGTTTTATCATCATTCATCTGCAGCTTGTTACATGCCATCCATGATTTCACATCAGAAATGCATCTATCTACACCTTGGATGGTAGCATCAACTTCAGTTGGGTGGCTAGATTTGTATATTTGGGTGTCATCAGCGTACAATTGGTGAGACACTGGATGATGATCTATGACACTTAAGAGCGGCTGAGTATACAGAATGAAGAGAACAGGTCCAAGAACAGACCCTGTGGAACACAACATAGATCAACTGGGCTGGAGTGTATTCCATTTCCAGACACAATTTGTGTCGTGTTGACCAAGTAGGACTTGAACCACAGTAAGGCTTTATCATGAATGCCAAATATATGCTCGAGACGGTGAAGTAATACATCATGGTATATTGTGTCAAATGCTGCAGACAAATCAAGAAGGGTGAGGACTGTAATCCTTCCGCTATCCAACGCAGAGAGAATGTCATTAACTACTTTTAAAAGAGTTGTTTCAGTACTGTGGTAAGGGTGATATGCAGGTTGTATATTGCTAAAAGACTGTTTGAATTTAGATGAGATATTAGCTGGGATAGAACAACCTTTTCTAAGATTTTTTATATGAATGGGAGATTAGAAACTGGGCGGTAGTTCTTTAAATCGTTATGGTCTAGTGTTGGTTTCTTCAGCAGAGACTTTACAATGGCAGTTTTGAAAAATGATGGAAATTCCCCAGATGAGAGAGAGGTATTAATAACATCAGTTAGTGAAGGCAATACTGGATCTAAGCACTCAAGCAGCAGTGATGTTGGAATTGGATCAAGTTCGCAAGACTTTTAGTGCACTCTTCATCAGGATTGTACGTACAAAATCCATAGAGATAGGTTCAAATGCTGCTAATGGTTGCCGCTCAAATTCTGTATCCCAACTGTAAGGTGACGACGAGTCAATTGAAATTGTGGTGTCAAGCTTATCTCTAATGGTTTGTACTTTGTCACGGAAGAAATTTGCAAACATGTCCGGAAGGACGACTGGAGAGAAGGTAGTTGGAAGTGGTGTTGATTTGTTCCTTGACATTAGCTTGTTAGTAATCTCGAAGAGCTCTTTGCAGCTGGAACTTTCCATGATCTTAGTAGTGTAGTGGGCTGATTTCGCTGCATGGACTATATTTGTGACATTCTTCTTCGCGACTTCATAGATTTGCTTATGAATAGTGAGTCTGGTGGAAAGCCAGAGCCTCTCAGCTTTACGGCGGTCTCTTTTAGCAGTGCGAAGCTGGTCCCTAACACTGCTATACCATTGAGAACACTTTTGAATTGATACTCTGCACTTGGTAGCTGGGGCATGTTTGTCAAGCAATGAACGCAGACAGTTATCGAGTTGTTCTGCGGTAGGAGGTAAGCAAATCACGTAATTGAATAAATAGAAATAAGATTATGCCAAATCACGTAATTGAATAAACAGAAGAAAGACTATGCCAAATCACGTAATTGTATAATTAGAAATAAGACTATGCCAAATCACGTAATTGAATAAATAGAAATAAGACTATGCCAAATCGCGTAATTGAATAAATAGAATAAATAGAAATAAGACTATGCCAAATCACGTAATTGAATGAACAGAAGTAAGACTATGCCAAATCACTTATGCCAAATCGGTGCTTCATCAATAAGTAACTTTTTTATGATAATCAGCATTACGGTTTGACAAATGCTGATAAGTTTCACTAGATACTGGTTCTGAGATCTGAGATTTTTCAGCGTCTCAGATTCATTGCAGCCATCCATATTACCTATAATAATTCTAACAGGATTAAAAGATAATAATCACCGTTTTGTAAATGAATTTAGCTTGGTACACAATTTCATTGCATTCCTTTCTTTTTTCGTTTCCCTCCCCTTTTTATTATTATTAATATTCGCGTGTGTCTTTCGATAAACATACTTTAGTATTGTACTGAAGCAAAATAAAACGATAATCGAACCGAAAGGAACACAACGAAAATGTCAATCATCGTGATATCTGATCCAGACATGTGACTTCGCTTTTCTGTAAATACATGAAATCAGTACAAAGGAATTAAAGATATCTTGGTTCTCTCAAGAGCATTATATTTCTTTAGTTAATAATGGTTGTGACAGGTAATACTTGTTTTGTTTACGAATTGGGAAACCGTGCAATGTGCAACGACGTCAAGGGCATTACATGTAAACATTTATCATATCTTATTATTCTACATTCCACAAGGTCCAACATGATCATTCTAGCTGGGTGTGCTGAGATCATGCTTGTGGCTGTCATTGTGTGGGAAAGGGGTGAAAACAGGTAAAAATTAGTACAATATTAAGAATTTCCAGCGTTTAGCATAAATTACCGAATCACCCACTGATAGTTTATATATATATATATATATATATATATATATATATATATATATATATATATATATATAAGGTAAAGGTTTATAACATAGTCATCACTGAAATCAACGTTAATTATAACTTATCCTGAGATGAATCATAATCAGTAGAGGCAGTGCCGTCTTATGGCATGGGCACACTGGGCAGTTGCCCAGGGCAATTTAATTTGCTTTAAAATTGCAGTGGGAAGCACGTTTCCAATTTTAAAAAATAGCGACATCTAGCAGAATTCCTGTGGGTGGGTAGGGCCGGTAGGGGTTCCCGGTGCATTGCTTTGCCCAGAGCCTACAATGTTGTTAAGACGGCCCTGAGCAGAGGTGGACTAATTTTGTTTACTAGGTTTTAACTGTACCAATTCCAGGCCGTTAATTCAGTATAGAACAAATTATTTTGGGAAGTGGTGTGTGTGTGTGTGTGTGTGTGTGTGTGTGTGTGAGAGAGAGAGAGAGAGAGAGAGACTTTAACTCAGTATCTTCTTACATGATCACAATGGGTTTGACATTATGAGCGTTTGTGACTATCAGCTTAACGTATTAGAGTTTCATATGCTGTTTGAGTTTGTTTGTCTTTTGGGCGTAAAATATCCAATTGTTTCCTGTTTGGTTTAAGATTTATGGGATTAGATGTGTGTACGGGTTCCAGGAGTACACGGACAAAAACCTGTAATCCCCGGGCTCAAAGTTATTCCTCGTAAGGGTTTACACAATATTTTCTAAGAAAGAAGAATTCCGGTTTAATGCGGATTCGTTTTCGCTCTTGGTTCTTGCTAAAGTACCTGCAAAACCTGTCCCAATCAATGACATAAATGGTATGTCAATAACACTGTTTACCTGAGACTGGAACTACCTGCAGTCATGTTATTTGATGATTTTTTTTTTTAAAGATCAGATGAATACTTCAGTCTCACCTTATATTTGACAAATTTCAAAGCAGATTATGCAAAACATGCCAAAGGATGTTTTCTTCTCCACGTAAAATGTGTTGCTTCAATACTTGTTTTCATTTGAGACAAATACGCAGTAAGTTCGGCATTGAACTTTACATACCTTTACTGATCTTGGAATAAGGGGAAAATCCAATTAAGCCTATTGTATAAACGTTACCTATTACTGTAGAAGAAAGTAAAATTTAAATGGGTTTAATAAAACGTAAAACTTTCTATATTTATCATACCGGTAGAGGGTACAGGAGGGTATTCAAACTGAATTATATCTTACACATTCTAATAGAATGGCTAGAAGTGTACAGTCAGGGTACAGTAGGGTATTAAAATTGAATTATATCTTACACATTCTAATAGAATGGCTAGAAGTGTACAGTCAGGGTACAGTAGGGTATTCAAATTGAATTATATCTTACATATTCTAATAGAATGGCTAGAAGTGTACAGTCAGGGTACAGTAGGGTATTCAAATTGAATTATATCTTGCACATTCTAATAGAATGGCTAGAAGTGTACAGTCAGGGTGTTGAAAGAGCCACATTGTCATTTACGGTGTGTACAGCACAAACAGCATGGCGTTTCTCCATATCAACATTGATTCCACATATATGCTAATAAGAATGAATATTTGTTTAGAAAAACTGCAACTTTCAGTTCCTTTGAGTGAATAGTGGTATGTATGTAGTTATTTATTTATGTATGCATGTTTCAGTCATTTACTAGCCATCAGAACAAATTTACTCTGTAAGGACAACAAAAGGTTAAGTGAAAAAGAATGTAAAGAAAATGAACTGCACAAAACGTTACGGAGATCCAACATAGACAATACACTTACAGCATGATAAATTTCAAAACGTAGATATGCTATTTAAAAAAACCGTAAATATGTCAAAATTGCCAAAATAGGAAAACAGGTAAATATAACGCATGTAACCATCCTTCAAACATAATTAAAAGGTTTTGCATTCCCTTACAAGTCCAAGCTTTTCTCGGTGGGCACGTCCTCGCAAATTTCTTTAACCAGTTCGCGTCAAAATACATGTCTCATAGAGTGGAAATCGGCACACTCGAATAGAATGTGCCCTACTGTCAGATTACACACTCTGGTCGAGGTCCTTCCTTCGGGAGGTATACATGCGTCAGGTATGTTCGTCTGATAAGTGATGGAGACAATACAAACTATATTCTCCAATTTGTTTTCTTCAAGGGATAATGCTCTTCAGTAGTCGGTTTTGATGTTTCTAAGTTTGTGAAGTTTTCATTACACATTTATTTTACATGTGTGACTAACATGCTGATGTTTACAATATTTGAAATCAGTATATGGAATCTTCCATTCGTAAACGGGTTACTGGAGGGCAGCTTTGGTTATTTAATCAGCCCTTTATGCCAGTGTGTCCAGGATTATATGTGTAAATAATGTTGTTCCGTAATATCAGGAATATTAACGTGTTGACATATTTAAGACTGCAAAGCTTTCAAGATAGAAAGGGAATCTGAAAAGATTATGTAATTTGCTGTTTGTTTATTCCAATACGGGGGTTCCGGATTTTACATTTAGTTCAAGAAACGCAGTTAATCGATCAGTTTATGCAGACATAATATCTGATCTTGTTAACATGATGACATTCTGTCCAATGAAAAGAGAGTATAGGATAAGTATTATGTTTTGTCCCATTCTCGATATTACTCATATTTAATAAGATGCAAGTCAGGCATATGGGAGTTTATAAAATTCGTGAATTAAACTTGTCTGTATTTCAGACACAGAACGCTATCGGGTATATGATTGCTTTGAAAGTTTGTGTAGAAATTTGATTTATTGGTTCCTTTGATCCATTATCTTAAACTGTGTTGATATACTTTAATGAAATTTACCAGAAATGTTAAAAACCAATTATCTAACATCGTATTAATGCACATATTATTGCTTTATACATGTAGTGTTTTTTTAAGTTTTGTTTTATGACGGGCATACCGATAACATTACCATTTGGTAACGAATTAAGTAAATGTATTTGACTACAAATAATGAAAAACATAGAAATTAATAAAAATTGGTTTCGTTCATTGAAAAATAATTCGCCACACTAGTCAAAAATGATTATTTATTTAGTTCCTTTGTGTATAGTCGACCACTGAAGTGATATGGTATATTGTGCATGTTTGTAAAAGGCGATACGGTACATGGGCTTAATCAATGATAAATATAATTTCAATGGTAAATTGTAACAAATGACGTCACTTAGATTCCATACACGCAATTTATCATACCTTTCGTTTCAATACATATAAATAAAAACGGCTAAGACAATCTCAGGCTCGTCTGTTCTAATGATTTGCTATTTACCATATAGTACATATGTTAGGTGTGTTTGGAAGGGTCTAGATATTATCCTACCATAAAATGTTCGATATAATAATAATAATAATAATAATAATAATAATAATAATAATTGTATTTCTTAGTTGCTAGTTTTGAGTCATGAATTGTAGGTGATGGATAATCAGCGGCGCCAGGCTCTGTGCTTTCGAGTGAACGTTTCTTTCTGGGACTAGAGATTCACAGTTGTCATTCTAATCCAAGTTAGCTTATCACGACAGTTCATTCTATTCTATTCTATTATATTCTATTCTATTCTATTCTATTCTATTCTTTTTAATTCTATTCTATTCTATTCTATTCTATAATAAGACAGATCTCGAAAGATACAGGTTCATTACTCTGAAAGAGAGATAGAGAAGCCCATGACATTGTGATACACAAAGTGTTATCTGTATCCACTCTGGGTAATACAGCCTTCTAATACTCTTGGGGTGGGAGGGATTAACAGTATACCAATCAGTGACTTATTTCGTTTATTTCCTTGTTATTAAGGAAAATAATAGTATGTACTCCGATAGAAATTGTCAGGATCAGTCATTCAATACACTTTTGGTAGGAAGCAAACTTTGAATACATCCATTCCTGAGGTATAAGGGAGTTACCTTTACCGTTAAATTACTAGGAAAGGACCTACATGTTGAATGATCTAACTATGGAAGGTTGGGTTTCCTGGAATATGGATATATTTATGAAATGTGTAACCTTTAAGAGATCTAAAACTTCGACTTAAGACTGACGATAGTCTTGCCCGATCAGTCAACCCGATAATAATAATAATAATAATAATATTGATAACAAAAATGATAATAATAATAATATGTTCAAGGCCAGTATCTCTATGCAATTACGATTAATAGTGATTAATTACTGAATATGAGAACCTTTTCTGTAAGATCGGACTCTTTATGTCTCTATGTCTCTGTCGCTCGTTCCCCCATATATATATATATATATATATATATATATATATATATATATATATATATATATATATATATATATCCTAATATGAGCGTTAGCTCAGTTGGTGTTGTGTCAGACTAAAAACATAAACGGTGGCGGGTTCCATACTCGTCATTGCCGTATCAGGTCAGATTCCTCAGAGAGCGCTTGAGAAGTGTACTTAGTACATAATTCATAGGCGTGATTGATAGGCAGATCGTTTTGCGTTGTGACAACATCAGTGAACATGGAGATCGTGTATTAACTATTAAACACGTTACCATAGAAACCAAGAAGCAATGTTGACCATAAATCGATTAAGCACAATTGGCATATTTGATCAGTTTCGCTAGATTTTTAAGATTGGCAAAGCTTTGGAACAGATTAATCCAATATGGTATCATATCCTTATCGTTTCCATCTGATAGCCGTGTTAAAATGATATATTTCATAACGAGATGCTGAAATATATCAGTGGGAGTAAAATGATTGGCCACGGTGGCGATAGCTCATTTGGAACTACTTTTTCAATTTATTCAGTATATCCATTCTAAAGTCAGTTATTTCCATGTTTAGACCTATTTCATTTTGTCTTCTTGTTCGTTTCTTTATCCTTTCCTATCTAGCTCTCCAGCACCATTGTCCGTTCCAGTTGATATTCATATTAACTGCTAATTGAGAATGCTTGGACAAAAGAATAGATATTTATTTGTAGGTAGTAGAGTATCACTGTCAATATTAACTTGTTTGAGATATGAAATTTAACATAATACACGGCTTAAGAATATTGTATAATCGCCCTAATAGTAGCAGTACTTGCCATCCATACAAATGCAAGTAGCATATGTTTTCCAGTAAGATTCTATCTTCAGGAAGTTTCTGTGTATAACACGTTGGAAGTCGGTTGATTGGTTAATATAGGTAATCAAGTTGATACGACACTTGGCCGGTAAATTAGTCACACATCTATATATGTATTTTACGATATTGAACTCGCGTGCAATTGATATTGAACTCACGTGAATAAAAGAACTGTCTATTCTAAACAAACAACGGACGCAGACGCCATCACTTTTGATTTATTTTATTTGTCTGTGTATGAAGTAAACCAACTGAATGAACTAAAGCAGATGTTTCGTGTACTGCCACATACCAGCTGCTTTGGCACATTCCGCATTAACTTTTTTGATACAGTGATTTAGGCAAGCTATAGACGCCAGACAGGGTCCTTACAAATAACATCCACGTGACAAGGCATAAACTGTCTTCTTTAGCTGGTAATAAGAATGGCATAAAATATACTTAGTTTTACATCCTGAATTTCCTCAGAATGTACTTTCTTAGTTCTGTAAATCGGAATTACATGAGCCATGTCATGGGTTCTCAAACATGATTACGCATTTGGAAAGTATACTGTAATTTCGACTATATTCCAAGTGCCATTACATCCTCCTTACCGCACTCAAAATGAAAACATCATTATATTCCATAGCATCTTTTTGATTATTGCAATTGAAATACGTTATATTTGAAAGTCTTCATATTTTTCCCACATTATGGTTTCAAACATTCAATGGCAGAACAGAAAAAAACACTTGCAGATGTCAACATTGCGCTGTAGAATTGGCACATAAATCCAGCCCATAATCACCAAATTTCGTAGAAACGACAACAAATGCCAAAATCTAATCATTCCAGATCAAATGGAAAAGTTGTTGCAATGCGTATTCATTCACAATATGACGCCTAGTTTCAAAAGTATACCAAAACGCCATTTTCTTTTGAAAGTTATGTTTAGCGTGCGACCAAGTTCAAATTTATCTGGGCGGAGTAACGTGCGCATTGACACTGCTGTTATTGTGTAATGTTGAATCTGTGCTTGTGTATACAGTTAGGAATACGGCATACATTCAGTTACTTTGTTTCGTGTAGTGCATTTATTATTTACATAATTAAGCCTTAGATTAGGCAGAATTAAAAATTTAGCATATAATGAAAAGGTTACTGCATTTGTATGGGAAAACATGAATTCGTTTTGTCGGATTTATATACTGCACTCCCAAGTTCGTGCAGTATTTCCATTTGAAAAACTCGTTCATATTTAACCAAACAAATGCAGTAACCTATCTATCTATCTATCTATCTATCTATATATATATATATATATATATATATATATATATATATATATATATATATATATATATATATATATATATATATTTGCATTTGCCCCCGAATTTACATGTGCTGTGAAATCGATGTAGCCTATATACGAAAATTAACAAGCCCGTCAAGTTTTGCCCCCCCCCCCGCCCATCAAGTTTTGCACCCCCCAATCAAGATTTGCCCCCCACCCCCCAATACTCTGTAGCTTTCGTTGTGGTGTCAATACTTAAAGCAGCTAAAGCATCACAGTGTATTATGGATGTAATGCTCTACTGGGATGTTTATCAACCCAGCTTTGATTGATAATGCCAAACTGGACCAAAGCAACATCAATAGGTAAGTGTTTATGAAAAACAACTTTACGTTTGTACAAGTGCTGATCTTTCACCAAATACTGGGTCCGAGATCTGTGATTTTCCAGCAACTCAGACTCACTGCAGCCATCCATAGATCACACGATACGTCTTCATGAATTTTAAGATTTATTCGGAGACATATTGATGGGTACCTTCTAAAGAAGCAGATTATCTGAGTAAGTTTAACTGATGAACTCACAACGTAATTGGCCCGATCAAAGCCCTTTTACACGTTGTGGCTCTCCAGTTAGACCCTGATAGGATTCGGCAATGAGGAAAGTGACAGATTCCTTACTTTTTGTTTTACATAGAACGATCGTATGATGACAGAGCTCGGACAATTGCTTTGAGTCAGAACCGTCTCTTCGTCCGAATCACTAGTCAAAATGTTTCTGATAGTTTGAGACGAGTCTGTCATTATTGTTCGATTTAATGTGTGTGTGTTTACCATTAATAAAAGAGTTTGCTTTTGTTTTGATTGATTTGAACGGCACTTTTAATACATTATTGACTATATCATGCAGAACAATTGGAGCTAAACTCCTTTCCCAGGGACCCACCGAGGCAGCCGACGCCAGCTATCTGGACGGGTATCAAACCCGCGACACTTGGATTACCAAACTGACGCTCTGGTAACTGAGGTATCCGCCCTTCAAAACTTTATGGAAGCAGATTTGTTTCTTAACCCAACAGATGATAAACAAGTTTACAGAAAGATTACGGTGTTTCCTTGCATATCTCTTCTTAGGGTTACACAGGGTGATATACGCGAATTCAGTAGAATCCTTACACTCGGCCTCTGTTCTGCTCAGTTACCCGGATCATCTGTACTGGCTCCAGATGCAGCCCACGTCAAACGTGTTGCCTGATTTATGGCTCGAGGGACTAATTATACGGGAAAATGGGAACTAGTCTTGAAATGGGTGAAGACGAAAAAAAGGGTACTTGTGAGTTTGGCTGCCCTTGATTGGTTGATAATGGCAATTTAAGCTTTAGCAAATGAATCTTGTTGGAGTTTATCCAATTTGTAACTGAAATATAAACAACTGTGTATTAATGGAGTTCTCGTCCTTGTAAGCCTTGACGTTGGAACGCTGACTACTGATATAAGGTCATGATTCTCTAGGTGCGGAATCGAAAACACGTTTCTCAAACACTTGTCAGTGAAAACAATGCCCAGTGACAAATGACATTCTCCACACAGGAGCGTGCATCAAAGATGGCTCCATGCTGATGTGCTTGACCATTGGATTCAGAATTTAAAAGCTACTAAATTGGTAATAGAATTGTGCTTCCATTGGTTCACTATGCGAGCTGAATTAGTATCGGAAGTCCTTTAGTCGCCTTTTACCTCTTACGACATGCATTTAGTTGCTTCGTAGCTGTTCTGCCATCCTTAGCTGCGGGGAGGGTAATGTATCTGAAATAAAAATAAAAAGGAGGACACACGGTTTACAAGAAAGACGGCTTTCAGACTTTGCGGCGATGGAACGCTTAATTAGTTTACAAGTGAACTACTTAATTAGTTTACAAGTGAACTACTTAATTAGTTTACAAGTGAACTACTTAATTAGTTTACAAGTGAACTACTTAATTAGTTTACAAGTGAACTACTTAGTTTACAAGTCAACTACTTAATTAGTTTACAAGTCAACTACTTAATTAGTTTACAAGTCAACTACTTAATTAGTTTACAAGTGAACTACTTAATTAGTTTACAAGTCAACTACTTAATTAGTTTACAAGTCAACTACTTAATTAGTTTACAAGTCAACTACTTAATTAGTTTACAAGTGAACTACTTAATTAGTTTACAAGTGAACCTACTAAATGAATACTTATTTTAGGCCACACTAGGTAATCATAATATCAAACTTTAAAATAGCCGTATTGCTCACAGCAACATTTATATTCAACACAGACTTGAGAAGAGTATGCGTGATACGACAAGGTTATGACGAGCACGGTATGTATGTACCTTTCGTATCGTATAAACCAGAATCCCGACAACAACAAAAATGTATACACTGTTGCCCGGCATTCGTTCTGTCAACAGCATTTGTAATGGACCTCGTCTGGCAAACCATTACCAAACTCCATCGGAACGTTAATACTAATATAGTTCTGTAATTGGCCTTATATATTCAAGTTTTGAAGTCATTGCACGGCTATGGAGTAAGTAATATATATATAATCGGACACTATTATATTCTTTATTTTCTCGAATATCAGTAATCAAGACGTAAATTAGCTAGTTGCTATAACTCAGGAATATGATAATTTCAGTTGCTGCGGTTTGTTGTTCTTATCTTTATAATTAAATGCCAGATGCTTTCTGCTTAAGCTGTACATTAGTCTTGGCATCCGTCCGTCTACGAGAGACGATGGCATAGCTCCAAAGTACGCTTTTGCTTATCCTTCTTTTTAGCTCTCTTTTCAGCTTGCTTTATTCTTCTCTTTTCCTCTGCGTTTTGAACTCCCTGCCGGACAGCTAGACGCCAGCTGGAACGGTTGTTTGCACAGCTCTCCCAGTCGTTGACATTGATGTTTGCTGTCTTCATATCCTTCTTGCAAACATCTTTGTAGCGCAGATGTGGTCGTCCAGTTGGTCGTGCACCTTCTGCTAACTCCCCATATAACAGGTCCTTGGGAATGCGACCTGGGTCCATTCTCTTGACATGTCCGAGCCAGCGAAGGCGCCTCTCGCTGAGTATGGAGAACATGCTGTTCATGTTGGCGCGTTCTAGAACCTCTGTGTTGGGTACTTTGTCCTGCCACTGGATGTACAGAATGCGCCGCAGACATCTCAGGTGGAAGCTGTTGAGTTTCCTCTTGTGTCTTGCATAGGTGGTCCATGTTTCGCTGCTGTAGAGAAGTGAGCTGAGCACGCACGCTTGGTAGACACGCAGTTTGGTCTTCTCTGTGAGGTTGGGGTTGTTCCAGACCCTCTGGTTAAGTCTGGCCATCACTGCTGCTGCCTTGGCAATCCTGCCGCCCACCTCAGAATCAATGGAGAGTGAGCTGGAGATGTTAGACCCGAGGTATGTGAAGTTCTCGACAACTTCCAAATTGTACCCATCGATGGAGACAGAGGGAGGGGAGTCTGTGTCCTGTGCCATGACATTTGTTTTCTTCAAACTGATGGTCAGTCCAAATTCCTTACATGCATGGGAGAGGCAGCATACCAGCTGCTGAAGTCCATCTTCCGTGTGTGATGTCAAGGCTGCATCGTCGGCAAAGAGCAATTCACGGATGAGTACCTCTGTGACTTTAGTCTTAGCACGGAGACGGGCGATGTTGAACAGCTTGCCGTCAGCCCTGGTATGGATGTACACTCCCTCGCTGCAGTCCTTGAATGCGTACTGGAGAAGCATGGAGAAGAAGATGGCAAAGAGCGTCGGTGCAAGGACACAGCCTTGTTTGACTCCGCTAACGACTGGGAATGCTTCAGATGTTGCGCCATTGAAGCACACTGTGCTGTGCATGTTCTCGTGGAACGACATAATGACAGCAAGCAGACGTGGGGGGCAGCCGTTCTTCTGCAGGAGTCTGAAGAGTCCACTCCGACTAACCATGGCAAACGCCTTCGTCAGGTCTATGAAGGCAATGTAGAGGGGCATCCGCTGCTCGCGACACTTCTCCTGCAGCTGACGTAGCGAGAAGATCATGTCTACAGTTGACCTGCCGGCTCGAAATCCACACTGGGATTCTGGGTAGACACGGGAGGCTAGGATCTGCAAGCGTGCCAAGGCAACACGGGCGAAGGCCTTTCCGACGATGCTGAGGAGGGAGATGCCCCGATAGTTGTTGCAGTCGCTACGGTCTCCTTTGTTTTTGTACAAAGTGACGATGTTGGCATCACGCATGTCCTGTGGGATGTATCCCTGTTCCCAGCAAAGGCAGAGGAGTGTGTGTAGGGGCTGGAGCAGTGCTGGTTTTCCGCTCTTGAGGACTTCAGGCGGAATGCCGCCGCTTCCAGGAGCCTTCCCACAGGCAAGGCAATCGATGGCTTTTCCGAGCTCTTCCAGGGTGGGCTGTGTGTCTAGCTCCTCCATGACAGGCAGGTCTGGAATGGCGTCCAGGGCAGTTCCAGTGACATTGTTTTGGGTTGCATATAGCTCGAGATAGTACTCAACCCATCGCTGCAGTTGTTTCCCCTGGTCTGTGATGACTTCGCCCGTCTTGGACTTGAGGGGGACGGTCTTGTAGCTGGGGGGGCCTGTCGCCTTTTTTATACCCTCATACATTCCTCTTGTATCCCCGGTTTCAGCAGCTGTCTGTATACTGTTGCAAAGGTTCAGCCAGTAGGTGTTGGCACAGCGGCGGTCGGTCTTCTGCGCGTTATTCCTTGCAATCCTGAGGGCTTGTAGTGTTCTGGGGCTAGGTGCAGCCTTGTATGCCAGGAGGGCTTTCCTCTTTGCCTCAGTCACGGGCTCCATCTCCTCCCAGTTTGCCTCATACCAGTCGACATTCTTTCGCTCCCTCTTCCCGTAAGCTGTGATGGCTGAATTGTACACAGAGTCACGGATATGGGACCACTTGGAATCAATGGTGTCATCAGGTGTCACTTTGGTGAGGGCTTCCTTCAATTTGCTGATGAACTGCTGTGTTTTCTCTGGGTTGCTTGCACAGCAGGTGTTGATACGTGGGTGACCCTTCTTCTTGGCGTGGTGCAGCTTCTTGGGTAATATTTGCACCTTGCTGGCCACGAGGGAATGGTCCGTGTCACAATCGGCACTGTGGTAGCTGCGGGTAAGGAGGACACTGGCCAGTTCTGCACGCCTGGTGATGACGAGGTCTAGCTGGTGCCAGTGGCGTGAACGTGGGTGTCTCCACGACACCTGGTGGATCTCCTTGCATTTGAAGAAAGTGTTTGTCACACATAGGCTGTGGGAGCAGCACATCTCCAGCAGTCGCTGCCCATTCTCGTTGATCTTGCCCCTTCCGTAACAGCCGAGACAGGTGGACCAGGCCTCATGGTCAGCTCCCACTCTAGCATTGAAGTCTCCTAGTAAGTAAAGGCTTTCATTGTTGGGGATACTGGATATTGCCTGATCCAGAGCCTCATAAAACTTGTCTTTCTCCTCGTAGGTGGAGTAGAGGGTTGGGGCGTACACACTGAAAATGTTGACCGGGCCTAAGGATGTTGACAGCCGGAGGGCAAGGATTCTCTCAGTACATGATGATGGAGGTTCAATGAAGGCGATTAGCGTGTTCTTGACGGCAAAGCCTACACCATGCTGCCTGGGTTCATCCAAGGGCTTCCCCTGCCAAAAGAATGTGTAATTGGCTTCCCTGATGGTGCCGCTGTCAGCCAGTCGGGTCTCCTGGAGGCAGGCAATGTCGATGTTCAGTCGGGAGAGTTCTCTGTCAATGACGGCAGTCTTCCGTGCATCGTCGATCTGCTGTAGGTCAGTGGTCAATCCAGGACACATGGTCCTGATGTTCCAGGTTGCAAAACGAAGAGTTGGAGTCTTTTTATTTCTTCTTTTAGTCTTTCCTGGTGCAGAGTTTTATGGCCCACTTGTCGAGATGGTTCTCTAAGCTCCACGCACCCAGTGAAGCAGGCAGGCCATGGCGGGCAGCACCTTACTGACTGGGGGCTGCCCAGCTTGAGGCGGGGGGTAGCTGTCCAGTGAGACCTGATGATCTCTCCCACCGTCAGAAGTAACCCCTGGCGCCAAGCTCTACGCCAATCGAGCTTTGACTTAGAACCGGTAAACTGCTACTTCTCTTGTTGTGCCGACGCCGTACGACGACGCTGGAGTGTCCTCTCCAATGGAGCTATGAAGCCTGGGCAGGGTGGTATGGAGAATCAGCTGTTGCCCATGCAGCAGATCCCCCCTCTCCACGCAGCTGGTGTGCCCAAGGGAACGACGAATGCCGATACAGCTTGGCACCAACGGCGTCGCAGGAGTTGCCGGAATGACGTTGAAGTCAACCCCGACAGAAAATCCGGAGATGGAGTCCCTAAGGCGGTATGTACATTAGTACAAAGCCAATATCAGAATATATTTCCATTTTGTGAAGTGCTTACTTCGCTTTTTCTTTTTTATGCAGGTTTGAAAATCACTTAAGATTTGGTTGGAAATCCCGCTTTACCCAACGGTCATTGTCAACAATTCCACCCACCACTCCGCCCCACCTTGAAATCGAAATCCTGGAATTACTTTAAGTCCCACTGCTATGATGGATGGTAAACCCCGGACCCAATATTTGTTTTACCTCCTGATTTTATCGTTCGCCAGAATAACATTTAGATCTTGTATCCCAAAGAATGCATGGTTCGTAGTACATCTATCAATATTTTTTTTAAATGCCCTATTGGTTTCCTAACGTGAATCAATGATATACAAGGACAGTATTAAAAGTCGCTACAGTTGGCATTGGCTTCTATGTTAATAAAACTATACATCCTGCTAATTTTTGGGCCCTTTCTGTTTAAACACTAGCGCCAACATAGTATTATCAAATTTTAATGCTATTAACTTCATTGTCTTATACGCAGCTTTTTTATATTAAGGATAGGAAACTCAAAGAGCCCTCCTTAACTGTTCTCTGTTCTGCATAACCTGCAATGTGCTAAAGTGTTGTTAAACCAAGTCAAATAAATTTCAGTAAAATCATACATGCACATTCTTATTATCAAATCAATAAATCCCTATTGAATAAAAAGATTATAACCTTCATAATAAAAATAATGATGTTCCGAAAGTCTTAACACATAATTATTTTAAATTTATTTTCAGTGTTAATAAATGTTGTGTCTATTGTAACGATATGAAATTAAATAATAGAAGTGAAACATGAATGATACAAACAAAGATCATCAATCATTATCAGAAAATAAGCCCATTAACATGATTGTTCCTAAGTGGCTTTTCGTCGAATGTTTACTAATAACTTACTTGAATAGCTGACCCGCTTTTAAAGTGCAAAGTCTAGCTTAGCCTATATTAGGATCGTATCTGTGTCGTCGCGCGTGCCAATAATTCATTTCACCTGGTGTGCACTTGAAACATTTTTCAGGTCATTGACTCGCCAATTCTCCAAGTCAGAATGGTTTAAAAAGTAATTGACTAGCCTAGTTTATTTTACTTAACGCATGACCACAGGATCATAAATATTTAAGTTCAGTGGAATTTACAAGGTAAAGTAGGTTTCAAAGTTTAAACTGAGTACAGTTTTTATGGGTTTGTTTGCTTTTTTTAATCTAAAACTGAAATGTGTGACCACGAATTTTATTTTATTTTTGATAGAATGGGTTTCGGTTTATTGTGGAAAAATGATATTAAAGAAAGAGAAATGAAATATTCGCGATCAGAATTGTTTTCCCATTTTGAGAGATTACGATATAGCAAAGCTTCGAATTTGAAGGGTTTCTCTTCACGCGCGCGCGTGTGTGTAATACGAAATTTCGCAAAACTTCACATTTTTAGAAATTTGACGACAACATTCACACACGCATATTATCATATAAATGGAAGAGATACATTGAATAATGTAGATGCATCCGAAGATGAAATGAACACATTCGACATAACGTTTACCTGTGCAATTGCAAGAAATAATTATAGATTTTAAAAAAATATAAAAAAAAAATAATCAATTTTCGCATTTAATTTTGTTTAAAGACCTTACAACATTGAGAAATAAACAATGGTATTACAGTTGCAGTGGCATTGATACAATCCACTTACATTGTAAATAATGTTCAGCTGATTCATTCTAATTTATTTATTACAAATCAAATATTTGCATAGGTTGCATATGTTCCAATCATTTCAGATTTCCCCTTTAATAAACTTAGCTTAGGTGATGACGACTGGTTCGATGTGTTCATTATACTTAATACCGCGAAAATTGGATTTTTTCTTCCTGTTTTAAACAAGATCAGATACATTGCCATACTTCAATTTTCCGGTTTTGTTTTGTTCTGTTTTTGTTTTGTTTTGTTTCCTTGTGTTTTCTCTTCAAAATGAGCTCTTCCATTTACGCATAATGAGGGGGGTGGGTGCAGACTACGTGCAAGATTTACTGACATCAAAAAATAAAGAGCTTGATAATGGACACATACTACGCACCTCAGAATTTGCAGATCTGACATAGTATGAGTTCCATGTGAATTTTAAGCTTTCCAAAAACACATATTACCGCCTCTTAAAGAAACAAAGCTAAGTTCATATTATAATAAAGATATATACTAGAATGGCCTTTAAGAAAATAAAGCTAAGTTCATATTATAATAAAGATATATACTAGACTGGCTTTAGATAGTCATCATGGAATCAATAGTCAAGAGGACAAGTGCTTGCAGCTATGTTGCTAGACTCGTAGCATAAACATGTGCCTATCAAGATGGTCTGTGTGGGAATCGTATCTAATCATGGATGGTAGTAAATAACCAGATCGCAGAGACGCTTGCTTACCGGCGGTGTTGCACGGTGTTTCTAAGCTTGAAAATAAAATCATATTGTTGTCTACCGAAGTTAATAATAAATATATTTCAGAAATGGAGATAAATGTATGAGTACATTTTAATAATAATAATAATAATAATAATGCGAGTAATAAGCACCATGAAAATAGGAAAGGACGCGGTCTGACCGCTTACACGAGACGTGTACAGCACGATCTGTCTTTGGCATATCTTGATGTGGTATGAAGGCCACCTAATCTCGTTAATCCCTGTAGGTTTTATAATTATCATTTTTAACACTGGTTTCATTTAAATGTGACCGCTACGGTGGCCTAGTGGTTAGAGGGTCCGCCTCCGATGCGGGAGGTCGTGGGTTCGATCCCCTAACGAGTCATACCAAAGACTTACAAAAATGGTACTAACAGCTACCTCGCTTGGCGCCCAGCATTAAGAGGTTCGTGTTAGGACTGGTCGGCCTGGTGTCAGGATAACGTGACTGGGTGGGACATCATGCTACATGTCTGCAGCATGATGCCCCAGTGCTAGACATCACTATAAACTGTCACACTGCAGTCATCGTAGCGATATGACTGAAAAATTGTTAAAGCTACGTTAAAAAGCCAAATCACACACACACACACACACACACACACACACAAATTTAACAGAGCCACGGGTTTTCGAGAGGTCTCAAGCGCTCGCCTTGATCGAGCACTTCTTTTACACCTCTGTCAGCGTGGGTTCGAGTCTTAGGCCAGGCCAATGTAGGTCTATGAGAGAGCTTGCCAGTAGTTTTCCGCGGGTCGGTGATTACTACCTGGGCTAACCCGAAATATTCCTCCGCCAGTTATAATTTCAGCGAAGGTATAGCCCGTCTTGTGCTGCGAAATGGCGTCAAACCGAAAACAGCAACGTCATTAGTTTAACTTACTTCATGTTTCTTATGTACCTAATTAAACAGAGAGAAAGAAAATATGATTATAACATGTCAAGAGAACTACTCGAAGCAAAACCTAACATGATGAAAATCATATGAAGCACTTAAATGACACTGGACAACAAATTTTTACAAAAGTCATGTTACTGAAATAAAATTAGTCAATTCTTATCAATTTTTATGTGCTGAACACGAATATGACAGTCAAATTGCAAAATTGGCTCTAGTTTTTTTGTAATCTGCAAGAAATTAATGTTTACATAACGAAATGCATTCCAATAGTAAAAGGTCAACTGTAATAGCCTACCTATAAAAAATCAAGTCATTGACTACATCTTAGATTTCTTCGCCTGTCTCTTGTACAGCTGTTCGGGAGCATCTCTGAGGAGTGTCCAGCAGTAGTCAGCCAGCATTGTAGTGGACCATTTTCCCTGGTATCTTTGTTCCATTGTTGCGATATCTTGATGAAAACGTTCGCCGTGTTCATCACTAACAATACCACAGTTGCTAGGAAAGAAATCCAAATGGGAATGAAGGAAGTGAATCTTTAGAGACATATTGCAGCCAAGTTTCTTATACTTCATCAACATGTCTTCTACTAGTTCCTTATAGTTTTCTGCCCTAACATTTCCGAGGAAGTTTGTAGAAACTAGGCGAAAAGCATTCCATGCTTGTTTCGCGTCACCTTCCAGCAAGTTGTTGAACCGGTCATCTTTGAAAAGCTCTCGAATCTGAGGACCCACAAAAACTCCCTCTTTAATCTTTGCTTCGCTGAGTCGAGGGAATTTTTCATGCAGGTATCGGAATGCTGGCAAAGTCCGGTCAATGGCTTTCACGAAGTTCTTCATCAAACCTAGTTTGATGTGAAGGGGTGGTAGCAAGATTTTCTGAGCCTCAACCAGAGCTGGGTGTTGGATATTCTTCTCTCCAATGGCTACATTCTGCCTGTGAGTCCATTCCTTCCTCATGTGGTGCATTTCCCTTGCTCGGCTATCCCACTCGCATAAGAAACACATGTATTTTGTATATCCTTGCTGCAGTCCCATTAAAAGGGCAACTACCTTCAAATCACCACAGAGGTGCCAGCTGTACTTGTTATACTCAATGGAATTCAGTAGCTGCCTTAAGTTATCGTATGTCTCTTTCATGTGGACAGCATACGCTACTGGAATAGATGGAAGAATGTTTCCATTGTGCAAAAGCACAGCCTTGAGACTCAGTTTCGAAGAGTCCACAAATAGTCTCCATTCTTGTGGGTCATGAGTGATTTTTAAAGCATTCATGAGGCCCTCAATATCGGAACAGAATATCAGATTACTTTCCTTTCTGAAGAAAGGCTCCAATTGCTGGTGGCGCTTTCGATATGCAGTAATTGTGACATCTTCTTCTAGAAGATTCCATTGTTGGAGTCTTGATCCTAGCAATTCTGCCTTGTTCTTTGATAAGTCCAAATCACGAATCAGGTCATTTAGTTCTTCCTGTGTTATTCTGTGTGGGGTTGATGATGCACCACAGTGAAAATCTGGATCACTGCATGCTGATGGACCAGGAGAAGAACAGGTCGACTCACCTTTGTCTTCGTCAGATGAATCAAGAGAATATTCTGCTGGAGGTTCTGGAATAGGAAGTCCCTCACCATGTGGAACTGGTCTCAATGCAGACGGAATGTTTGGGTAGACTATTCTCGACTTCTTTCGCTTCGTTATTCCGCCGGAAAGAGGAGGAACCAAGCAGAAGTAACAGTCATTTAGGTGGTTGCTTGGCTCTCTCCACACCATTGGGACTGCAAACGGCATTGATGACCTTTTGCAATTCAACCACTGTGAAAGCTGTGTTGTACATGTAGCACAGCATATATGCGGAGCCCAAGGCTTGTCTTGGTCACCAACCTTGCATCCGAAGTAAAGATGATATGCCTTCTTCACTTGAGAATTGATACTTTTCTTCTGGTTGGCAAATGTCACTTCCCCACAAATATAGCAAAAATTGTCCGCGGTATTAACACACTTTCGAGGCATTACTGTTCTTTATTGTACGTAAATGGATAAAATAATAAGTTTTATGTAACAGTAGCTTGAACTGTCTCGCACAACGTCTAAAATATTTTAAATGCTGAACCTATCTGATTGGGCTTTATATAGTACACTGCTTACGTCAGCTTCAGCAGCCGCCTGGCATTAGTATAATAGGCCTACACATGTATAGTACACTGCTGACGTCAACTTACTTCAGCAGCCGCATGGCATTAGTATTGCATTGCATCAGAAAATGATGCAATCAACTGTGGATGATGTGAGCATGATGGTATTATGCAATGTTACATCATTATTCCGGATGTTGCTGCAGTCCTACTGGAGAAATTTACACAGTGAAACATAGAAAATGAGGTATATGAATATCTTCAAAACGAGAGCCAATACAAATTTTTCACGGTTATATTCGTGTTCGGCACACCAAAATACTACAGATTAGGGCCTTTTCAAGTCAGTAATGATTTCACTGTTGACCAGTGTGATTAATGTGCTTACTTTGTTAAACAATACCCTTGAAATTATTTTATTTTATATTGGTACATATAATTAATTTTGCCATTAACTTTTCTCCGCCGACGTAAATCAGTGTCTGCGAGATGCGCACGTATTGACTGAAAGAATGAATGATTTCATGTAATAATAATATTAATAGAGTTTATTTATAATACATGCCACTGACTTGTGTATAATAATAATAATAATAATAATAATAATAAACGAAGAGCGAGAAGCAAATAGGAAAGTAACAAGGTGAAAAGAAACGTGAAACGTCTTATTGTAAAACTACAACGTCAGCACAAAAGCAAAAACAAAATAACAGGCGCACAGTAAGTCTTTATTATTTAACAGGAATATGAATGTATCTCAACAGCATGGTTGATGACAGGACAACTAGATAATAAAACGAAACTGGTTGCTGAACAAACACATTGGAAAATTGGAATAAAGTCGTTTAAGTTCAATGCAATTAAAAGAACAATTCGCTAATTTATTCAAAATATAGCATTTAATGTATTGTAAATAATGCAAAAAGGAGAATTTAAAATATTTATTTGGTCTCTTATTGGATGCAGACATGCGTCTTTTTTGACCGTGAATCAAGGTAAAATGACTAATTTAAACACTTGTAATAAAAAGGTGATTTTCAGGCTACGCTTTCACTCTCAGTCCGATCCTTGTCCGACTTTTCTTACAGGCTACCTGTCAATGGAGTTTACTACACTGAAGGAACAATTACAAGAACAACAACATATGCAAACAAGAACAACAATAGCAACAGCAACACATACTACTAAATCTACCACTAGTTCCCCCCCCCCCATCCCACCCCCACCCCCGAAAAAGCAGAAATAAAAGATTGAGAGCGAAACAACATGAATGTTTCATTGGGCAGTTTTCTTTACAGTCTAATTGCCAAAGTTATGACCTTGGTCAAACAAAACAAAAAAAAGAAGCTGAATAAATAATCATTCATAAATAGTATAGTATTTGGTATATAATTGGAGTACCTTGTAATTAATCATATAATAATAATAATAATGATAATAATAATAATAATAATAATAATAATACACAGTTTGCTATCGGTAATCACTGCATTATCCCCAATTTCACGATTTGTCTGATATGATAATCGATGAATTTCTTATTTTCAAACATCTCTCGTCTAACAAAGAAGAATGCCGGATTTATTAAGTACTTCTCGTTGCTGGTTGCCGCATGCGCCAACCGTACACATGGTGTGCATGCTATGTTTATAGCCCTGCATACACGATATTGGAATCGCCTTGAAGCATATGACTTATCTGATGGTTTAATGCAGCTAAAATTGATGCTTCCGTATCACTATATTCCTATATTTCAAAACTTCAAAACCAATTCATACCGTTCCAGTGGCCTAGTGGTTACAGCGTCCGCCTCGGATGCGGGAGGTCGTGGGTTCGATCCCCGGTCGAGTCATACCAAAGACTTACAAAAATGGTACTAACTTCTGCCTCACTTGGCGCTCAGCATTAAGAGGTTAGTGTTAGGACTGGTCGGCCTGGTGTCAGGATAATGTGATATCACTTTAAACTGTCACACTACAGACATCGTAGAGATATGACTGAAAAATGGTTAAAAGCTACATTAAATATCCAAATCAAATCAAATCAAAATCAAAACCAATTCATGGAAAACTACCAAAAGACGTTCTTTAAAACCTAACCCATTTTGGCAAATTGCCCACTGAGTTGAGTTTTCTTTCCAGTGAATGATAAGCATACATATACTTTTCTTAGTATTTAACATTGGTTAAATTTAACTCTGTATACATTTGTCTGTAACCCTAAAGAGGAAGTGGATTGTTAACGGCTAAAGAACATGTTTGGTGTTAATGACACCGTGGCGAGTAGGTAACCAGTTACAAAGTCGACGAACAGAAAATATTGTTTTATGCATTCTACAATAATATCTAATAGTGTAAAGTCCGTCAAATCTCACAAGTAAGGCCTATATTGTCCTATACATATCGTTCCACCTACAAAAATCTACTGCCAACGTTGTCGACGCAAACAGGTCCTGAAGAAAATATATTAGAAGAGAAAAGTACTACTTTCAATTACCCGGAGGGCAGGAAGATACGTTTAATTAGCTACCTGATATTTATATGGACATATAGGCAGTACATTATGGACACATTCGTGTACTCTTGTCTGTGTTTTGACCATTGAACATTAATGTGGATAAGGCTATGAATCCTGTTCATATAACGGAACCTCGGTTGGAGCCTCATCTTAAAGTACGGTATGTGGAGAAATCCTGCGTCGTAGATGTCACAATGTCTATACGACAAACAGGGCGCCGAGGGACCATGCAGTTGTAATAGCACTGGGCATTTTGGGACTAGCTTACATTTTTTGCACTAAGGGTAATTTATTTCGAACATGCTGGTATAGATTTTAAGTTTTATTGCAAACACTCGCTACCATTTGACGTTCAAAACGTTTAGGCTAGGGTCATATAGACTTCATAAATTTTGTTCAACATGGTTTCTTCAAATCATTCGTCGGTTGTGCGACAGGAATATTATTTAGGCCGAAAAACTGGTACAAAACATTTTCGTGATAATCGTCTCTTCAGTCAAAACAGTGAAAGCGCTATTGCTGAAACTAATCTTGGGGAAAGGAAACAGGAGTTTCCACTTATCTAGATGGTATATGGTATAGAAACAACATACTCTAAAACAGTCATAACGAATGATATGTCGCAATTAAAATCAGAAGCTGTAGAAAAAGATAAGCGGATACAAATACATCCTAACTCTAAGCCACTGAAGGAATGCAAACCTCAAAGAATAGCACAGTTTAATGCAGACTACACGGATGGCAAGAATTCCGGATACACTGGTATAACCTATCTACCAGATGGTAAGATGTTACTTGTGGATTATAATAATCATACATGTAGACTTTATGACCAATCAAATCGGCACCTTGCTGACTATATTCTTACTTCTAGCCCATGTGATGTGTGTGTAATTAAAGGATTTCAGGTGGCAGTGACTCTTCCTGATAAGAAAAATATCCAGCTTCTGATTGTGGGCAACTCCATACAACCTGGACGAACGATCAATACGAATCTGCGTTGTTATGGCATAGTTGCCCTTTCTGAAGATCAGCTGGTAGTGAGTGGCAGAAAGAAGGACGATCTATATTGGTGTATTGTATCTATGGATGGATCCGTGAAATTGCTCGTGGAGGTGTGCCACACAATATGGAGCTGCTCTTTGGCAACGAATAATAGCAAGACACGCATTTATGTATCATGTTATAGACCTTCTGCAGTATACGTTTACAGTATAGACGGGACGCTGATATTTACGTATACGCACGATGACTTGGATGGTGCACGTGGAGTGGCCGTCGACAGGGATGAGAACATGTATGTTGTAGGTGAAAAGTCTGTTAACATTCATCAGGTTTCTCCTAATGGGACTCCTCTACAAGTGTTCTATGCTGGAATCGCTAAGAGTCCCGAAGCAATTTGTTTTGCTTCCAGTGGTGATAAATTTGTCCTCATGGGAGACTTTCTTCTTATGGGAGACAGGAAGCTAGTTCAGATATTTGAACTGAAATAATGATGAGAATATATCGTGACACTGACAGTGTTCACTTTCAATCGTGTCTTGACAGCTGTCTCATGCAAAGACATGACACCTTTAGGCGAGATTGAACGGCAGTCATATCGTCAATTGAGTTTCTGTTAGTACTTCGCCACTACCTTCCGATTATTTGTTGGTTAGTTATTTTTCATGGGATGACGATATTTACCCTGATACTTTTTAAAGGTATAATTTGGTTGCTTACTCATCGAATGTGCATTGCTTAGCTAGCGATGGGTTAATCGGTCCCAACATTCCTTATTTCCAAGCGTGAGACACGTTCCACTTTCCATTACTTCGATAGAGAAACCTTAATTATCTCTGTCATCGTTTTGTCTTAATGTCTCCTGTATACCTCACACAGGATCCGGATTATTGACAGAAGCCAAGCATGTATAACCTAATACAATTACAAAACAAATTGAACGTTTAGCAACTTTAAAATAGCTAGATGAATATTATGTAATGCATTTCAACTTTGACCATCTTTTTTATACGTCCACTTCTACTCTCCATCTCTGAATTGTTATGTGCAAATATTTTTTCCCGCCATTGTTCATTCATTTATTATTACATTATGCATACTGTATGAATTATGTATTGTATTGATTGTGTGCTTTGTTTGCACACGTCAAATACAATACAATTTTGTTCCGTTCTGTTGAATGTTTATTTAAATATATGTAGCTCATATTACAAATAGGTCCAGAGATTCATTCAGTGTTCCTGTCTCGGTAGAAATGATCGTCGGTTAGGTACTACATACATTCACCCTCGGATATTTCATTATTGGTGTAGATAAAGAAATTACGTAAGATCATTTCATAGTTATGCTAATTTGTTGGAATTTCTGAACTGCGTGTCAAGATTTTTGCATGATGCGGATCTATATAGAAACTGTCACTGACACAAAACGATGCTTAGTACGATTATTCCTGAAAAGCAAGATAATTTTAGAAATACATGTTAATGTTCTCTAACAACATTTACACCTGAATTTACAAGATTTCGGTGAATTTACTACATCACCAAATTTACAGATTCATAATTTCTCATCTCCTACCTTTTAGAAGGTCTAGACGCAATAATGCCATACGTTTATAATCTTTCATCAGAGAGTTTGGGACAATGACTCGAAATAACCACTCAGCAAGATGTATTACGATCATTATGGTATATATTATGATAATTAATACATGCTGAGTCAATTAGCAGATGACACACAAATATTTATTGATGACTCCGTAATATCTGTTCCAATGCGTTACAAGCTTTATATAATTTTGTTTATAACATTGCATGCTAACAGTGTAATACTGAAGAAACATCAGCTAATTGGAGTGTGTCATTGTCAAAAGCAAATACTAGACTCTGCTAAAATACTTAAATTAGACTTGGACCAAAGTATGATTAACGTTTTATGAGCCATATTCACAACTGATTCGTTGATATCTGTGAATTTAACTTCTCTTACAGAAAATTTGAAACAAAATAAAATTGTTAATTCTGGTAAGGTAAGTATTATTAATTCATCGGTAATTTGCAACTTTACTCTCTCATTTGTGTTCTTGCCAAATCAACTTCCAATCTGACTTCAGCTTTTTGACATTTAAAAAAAAATTAATTGTATACTGACGAAGTAATAAATTAAAAAGTTGTTAATTATAAAACATGATGAAAAACTGAGATCAAAACTATTATAAAATATTATTTGCTTTGAAAATGACATTGCTAAGGCAAATTTAAATGGGGAATCACAAATTTTCAAACATACAGGAAAAGTCCGTTATAACGCTATGCTTGGGGTCCAAAGAATAACATCACGATATAAGCGGGATCGCGTTAACAAATTCTCGAAAAATGTCAAACTAGCTACATGTTACTTCCTCCAAATATTAAACAGTGCAAACTATATTTTTTTTTAAAATTCCTTAATTTGTCGGAACTTGAAAGTTTTTCTTCATTTTCGTTAACGATTATAAAACTGCAATATGTTTTAGAAATTTTCAGAAGTTAGCAACATTAAAATCACTGCTGGAATTAAATTTCTGATAGGGATATGAATAAATCGCTTTTCCGAGAACGTGTTTTTAGGCTGTTAAAAAGAGTGGTCACATTAAATTATAAATCGGGAACCATGTTGCCATCGTGTTATATAAGCTGAATCGTGCTATATCGAATCGCGTTATAACAAGTTTTACCTATATAAAACGATGAATTTAATAGTTTTATGATGTATTATGGATGGAATTTGTTTTGTTTTGTAGCATAATAGTTGCGAATTATAAGATAATCGATTCTGTAAAGATGCATTTGACATTTAGTCAGATTATTCAAGTTTTAGAAGACAGTATTATTACCTCTGCGTTACAATAACATTATTGTTGTTGTAGGATTTAACGCCATTTTTCAGCACAAGATAAGCTATACATGGCAGCCAGAATAGCTGGTGGAGGAAGAACCCTGGAAAACCACGGAAAGAACCACCGACCCACGGTTATTATTATTCTCACATTCTCGCGTTAACCGAACCTGAGACTCGAACCCACGCAGACATAGATGGCGGTTATCCGGACCGGTGAGCGCATTAGACCACTCGGCTACTCGGGTCCCCCAATAACACAATGAAAACTAATTATGTTTTTATTCTAGTTGGAAAATACTGGAATTCTTGATATATTACATCTTTAATATGGCTAAATGAAAAACTAGTCCATCTAGATAAGTTGTGTAAAAAAAAGATTTTTTTCTTGATTTCGAAACACTAAATGGTTTGCTATGTAGAGCAGTAAACAACATTAAAAAATTTTTAGATTGGAACAAATTGTTTGGTAAGTTTCTAAAAATAAAAGTGCGTGCAGATCATTTGTATGACCCTTGCACGAAAACAGCAAAATCTTCTGTAAGTTGGGTAATGATAGAGATAAGTATTATCTTGCAAGAAGAAATTAAAATATTGTAAATAGAAAAGGAAATGACCGTATTATGATATTACAAACGTAGCATTCACTTACAACCTTAGTCTAGTGCAATATAAATATGGTGTAAGGCCTGTTGTTTTTTTTTCAATTTCCCCAAATTAAACTGTTTAATTACCTAATGAAATACTTGCAATAAGGATGTTTGTTATTTTTTCAGTTTCCCCATATAATACTTGCAATAAGGATGTTTGTTATTTTTTCAGTTTCCCCATATAATACTTGCAATAAGGATGTTTGTTATTTTTAAGAACACGAGTAAAATTGTTTCTGCCTTACTTTCTGAGTTCTAGTAAAATAAGTTCGTATAATCAAATGAAATTGTGTAATATGCAATTAAAAACGAAAAGATAACACAATAAAAGTAAAACAGTACTATTCTGTACTTGTTTTGCATATTTTCATAAAGCAAACACACTTCTTCCTTCTTGTCTGTGTTGTTTTCTCTATTGTTTTACCGAGCATCTATATACTGAAATATTAGCACAAACGAAGTACGTATAACAACAGCGTGTCATTGAATTTATTATATCACCAAATGGACGGATTCATATGTTCTCATGTCCTACAAACCAGCATTAGATTAATATGATTTAAGAAAAAATATTTTGACTAAAATGCAACCACCCGTCTGAAATTTTTGATTACAAAGATTTAAGATAAGTATTTTTGACTATATTGCAAAAATGAATTTTGACTAATATGCAATGTGATTCAGGAAAAAAATACTGTCTACGTCGAATGACATATAAAACACATGACTTCTAGTTTTTACATAAAACATAATGCTAAAAGAGCAAACAATTTTAATTAGGACGAATATCAAGAAATTTGATCAGACAACCATGTTTTTCCCTCGACAACGACATTGTTCTGTGAGATAGCATGGGTAACCATATATTTCAAAGCTTTTCTATTCATGTTCAAAAGAATAACCTTGTTTTCGTGTGGTTCTTGTCGTGTAAATGATTAAAAATGCCTTTCAGATTTTTTGCCACTATCTCACTTTCTTATATGTTTTTCCTTCTTAACATTCCTATTATTATTATTATTATTATTATTATTAAAGTGAATCAAAATCATTAGGTCAAATGCGTCAAAATGAAACATCCAATACAATATTCTGTGCAGGCTGAAGAAAGTAAAGAAAGATAAATTATTGGCACAAGGTTCAACTTGTACATTAAGATACCATCGCTTTAAGAGCATTGTTTAAAGCGAATTAAACTGTTTAATTACCTAATGAAACTATTAAGATGGTTGGTATCATATTAAATATTTGCTGTTTGCGTTCATAATTATTAAAGTTCCCTTGTAAATATTTGTTACTTAATCTATCTATCTATCTATCTATCTATCTATCTATCTATCTATCTATCTATCTATCTATCTATCTATCTATCTGTCTGTCTGTCTGTCTGTCTGTCTGTCTGTCTATCAAACGTATCTATTTTGTTTGTAGTGTGTGTTTCGATATATACGATAATGTCAAATTATAGACATCCACTGTTCGAACTTCCCTATCGAAAACCACCCATGTTGATATATATTGTGACCTTGGTAGCGCCTCGTGACATGCCAAAGGCAGCCCAACTGTCCATTTCTAAGGTCAGCCATTAGACCAAATGGGGACGTCGAACAGATATATTACCGTTCTACCTTACGTCGTGGATTGAATAAGGGATTTTTAATTTGGAAAACCCAGCGGGAACAAAAGATCATACTCACATGGCATGACGACATGGGTTTTCCGATGATCCATATCGTTACGACCTCTGAGTACATACACTCGTCTTCCCCGCTGAATCATCGTGATAATAACGTGTCCGTGTGTGTGTGTGTGTGTGTGTGTAGTACAGTAAATAAAACTTTTTTTGCCTAATAAGATTAGCAGTATGATATTGTCAAACAGATACAAATATATTGCGATTATTTCACCAAGGGGTTTTGAATTTCCGCAAAAACAGAAAAATAATTCAGTTTATAACAATCACTGGTGACCTACCTCCTGCATTTGAAAATTTCAATAAACAGTCAAAAGATCGTACAATAATACATGCTATCTGAGACGATAAATATGTCGAATACAACCCAGTTGAATAGCTCTAGGCCTGGCTCGTTTGTTCATTGAAAACATTTTTTTTTAAAATGCAACGGCAATATAAATATATTTTTGTCATGATGATTATGCACTAAAGCATATTTTTCAACTTTTAATACTTTGCTGGCAGAAATAATTATTACTAATGTCAGCATAGTCAGTCTTGATATCGTATCTTAACAGAGGACCTCCGTTTTCATAAAACTTAGATCAATCACGATATAAATTTTGGCAGGTATTCAATAAGTCTCAAATAATAATGTCTTTCTCGGAATCCATACGTTTCAGCGAATTCACTTTCAATGGAGTCTTTATTCGGATTCAACTAACTCAGAAAACGTAGCCGAAATGATGTGTGTGTGTGTGTGTGTGTGTGTGTGTGTCACTTTATTGGTTTGATACCACTCAATATCGTAACTGTTACGGGTACTGAACACTTGATACCTTGTCATATAGTTATGCAGCAAAATCGCATGTAATGGAATGAAAAATGTACGACAATGCCAAGAACGTAAAGTATTTTTTTTAAAAGCTTGCAATGATATTGTAATCTTATTTGGGGGGTAAAATAAATAATTTTCTTCTTGCAGTTGGTCCACCGTAATGTCGCACCCACTCCCACCCCAGTCCCACCCCAGTCCATATCTGGGACAAATTATGGTAATTGTGCAGCCATCTCTGTGTGACAATATTTATAGCAGCTAAAGCATCAGAATGCATTCGGGATGAAATGGTCCATTGGTATTTTTATCAACCCGGCTTTGATTGATGCAGACATACTGGACCACTGGGACATCAATGTGTAAATGCTGGCGAAAATCAACTTTACGTTTTGGCAAGTGCTGCTAAGTTTCACAAGATACTGGTTCTGAGATCCAGGATCTGAGACGCATTGCAGCGATCCATAGATGGCATGATACTTCTGAAAGAAATTAACGAATTATGCGGAGATACATTGATGGGTATCTTCACAAATCCCTTTTCATGAAGCAGATTAATTGGAATGAGATTTACATATGCACTCGGTTCATGACTGGTCCTGATAAATCATTCTTACAGGCTTTGACTCGCAAGTTAAACACGGAAAGAGTTTTACAAGGACGAAAGGTGGCAGATTCATTTTTATGCGTTTTTTAAAAACACATAATGGAATATTTGTTTCTGTCCATAATTGGTTTTAAACATTTTATTGCCTATATGATGCAGAGAAAATTTGAGCTAAACGTCTCACCCAAGAGACGCACCGAGACCGAGTCTGGGTTTCAATCAAACCCGCGACACGTCGATTGTAAAACCGAATTTCCACCAACTGAGCTACTCCCTCTCCCCATTATGGAAAAAATGTTTTACTTAAACCACCAGATGCCAAGAAGTGTTCATAGATTTACGATGCTTTGTTTTTTTTTGTCATCTCGAGGTTACACGGGATGATATACCTGAGTAAAGTGATATCCTACAAACACTTTGCCTACTTCATTACTCCACAGCCCTTAATCTAATATATATATATATATATATATATATATATATATATATATATATATATGGAGACTGACAAATAAATAGAAAGACAGAAGGAAATGTTAGAAAATAATTTCTCGTATTTAAATCTTAATTACTAATAGTAATTACTAAGAGATAATGATCTTTAACATGACAAATTTGTAATCATTATTATTTTAATTATTAATATTATTGTTGTTGTTGTTGTTCATGATGATGTTATTTTTGTATTTAATGATACCAAGCCGTTAATGTTTTTGTTTAATGATACCAAGCCGTTAATGTTTTTTTTTTTTTTTTTTTGTTTTTAAAGAGAGGAAATTATTTTCGGAAGGCACATTCGATTCCTGAACAGGGTGATTTCCTTTTCAAAGTCCTTTTGAGCTTTTGTACCGTTCACTGTACTTAAACATAGAAATCAAACTTGCTGTATTAGTACGTGGATTTGTCGTGTTAATTATATAATTTTTGGTCAATATTCAGTGAGTATTTGGTTTATAATTGTTGTAGCAGTTTGATCGTGTAAGAATAACGATAATGCACGATTTGCTCGCAGTAAACATTGCTTATCCATGGATTCACGATATGTCTGATATGATAATATATTCATTTCTTTATTTCAAATTAAAATAAGACCTATTGTCTACCAAAGACGACTGCGGGATTCAAAAACGACTCTTCTGTTTGACGGTAGTCGCATGGGGCAACCGGTGACGTGACGTGTATGCTATTATTTATAGCCCTGTTTATACGATAGGAATCAACTTGAATTATATAACTTATTTTTTTCAGGTAAAAGTAATGATTCAATATCACAATGTGCTCATATTTTAAAACTTCAAAACCTACTTATGCAAAATGTACCAAATGTCTTTTCTTCACAACCTAAAATATTCGGTTTAAAACTCAACCCACTTTTGGCCAAGTGCCCATTAACTTGGGGTTTTGCTCATTTCCATAATAAACATACCTGTAATTTTCTTACTATTTGTAACCTAGATTTCATTGAACTCTGTATGCAGATTGCCTGTCACCTTAAAGAGGAAGTAGAACGTAAACAACACGCACAGTACTGATCACGCCGTGGTGAGTAGTTAACCATTTACAAAGGTAATGAACGGAACGTAGTGTTTGTTACACTTCCAACTCTACTGCGAACGTTGTGTACACGAATATTTTCTGAAGAAAGTACTTTAGAAGAAAAACAAACTATTTTCAATTGCTTGGAAGGCATGAAGGTAACATTTATTTCTCTACCTGATATTTGTGTGGATTCATAGGCAGTATATTATCGATGCATTTCTGTATTATTTTATGTGCTACCGAAACTGAAAACGTAAGTGGAAACAGTGCCAGATTACCAAATAAACAGTAGGCACCGGCCTAGGGGCCCCGCGACAACGGATCAAAATAATATTGATAAAACGTATTAGCGGATAATTTTCGAAGGAGGCCCCAAGATTTCGACTGCCTAAGGGCCTCCACGGGGTTTAATCCGGCACTGAGTGGATAGAGGCTGTGATTCCTGTTAAGATAACGGAACCTCGGTTAGACTACAACTTAATCTACAATATGATCAAACAAAGTGAAAACGATTTCGCTGAAATTAATATTGGTGAAAGGAAACAGAAGTTTCCACCTATCGTTATGTCCTTTGATACAGAAACAACAGAAGCTTCGACCGTCGTAAGGAATAAAGTGTCTGAAGTAAAGAGAGACACTGTAGAAAAAGATAAGCGGACACAAATATATCCTTTCTCTAAGCCATTGAAGGACTGCAAACCTGAAAGAATAGCACAGTTTAATGCAGACTACACGGATGGCAAGAATTCCGGATACACTGGTATAACCTGTCTACCAGATGGTAAGATTTTACTTGTGGATTATAATAATTATGCATGTAGACTTTATGACCAGTCAAATCGGCACCTTGCTGACTATACTCTTACGTCGAGTCCATGTGATGTGTGTGTAATTAAAGGATTTCAGGTGGCAGTGACTCTTCCTGATAATAAAAAGATCCAGCTTCTGAATGTGAATAATTCCATACAACCTGGAAGAATAATCAGTACGAATCTGCGTTGTTATGGCATAGTTGCCCTTTCTGAAGATCAACTGGTAGTGAGTGGCAGAAAGAAGGACAATCTATATTGGTGTATTGTATCTATGGATGGATCCGTGAAATTGCTCGTGGAGGTGTGCCACACAATATGGAGTTGCTCTTTGGCAACGAATAATAGCAAGACACGCATTTATGTATCATGCTATAGACCTTCTGCAGTATATGTTTACAGTACAGACGGGACGCTGATATTTACGTATACGCACGATGACTTGGATGGTGCACGTGGAGTGGCCGTCGACAGGGATGAGAACATGTATGTTGTAGGTGAAAAGTCTGTTAACATTCATCAGGTTTCTCCAAACGGGACACCTCTACATGTGTTCTCTACTGGAATTCCAAAGTGTCCAGAAGCAATTTGCTTCACTTGCAGTGGTGATAAATTTGTCCTCATGGGAGACTTTCTTCTTATGGGAGACAGGAAGCTAGTTCTGATATTTGAACTGATATAGGGGAGATTGATTATATTGTCAAAGGCTACACTTGTACTTTGTTCATTTTCAATCGTGCCTTGCGCCTCTGGTCCAGACAAAGCACGTAGCTGTTTGGGGCCGGCTTGATATCGAATATTTTTAGATTTTAGTACTTCATCTCACGTTTATATGTTTGTTAGCTATACTTTTATTTCGTGGGTTTATGATATTTTACACTGTGACAATTGTTTAATATGTCATTTTTGCCTCTTGCTCCTGTAACATGCCTCTTTCAATCCGATTAAAACAAGATCGCCACTGTTCTACGTGAAGTAACCCAGTGGAGATTTGATTCTAATCAGATTGGAGATTTGCTCAGTTCGCTTTGGCGCCATCTTTCCAAGCAGCCCGTTTTTTGAGTGCCAGGCTTACGATCGGAAAACGAGAATTATTGCTGTTATAATTTTGTCTTAATCTGTCATCTATACCCATCACTTAAAAAGTCTTATATAGATCATTACTATTTGCAGAAACCAAGCATGTACAAACTACTTCAATTACTCAAAAATGAAGACTCGGCAACTCTGAAATACCGAGGCGTAAATGTGTATAATGATTCTCTCTCTCTCTGAACATTTTTTGGCACACAGGTTGTTATAGCCATTATTCATTCATTTATATATTGTATATGAATTATGCATTATATTGCTTATGTGCTTTTCTCACTCGTTACATCAAAGTATGATATGTTAAATGATTGTTTAAACATGTGATGTTCACATTTAATTACTAGTTCATCGAAATAATTTTGATATATAGAGAAGTTTACCTGATTTCGAAGCACTATGTCATTATAAAGAGAACCGTTTGATATACTGACGAGTAACCAAGAAGAAAGAATTTAGTTTTAACAATTTTAAGTTTGGAACATATATGATTATAAAAGCTTTTAAAAGATTATAGAGGAATCAGACCATTCTATGAAACCTTAAATGAAAACAACAGAATGTATGTATTCTGCAAAGTATGACAATAATTATTATGATACTAGAAGAAATTAAAATATTGCAAATAGCAAATGAGATGTTTGTATCGTAATATTAGAAAACGTAGTGTCCACGTACAACCTTAGTCTTGCAAAATGTAAATCTGGCGTAAGACTTGTGTTTATCTATGTGTCCCCCATAGAATACATTAAATATGGAAGTTGGTTATTTTAAGACAACCTGTAAGATTGGTTTACTTTGAAATCCTTCATTTCTGAGCTGTAGTAAACTAAAGAAAGTATAAGGATTTTTTAAATAGAAATTATGAAAATGCAATTCCAAATAAAGAGAGAATACAATTTTAAAAAAAGTAAAACGATTGATCTTCTGTATTTTAACTTGCGTAATGAATACACATTTTTCTTTATTTTCTTTTCTTGCCTTTAGTGTTCTGCCGATCTTAAATATGCTAAAATATCAGCACAAACAAAGCACACATATTTCTACACTCTTCTCAACTGTAGCCGGTACATACATACATACATACATACATACATACATACATTTACAGTGTTGGTATAAAGCAATTTTTAGATATACCAATACTACTAGTATATCGAATTGTGATTCGCCCATAGCGCAATAATACAGGTATGTAAATATTCTTGCAACAGTGTGCTGTCGATTCTAGGCCTATGTATCAACGATCATTTCCCACTCTTTAATCATTAGTGACTTATGAAATAACGATAAAAAGTATTAATGATCCCCGTTTTCTAAATGAATTTAACATGGCATACAATTTCATCGCAATCTTTTCTGCTTTCCGTCCAGCATAAGGGACAAAATACGCAGAAATCTGGAGCGAGAGAGAAAACGTATTTGGGCTGGATGAAAACCCTGAAGCTGTACTTACATAAAGTAACCTACAAGAATACGGTTCGTCGTAACGCTACGTATGCACTTATCCTGAGATTTATCTACAGTGTTCATGTACTGAATAAATACAACGTGGCAATGACCTGTCGACACCATACGGTATTTCTTGGTTATGAGGCACACGTACTATTATCATACACATACAAGTATGTAATGCTTTGATGTTGTTGTTGTTCTTATTGTTATAATGTTCTAAAAATCGATTATTGTTATTAAGAAAATATGAAAATGTCCAAAGGCGGCCTTTGTACATTTTCATTATTAGTTAATAATAATAAAATGTACAATTACCTCTCCCTCTCTCTCTGTAAGATCATAGCAACATGCGAGAGAAAATCCGTAAGAAGACGAGGGTAGAGCATTTTCACTTGAGTCATACGACGATTGCTCTTGACGTATGAATGATAATAAAAGTTAAGTCGAACCGACCAAAGGAAAATGAGAGAGAGAGAGAGAGAGAGAGAGAGAGAGAGAGAGTTATATGGTCGGTAGTAATGTTAATTAAAGCAGAATAATGACTAATATCAGCTGTAAATACATTATAGTATTTTATTTCCCTCTTGTTGGTTCGTCATTTCGCTTATTTTCTATTCCACACTAATTTCCATTCGCCGGCACCTGAATGGCCGAGAGTTCATTGTTCAAGAAGTTAACTAGGTGTTTGTAGCGCTCTGCTTTCTTCATTAAAACCATCATTCGTGCTTAAATCATAAGCGTGTGTGTTTTATATTGATCTAATAAATGTTAATAAAAATAGAAACTAAGAAAAAGTAAACAATCTACTTATCAATTTGCAAAACTGATTGTGATATGTGTATTTGTATGTGATATAAATATATATATATATATATATATATATATATATATATATATATATATATATATATATATATATATATATATATATATATATATACATTGTATCAATGATATGCCACTCGTTGTATAATTTTTTTCATTAAAAGGAAACTTGGCAAGCCTCGTTTCCTTTTTATGCAAAATTTATAGATCTCGTGGTATAACATTGATACAGCGTACATACTATGCATACATTCTACACCCACTCCTACCCCCACACCCATATATATATATATATATATATATATATATATATATATATATATATATATATATATATATATATATATATAAGTCTACAGCAAAATAGCAAAAAAAAGCAACAATTTCTTAGAAATGTTTGTACTCCTACAAAATAGAGTAATTATGGAGTATTTTACGATATGAAATACCAACCAAAAAAGAAAACAACAGTTTTGTACCAATAATAAACGAGCGGGTTATTGTGTTTTTTTTGAAAAAGAGAACCAACAAATGTGGACCTAATTCCAGAGCACAGAACGGAAACATGGCGAATAACCAACATCATCTAAAAATTTGATAAAGAAATTATATCACGGGAAAGCTATGCATGGATGTTCTAAAGGAAATATTTCAAACGATCTGTGTAGCTGGATAAATAATAATAATAATAATAATAATAATATTAAGAAGAAGAAGAAGAAGAAGAAGAATGACGATATAATAATACAACAATGCATGTAATTGCCGGAATAAATATTACCGCGATAAATGGTTACGGGTGAACAACGGATGAGTAGTTGGAATTTTGATAAAACTGCAACGGCAAAGATAGATATTTATCATTTAGTCCGATTCCCCGTGAGTTTTCAATTGCAGGATCCAGTATCATTCCCGACGTATGTGTTCTTTGTAAGTCCACCCCGGATTTGATCTCGAGGAAATCGGTTTCATGACATTTGCGTTGATTTTGTTGCAACGGTTGTTTTGTGATTATTATTTCTCTTTCTGAAATGAACATGTTCGGCAACATTGAGTTTCACGAATCTTGCATATCAGATGATAGATTACATTCTCGGCTCGACATCTCAACTTCTGCTGTAGCTAACTCCTACTGTCGAACTTCTGAAAGAATCGGACTCAAGCGCATGTTTGCAAACTAGACAACGCGTTTCTTTGCAGCTGCGTTTGCTTAAATATGTGCTATGGTTTCAAGTTAACTTCGCTCGTACCAGATGGTCCTTGGAGTTTTTTTTACGGTTGCGCTACGCAACTGAAGGAACTTCTTAACTTTCAGTGCTTACGAATAATCTGTCTTTGGTTTATGACACAGGGCTGAAAGGTTTACACGAAGGCTACACGCTTGTTAGTTATCTTGGTTTTGCATTTCAGGAGGGCTCTTCTGTCGAAAAGTATGAGTATAATTTTGCTAATAGCCTTATCAGTGTAGCACCTTCTGTGTCCTGTCTTTCTAATGTGTTTCTTGAACTCTCCGAGTCACTTTTTAAAGTTAGGAGGATTGGAGCACATGCGAACGCGCATATCGTAAGAGAGAGTTTGTTTATAACGTGCAAGGGTGGCAGCTAGTCAAGAACAGATACCCCTAAGAGTCAGTAGGTCAGATCAGTTAGAATGATCTCCTTCATGAAGTTAGATTGAGTATCCAAGCAGGTATTTGACCAGGGTGATTGCTTCAACGTAAATTTAATCGTACGATGACTGTTAACGACGAATTACAAAACTATTTTGAAATTATCGACAGCTTCGATCCAGTTTGATTCTGGAGGTCTATATGGTGCTTGATTGAGAAGCATCTAGTCCAGTCGTACTAGCATATGAAGGTGCAATTCTAGTACTTCCTGCAGTACAATTCATTTGTAGGAAGTGTCGTTGAGCAACAACAACAAAAAAATAAAGATTTAAACTTGAGAACATGTGCGAAACGTTTGACCACATAGAACGTTAGAGGGGAAAGATCAAGACGACTATCCCATGCTTCCTTGCTGTTGATGATACCTTCTTCCTGTATGATTATTTATTTTGGTGTTATAAGGAACATACAAACATGGTGACGAGGAGATTCTTATCTTGAAAGTTAACTTTTGGTTGCTTTGTCATGAAGGTAGCTTTTCCAACAAAGGCCCAAGGTGGCAATTATCGAATTCAGACATTTCATCTTCAGTGGGATGGTTGTTTCTGGAGATGATGAGCCTCCTGGAGTTCCATTCTTTGTGTATTTAATCTGGAACATAAATCTCCCGGGTCTGGTGTTAACTACTGAGCGGTAAGTCAGTATATTGTCATAAATGAGTCCTGCTTTATGCGTGTCCTTTAACGTCTAACACAGTCTCAGCCTGTTCAGCTGTTGGGTCACAACTTGGTTTTTCTAGAATATCTCGTCATAAAGTTGTTTGTTCGCCTCAGCGATGTAGTCAGACATATTTATGAAAACAACAAGGATCCCTTTATCTGATGGGTAAATAACATTATCTTCTCTCTCTAGCAGCTATTAAGCTACTGTTTGGGAACAATATTGCAAAACAAAGGATTTTGCCCGTAATACAATGTACTTCAAAATAATTGTCTGACTAAGCGAAACGACATATGAAATATATAACTTCTCATTTTTAAATAATCTACGTCAAACCTAATGCCAAATGAGCTATTAATTTTAATTTGAACGAACTTTAGGATATTTGATCAGACAACCAGATGTTTTCTCTCGACAATCAGGTTTGTATGTGAGTTCCTGTGGGCAACCATAGCTTTGAAATCTTTTCTTTTCCTTTTCAAAATGTAAACCGTTTGTCTTTGGTTCTTGTCATGTAAATGTTATATCAAACGTTCCAGTTTTGTAGCCACGCTCTTACTTTCTTACATGCATTTCCTGATTTATTATTATTATTATTATTAGTATTAGAAGTAGTAGTAGTAGTATTTTAATCAAAATCAATAGGTCAAAGGTGTGAAAATGAACTATATTGTGTATCCAATACATAATTTTTGCATGCCAAATCTGTCTGTCTGTCTGTCTGTGTCTCTCTGTCTGTCTGTCTGTCTATCTATCTTCTATCTATATATATATCTATCTATATATATGTCTGTCTGTCTATCTATCTATCTATCTGGCTGTCTGTCTGTCTGTCTATCTATCTATCTATCTATCTATCTATCTATCTGTCTATCTATCTGTTTAGTGTTATGTATTTCGATATATAGAATCAGGTCAAAATTAAAAGCATCCCCTTTTCGAACTTCCCCAAGCATGCCAAGGACGGGCCCTACCGCCCACTTCTAACACATTGAAACCTAGTACAGATGGACTGACATTTTACGCACTGTATCATGACACCCTATGATTTCAAACTCATGCAAATTCGTACAGATGGAAGAGGACCAGTCGCATCATCACAGTTTACATTTTGTTTTTGGTGAGAGGTAAGTAATATTTCCTGCTTATTCTAGATACAGACAAGGACAGTAACTGTGTAAAGTGAGTAATGGTCCCAGCAACCAGAATGCATTGCGTAAGTGGAAACCATCCAAGGACACATCACCGTAGTACGATCCTGATAAGATGTGTCAACTAATCACTTTTGATTTACCTGAGGACATCCTTTCCTACAAATCTTGTCACGCACAAAACTGAATAAATTAATATGCAAACTGCTTAACGGACGTAAACCTCTTTCTGGACGTCACATTTTTTACGTTATGCGTTAATGATATAATTTTAAGTACATTTCTTCATTTGAGTGGAAACCGAGGAACCATCATGGCAGATATTATTTTACCTTATTTTCTACAGAAACAAAAGCATCGTACCTGCATTTCATGCAGCAATATTACGCAGATAGATCCAGACTTATTTAAGTCGTTTACAGGAATTCTAACGCGAAGTGGTAATTAATAACTAGCAGGGCCGGCGCCAGACCCGGCCAGACTCTCTGGCGCCCTAGGCAAGGTTAGATTCTGCCCCCCCCCCGCGGAAAATATCAATTTCAAAATTTATAAAAAAAATAATTTTTTTAAAACAATGCGCCCCCTGAAATCAGCGCCCTAGGCGGCTGCCTAGTTTACCTATATGGCAGCGCCGGCCCTAATAACTAGATATGTCAAATTTGAATTTTTGCCCTAACATTTTGTTTATATCAATCACAATAGGTTGTAGCACGGGCACTGGAGCGTGCTTACGTTTTTTATTGATTGCCACCTTTTTACTAAATTATATTATTTTAACATGTACACATAAAATATATAGCTAATATTTATTCACTTCAATAGGATTTCAACAATCCTTCTTATTACTGGTGTCCCCAGGTCGCATAATTATTGTCACATAGTGGTTTTCTTCTTTAGATAACGATGTGAATAATCTTGGCGAAAAGGGAGGCTACTTTAGCACTATATGCTCTTATTTTCAAATCATCGAATTTCATTTCTTATTTTCAAATCATCGAATTTCATTTCTTTCATTAAAAATGCTAAAGTTGACCCACTGAACCCATTATCCAATGTTCCCTCATTATCTCCTAGAGAGGAAATCTTGCTTTATTTTATTTTATATTGAAAGTTTTTTTTTTACAAAATAAATAAAAACTGAATAAGTTTCAAGAGAGTCCTTCTGAATTATGATCTAATTAAAATAGTCAAAACATAGCAGTTACTGTTTATGTGATCAGTGCTATAACGATATCGCAGTTAACGTGCTGCAATCATAAATAGATAAATAAATAAATAAATAAAAACCAACTTTCATATAGTATCGCCAGTGACGATTATCAGATTGATAATGCATCAAGCGATATAGATTTAATTTTAGAAGATTAACAATAAATGTTCTTTTCTGAGGTAGCATTCTTTGCCAAACAGAACGGCTTTTTTCCCAAGCCCAACGAGCAAAATAGTAGTATCTTAAATGCTAGAAACAAGTGAAACTGTAGTTTTTGAAACATAATAAAGATTTTTTAAAAACAGATATAGGCATTCAATTTTTTTCTGTAATGAATCAACCATAACAGTAAACATAGTCTTATTTTCTTAGTGCGAAATTTTCACTGATTATCAAACGTCATACATTTAGTTCTTAGCAACTTCTGCATGTTTGCGGCATATATTTAGGAGTTACCTCCCTTGTACTCCTAACCCTACATGGCTAGCTCAAGACCGGTTTCTTGAAAAACATAATACAACTAACCCAAACCGATACCTATAAAATAAAAAAAAAAATAAATGTGTGTTTCTTCTGCAAGTTAATGTGCCCACATACATCAGGGGCATATTTTGTCTCCCAGAAACAGCCGAGTTGGGTTACTCTGTGCATCTTCCAATTTAGACATTATGTCTTATTTAAAACTGACCATATTTGTTTGTTCTATACATTTTACTTACAGTTTTTCATTGTTTGGATAGTTTTTCTTCTTTTACCATGATGAAAATATTTATTGTTCAACACATGCAACTCTGAGTACAGGTGTACACAAACTAGTGGTAGCTTACCTCTTTGGGGGTCTTCCTAACGAATACAATAAACAAGAGACGATACATGTCAGCACAAATATTTGATGACTCTTGTGATGTTCTGGTTCCATAAATTGTCAGAGCTTGATCTTGTTTTACGTATTAAATATTCCGACGTTTTAGAGTCGGGGATATTACGATAACTTCAGTTTCATATCATATTTATCTCCCTAAACACCACTTCCTTTCAACCCCTGGATGGATATTCCTTAAATCTCTTGCCAAACCTGCTCATATGGTAGCAAAGAGAGGTACAATTATTGATCTCCTCCCCTGGGTTCTCAAGATGGTGTGGGGTTGTGCTGCATACGTCAGATTGCAAAAATGTAAAATTACAATGACACTGTAATATTTCTGACTACAATTTCTGCACGCTGTTATAGTTGAAAGATTTAGGATTTTTGATTTTGACTTCTTGGATGGGATAGGTGAGAGTTGTACAGGTCGACACTTTAAACACGTTTCTAAAACAGGAACTCCTCATGGTAGTATAAAGTTACAAATATATCGGCGTAATCTTAATTTCCTGTTGTCGAAATAATCAACTACAAAGTTAACCCCATGTACATTTTTAGCACAGAATTTCCCCTTGTCTCGAGAATCCTAGCAAAATCGTGGTCTAATTTCCCGTGTGACTCATAATTCACTGTCAGTTTTATCAATTAACGTGGAATACTGAAGAACATTATACAAATATTAAAATACAAATATTAAAATACAAAATACTATTTTCATATTTGTACATCATTTAAATAAATACATTTTCCTATAATATGTAGCTGATATATAGTATTTTTTTCCAGTTATAAATATTAAATGACTAGCCATTGTAAATAAAATTTGCCTTAGTCCAAATCTCTCTCTCTCTCTCTCTCTCTCTCTCTCTCTCTCTCTCTGATCTGACTGTAGGGAGTATGATTATTTTGAAGGGAATAGTAAGCATATTTTCAATGAGGGCGGTAGGTGAGAGATTAACTTTGTCCATAAGGGGATAATGAGGACGACCCGGTCGGAGAGGTTCATTGTTGTTTATAAACAACTTAAATTATATGTTTTTACCCCGTTCTTTTATATCCTACTTCTGCTATGTGTCGAGAAGTAACTACGAGTGTTAGCCAAAAAGTGGTGTGGGTTGGTAGGTGTATGGGTATAGCGATATTACATAGTATGGGGTTAATGGAAGGGAGGTCATTATGTCTAGGTTAGTCACAAGATATATTAAACCTATGGATGTTTTTAATATTACATTTCGCGTTAGAGGCTTCACAGTGTTAAATATACAGCGTCATGTTAATTCGCACTGTTCTCTTTGCATATGCCATTTATGTGGTGGCGGCCTTAGGTTATTCCTACTGTCTCTATTATCCGCAGACCTTCATAGGATTCAGTTCGAAGTCAAACAGACCCATCGTGGTACAATTATACATTTTCTCACCGAACAAGATGGCGGCCTAATGTTAATTTCTGGTTTGGGTCTGTAGACATTTTCGAGTAATCTGCGTTTCCAGAAGTGAAATATATGCCCCATGCCACGCTATTGTATTAACAGTTCAGGCTGTCGATTGACGGACAGTTAACCTAGAGTGATAACTTAACCTCTCTCTCTCTCTGTGTGTGTGTGTGTGTGTGTGTGTGTGAACTGGATTTTTAACGTAGCTTTAACAATTGTTTTCAGAAATATCGCTACGATGTCTGCAGTCTGGCAGTTTATACTGATGTCTAGAACTGGGCATTATGTCGCAGACATGAAGGATCTTGTCCAACCCAGTCACATTATCCTGACACCAGGCCGACCAGTCCTAAAACTAACCTCTAAATGCTGAGCGCCAAGCGAGGCAGCTGAAAGTACCATTTTTATAAGTCTTTGGGATGGAGACGAAAACTCAGGTACAGCCCAATGAGTCTGTGCACTACACCATTTTAAACTGTCAGATAATGAACAACGTGAAAAGAAATATAGGACAACGGGATACAGTGTTCAATCCCCAGGTCTTATTAACTTGAATGTAGCTCTATCCGAACATAATCTATATCCATATGGTTCATCGTGTAGGTAAACGCCCATAGGGCAGGTCGATCAGAGTGGGCCTTTCGCGATTCCAAGGACGCAGACCTGATACCGTCTAACACATCGAAATTGAAAGGTACAAAGTTTACGGTAAACCATAACTACCCTTAGGAGATTACGGACAATCTGATTAAAATCAGATCTGTGGAGATCCGATCTTAATCAGATTGAAACTACGGATGTTCGCAAAATTATATTATGATGAAACGTACCCGGCAGCAAAATTTTCAGTATAACTTCCCTCTAAATTGTTGTTAATGGAATTGTCAACATGGACGTGTTTGCTGTACGGCGATATATTATGTAACTTGTCGAGACACCGAAGTGAAGTCATACAGGCATTGCATGCGCATTTACTCATCTTAAATTAAATACAAATTGTTGTTTTAAGATATATTACTAATTTTGTTTGACTAAAGTATACTTCCTGACTGATCTGCATCTTAACCGTCATAAACGAAATTCCAGACGAAAATTATCGTCTTTATGTCTCGAAAATTCCAGACGAAAATTATCGTCTTTATGGACTTTTGCGATGGCAAACAGGTACTAAAATAGGTCAAAATAAACCCACTAAAAAGAAAAACAAAACGACCACCACAACACACCCCCCAACCCCCCCCCCCCCCCCCCCGAAAATAAAACGTCGAGTCTAACCAATACAATATAGGGTAGTACGAATTTGTTTATCAGCATCCGTAGCTTTTTATGTGACATCACAGCGCGATATTAAATCCGGATTGTAATGGATTTCACCTTTAGGCTCATTTCGGCCAAAAATGTCCACGTACTTTAACATTGATTTGCCCGTATGTTTTTCTCGGAGCGTGTACATAATGATATTCCAAAGGAATATACGTATGAGGATCCAAAATAAAGTGAATAACTGCCATTAAAAGGTATGTAGAATCAAATTCTAAAAATGGAAATCCATTACTGAAATAATCGGTGTTGAACGCCTACATGACCTGTATGACTTGTACTAGTAGTTGTGATGGTAATCGCACTATTAATTGTTGCGTACCTAAAACTCTATCGACATCTGAAAATACCAATGTGACGAATACGGAAGGTCCTAACGTGAACGCCAACTATGACAATACATTACCGACACACGCAGCCCACAGCACCGCACTCTGTCCAACCTGACCCACTTCCAGTCGCTAACCTTTTTAAAGTGTTTAATAAACAGAGGTTGAAGACGCCACCGTCGAAACCGCTATCAGTGTAAACAATAATACTCCTACTGGAGAGAGAGAGAAAGCAAACAGTGTTCAATTTCTCAGCGAATGGGCTTCACATACGTCCACTACCTGGCCTAGGACGTTGACCTACAGCTAATACCATCCAGTACACTTAACCTACAAAAATCATCCTGACCCAGTAACCGATAACACTACCGTAGTAAACACCGCTTAGGACTGTGAGCAGAGTCTTCGTTTAGATGTATCGAAACGGACCGCTTAGGACTGTGAGCGGAGTCTTCGTTTGGATGTATCGAAACGGACCCGCGAAGCACAAGTGTACGGAAATTAGCTCCAGCAATTCAAACAGAAGTAGACCTATCACATGTGCTTATAACAAACAGTCCAAATGTGGACCCATTTATTCTGTCGACTAAAGCAGATGCTTATTTACACAGAATTTGTTCAGTTTATTCAAGCTGTTATTAATGTATGCCTAAATGAAACTAAATTTAATACGTATTAGATTAGTATTAATTACGTGATTGAATTTCCTTTCTGTATCCTGGAAGCGAACGTATATGAGCAAACGTGATGGTAAAGAAAGTTGTATTATTAAAAAAAACTTGCCTTCCCATTACATGAGCGAAATCAAAGCTGAATCAGACTACATATTTTAGTTAAAAATTAAAAAAAGTCAGTTTTCCAAATTGATGACGTTTTAATCATAAGTGTGGTTTATGTCCTCCCAACCGCAGCATGGTTCCAATTAGAAATATCACACATATACACGTCACATAAGTACATGTTCTCAACTGAAGATTTTAATGTAAGAATAGTCGGATATGTAGAAACAGGTGATTTCGTCTCCGTCTGTTTAGTTATGATACATCTCGAATGAATTTTCCAATATTTCAGCTGTTATAGTTATAATAAAGTGTAAGACAATGTTTGGAGGTTGGGTGATGGTTAAATAGTTGCGAAACAATTAGTACATAGCAGTACACAGAGAAGTTAACTGGCAATGGGGTATATTAGCAGTATACAAAAAAGTTAACTGTCAATGGGGTATATTAGCAGTAGACAGAGAAGTTAACTGGCAATGGGGTATATTATCAGTATACAGAGAAGTTAACTGGCAATGGGGTATATTAGCAGTATACAGAGAAGTTAACTGGCAATGGGGTATATTAGCAGTATGCAGAGAAGTTAACTGGCAATGGGGTATATTAGCAGTATACAGAGAAGTTAACTGGCAATGGGGTATATTAGCAGTATGCAGAGAAGTTAACTGGCAATGGGGTATATTAGCAGTATACAGAGAAGTTAACTGGCAATGGGGTATATTATCAGTATACAGAGAAGTTAACTGGCAATGGGGTATATTAGCAGTAAGCAGAGAAGTTAACAGGCAATGGGGTATATTAGCAGCATACAGAGAAGATAACTGGCGATGGGGTGGGTATATTAAAATATATTAACATAAGTAAGCTGATACATTACAGTATTGGATATTTCAAGTGCATACAGTCAATTATGTTCCTGACAGATCAATTACAGGTACTAATATATATTATATAATCAATTAAATGTGAAATATTATGATAGCAAGCCTACTCTATTTGCTATTTAACCTGTATTCTGGAAACCCCAAGCTTTCTGGGGTAAAATAGTCACCTTAGTACATATCAATTGCTTTCCATTTCTGAGTGTCTCTTTGAAGTTAAATTTGTTCCTGTGCATGCACACTTAATGTCATTTATTCCTGTGCTTGTACACTAAATGTCTGCACACTGAGCATATTTAAACTTCAGACGTCCATCATACTGATTGGTCAGAGTAACATTACATACGTTATCTTTTATGGGTCTGACATGGTATTTGGAACAAGGTGTAATAACTAGATTAGCGTCAATGCTCTCCAGCAGTCAGGAGGTGACACCAATGTATCAAGTCACCAGAACTAGGTTATACTATCACACTGATATACAGTAACTCTAGGACAATCATATATGGCAGGGGTCCTGGGTGGTCGATCATTACCAATCAATGCCATCTCACCTCTGCCCGCGTGGCTTCGAGTCTTGGGCAGGGTCAATGTGGGTATGTGAAAAAGCTTGCCAGAAGTTCCCCGTGGGTCGTTGGTTCATATAATGGTTTTCCCAGGTTCTTTCTCCACCAGTCATACTAGTAACCATATATATCTATCGTGTGCCGAAAATGGCGTTAAACCCATAAACAAAAAAAATCAAAAACATGGCTTATGAGATGAACATCACTGGTCACTATGGTCAGCTAATATACGAGCTTTGCTGAAAGCTCCCTTGGAAATGCATCTGCCTATTACAGAATCGCCATTATTAACATTGAAATTATTTGCATTTTTGCTATAAAACATGAAACTGACCTCGTCACTATGGGGAATTTTAGTGCGCTATTATCTATACTAGAGGCTGGTTGAGTACCTGAAAATGAAAAAACTGCAACACAGCAATTGTCATTTTTTTTAAAACGTGTAGACTTAGATATGTTTTAACATGCTTATCGTAATTTGCCTTATCAGTCACTGTTATCTATGACGCATTACTACCCCTGGACAACAATTATAAGCTGCAAAGACCAAAGCTACCACTTGTCTTAAATGTCATTCGGTTTTATTTATACAATTGTATGGAAATTTAATTTCATTTGTATTTGTTTCAGATTTATTTTTTAGACTCTGCATTCAATTAAATTAAGTCTTGGCATCCGTCCGTCTACGGGAGACGATGGCATAGCTCCAAAGTACGCTTTTGCTTATCCTTTTTTTTAGCTCTCTTTTCAGCTTGTTTTATTCTTCTCTTTTCCTCTGCGTTTTGAACTCCCTGCCTGACAGCTAGACGCCAGCTGGAACGGTTGTTTGCACAGCTCTCCCAGTCGTTGACATTGACGTTTGCTGTCTTCACAGCCTTCTTGCAAACATCTTTGTAGCGCAGATGTGGTCGTCCAGTTGGTCGTGCACCTTCTGCTAACTCCCCATATAACAGGTCCTTGGGAATGCGACCTGGGTCCATTCTCTTGACATGGCCAAACCAGCGAAGGCGCCTCTCGCTGAGTATGAAGAACATGCTGTTCATGTTGGCGAGTTCTAGAATCTCTGTGTTGGGTACTTTGTCCTGCCACTGGATGTGCAGAATGCGCCGCAGACATCTCAGGTGGAAGCTGTTGAGTTTCCTCTCGTGTCTTGCATAGGTGGTCCATGTTTCGCTGCTGTAGAGAAGTGAGCTGAGCACGCAGGCTTGGTAGACACGCAGTTTGGTCTTCTCTGTGAGGTTGGGGTAATTAAGTAATAGTTTCTATTTGAAACATATTTTCTGAGAGAAAATGCTTTGTATTGTAATCAGCCTTTCACAGCATTGAAAGTAATACCTCTAAAGTAGAGGAAATATAGCTAATTTAGTGTTGGGCTCTTAGAGGCATTTGTCCAGAATGTACAACTTTCTGAACACCTACATTACACACTCTGACATTTGACACACCAGTTGTTTGCCATGAAAATCAATAAGATTATGAGAATAAAAGTTATAATAAGTGTGGCATGTAAATATAGGAACTTGACTAAAATTTGCCGTAAATAAATCAGCAATAAAAGACTCAGGTCAGGGTTATTACTTCTGGGGCAGTATCCACGAATGCAGCCACGGTATTCTCTTTTTTATGAGTTATTGGTTATTCTTTGTGTTGGTAGTGATCGTTGACTTTGATTACAGCAAGTTATCTGGCATTGATGAGTGCCCAGAAGTAAATCTACGATCTCTGGCACGATGTTTTGTTAACCGTTCAGCCTCAAACAAAACTGCACGTTAGCCTATGACAATAACTTTATCGTGAGTTTACTGGATTTGACACACTGGAAAGTACACTTCCTACAAATGACAATGCAGAATCTATAGGGAAAATAACTGTAACGTGGAGTTCACTTATTTCTGAAACGGACGAGTTTGAACAGTGAAGTTTCTAATGAGTATGGGCACTTTACTTCCTACAAAAACACGTTATAATATTTTTAATAAAGAAACTTGTTTAGTTTACATTACAAACAACCGACAGAGCATATCAGATAAGATACGATACGATGAGATGAGACGCAATGGGACATATAAGATAAGATTTAAGTATAGTCGAATGCATTTAAAAGAACAATTAAGCATAAACTCTTATTACATTTTACAACCAAAGACCAATAAAGGCATGAAGTCCAACATGACACACCAACACATCATAATACATTTCTAATAAGTGACTTAGGGGCCCCGAATGGCCGAGTGGTCTAAAGCGCTCTCCGTTTCGGATCACTGCCATCTCTCCTCTGTCTGCGTAGGTTCGAGTCTCGGATTCGGCCAATGTGGGTATGTGAGAAAGCTTGCCAGTAGCTTCTCGAGGGTTGGTGGTTCTTTCCGGGGATTTCCCAGGTTCTTCCTCCACCATTAATACTGGCCGCCATGTATAGCCTATCGTGTGCTGAAAAATGGCGTTTAACCCTACAACAACAACAACCAAGTGGCATAACACATAGATACCAAGGGACATAACATATAGATACCAAGGGACATAACACATACATCATTGATTAGAATATAAGTTATCACAGCATTTATAAAAAGGCAGGAAATAAAACTGTGTTTAGTATTTAGGTCAAATAAAAATCCAGGTTAGGAACTGAAGGATAAAAAGAAAAATCAATGTAACGAAACTTATCGGTTAAAATTGAAACTTAAACTAAATTAAGAGCAAAAGCACTAATTAGGGACTTAATTACATCATTGATGTTGATTAAGCCTTGTTTAAAAAGAAAGCAGATGACAGTAGGGCATTTCATGTTACATGCGATAATGACAGTAAACCAATATGGTAAAACATATATTAGTTTTTGTCATCATGACAGGAGAGGTGGTGGGGTGGGGAGGAGGTGTTGTGTTATCTGCATATATTATATTAACAGTCTTAACATTACAGGATACTATTAATGATTTAAACACTTGAAAATGATTGACATCTGAAGTGATTATTAATTCATTTCATAGAATGACAGCTTCATGTCTAAGACATTTTGGCCACATGTTGAGTTTCATTCGGCGCGTAAAATATCTGAGTAGCTAAAATCTGTGTTTAAATATACCAAATCATCCAAACATTTGGGAACAGACTTATTCAGAATTTTAAAACTCTAAACGTTACATATGATGTGTGTGTGTGTGTGTGCTCGCCAAACTGACTGGCATAGGAATAATATATAACAATAATAATATGCAAAATGTTATCGTGGATCGCCAGAAAACAGAGGCGTTTCACTTAGCAGCGATAGTGCAGTGAACACAGTGGACAGCTGAAAGTGGCAGCACCTCTCCACCCTATCCCTCCGAAGTACACTTTTTGTGGTTCATTTGTATAAACAGTGTTGGTATGGAGGCATGACAGAGTCTGTGGTAACTTTACACTGTTATAATAGAATGCATTGTACATTTTTTCCCCGCTTTACCTTATTTGCAGATGGTAACTTAATTGCCGTTGTGCGTTTAATTTCCTGCTGACTGGTTAAAGGTGCAATTTGAACTTTTATAAAATTAAATCTTTTTTTTCAAGATCATGTTAAAAATAGCTGTTATTGAACTTTTAAAGCAAAAGCAATACTTCGATTTCCTGTTCAGACATAATGTTTATAAATAAAACCCCGAGTAATATCCTCTTATCCGAGATAAAAGTGTCAATAGTTCCAAATAGGAAGCGTGTGTGTTTGTACAAAGTAGGAGACGATAATCGCCTTGATCTATTAGACTGGACTAACAACAATCATGACAGGGTCAGTAGATTCTTTGAGATGATTTTCATCCATACACAATGCCAGCCTTAAAGGTCAATATTAGGGTAAAACAGGTGGAGCGTGGTCAATCTTTTCATTTTGTTTTGATTTTGGGTTCCGACATTTGTTTTTAGTTTGTTTTTGGTGGGGGTTGGGGGCGGTGCGATGGAGGGGATTAGACCACCGGAATCTGTGCGCGGTATGGGGCGTGGGTTGACTTGCAATTTATGAAGCACATTTGTGTCCAAGTATTTAGTAATGTTTAGGTCAATACTTGGCAATCTGATGTAAATGTCTTGTCCAGGCTACGTGAGCCTGGTAACAAAACTGTGTATATTTACCATCCTCTCCCCCATTGTAAAATTTAAATAGATTTATGCATTGTTCATATTTTTTTCAAACTAACTACGTACACTACAGAAAAAGGACAAGATTCGTCTATACTATTTGTTATGTAATACGAAGTGTAGATAAAGGGATATAACTCCAGCAGGATTATCACGTCCGTAGTCTTGAAGAGAGTAGTTCGTCACTTTGCTTTGCAAGTACAGATTAATATCTTGCATAACACAAACTTAACAACAAGGACCAGTATTATGGACATGATCGAGTATTTTCAAATCTATGATGATTTATAAACATAACCCTCACAAGTTTATTATTGTACAAGTTTATTATTGTACAAGTTTATTCTTGTATTTATTCTTGTACAAGTTTGTTTATAAGAGCTAAAGTTTCATTTAATTGAGTTATTACTCATTTTTAGAACAACACAATTTTTTTGTAGTCTGCAAAAAATAGTCACAATAGAAGATCATCATCGTCATCTCCGTCGTCTTCGTTTAGCTTTGATATTTACTTAGAGATGAAATGTCCTAATCAACGGTGATTTGTGGCATGAATTGTCACATACAAACACTGTTTATAATCGTACCCTTGGACTTTAGTCATAATTTTGGCCATACGGTTCCCCCCCCCCCCACCAATTCTTGTCAGCGTCACGTACTTAAAAATTCGTTCAAAGACTTCTCTCAAAATATAATATCTTTATGTTTGAGTATTTCAAGTTATTATTGTTATTTAAAGTGTATGACACACGACTTTTTTTTCTTCTGGTACAATAGTTATGACTGTCACGAATTTGGCAACGATTATTGTTTGTCTAGCTTGAAGTATGTTTAACCAAGAGTAGTAAGCTCTATATACTGATTTGTTTCCAACATTTCGAAAATATATAAAAACGGCGTACCACTCATTACCGTCTGACTCACATCAAACAACTGTCACCCTATTTCGCAGTTTGCGCGATATATACTTGTCTATAAATAGTAACAATCTATTTACATAATAAATTTACCTTACACGGAAAATAAAAATAACAGTAGAACCAATAAAATTGGCCGTCTTGCTAGCAGTGGTGAGAAAAATGATTTGAAACAAGAAGCTGATTGGTCAGAATACATACCAGACATTCCAAGACAGTTGTAACACATATTTTCATTGGATATTGTGTATCCCGTAAGCAATGAATACTTCTCGCGATGAAATCATCAAGCATGCGATAAATACTAGATAATGTTGTTGGAACCTCATGAATGGATAAAAATGTATACAGGTAGCTGAAAATCTACTTACTGTTTAAGAAGGAGAGAGACAGGTTCGAGTTTGTGGAAAAAAGCTTTAATAGTGCTATACAGTCTGAACTGAGTCACGACCGGCTTAAAGTTTAGTGGTTGCTTGGGGTTCCGACAGGGGTTCAGTGTTCAAAAATGGACATTTTACCCAGTGGAAATATATTCAGAGAATTGCAAGTTGTGCATGATACAGGGTATTTTTCAGCTCAACCTTCGCTGGAGGATAGATGGCAGCAGGTAAGATTGATAATAATATTGAATCCCATTCACAATAATTACTATGATTAAAAATGAGCTCATCGTTCAGCAGGCCTAATTACTGCTTCCATTTTTGACAGGTGCCCGTGTCTGTTATATACCGTAAACATGGTTCATCGTAGGTTGGTTAGAAGTTTAGAAATATTGGGGAAACAATATTGCGGTTTATGCGTAGAATATTGTACAAAATACCACTACTGTTGAATTCTCTCTCTCTCTCTCTCTCTCTCTCTCTCTCTCTCTCTCTCTATATATATATATATATATATATATATATATATATATATATATATATATATATATATTACATGAGTGTGTCATTTGTTTCATAGGTCATACATTTGTAATGACTACGT